>BSQZ01000020.1:1791244-2001244 GCA_033239005.1 Lamellibrachia satsuma | reverse complement strand
CAGTAGGAGCGTGAATGCTGATTGGTACCTTTTACTATCCCGCAGGGTATAACAGGTTTGAATCTGAGTGGCTAGGAATGTTGATCAGTTATCCCGTCATAAACTATGCGCAGTGAATAACACTATGCTTCAATTTAACAATATGTGTAATACGTGCAACATCTGGAACCTATATTCCGCGTTGTGCAGTTGTATCATTCAACTCATTTCTGGCTGCGCAGTGCAACCATATCAGACTGTTCAACCGTCAAATAGTCTGTTGCTGTCTTCATTACAAGATCGCACATGTGTGTTACGTAATAATCGAATGTATGGTTATGTGACAATGTAAGCATTGTACTGTACGATATCTCTCCCGTGAAAGTTGCTAAGTAAGGTAACTGTGTGTCTCCGGTAATTTGCTGGCCCGGTTTGCTGACATATTTCATTATACATATACTTGATAAAACATTAAAATTCCACTCAAGTATGATCAGTTAAATTCAAGCTGTATATACCAATCCACTAAATAAAAAGAAGAAATCAAGGAAACACGTCAATTTACGTCGGTATGTTCGAAAACCACATATAAAAATGCTCTCCTTATAAAACAGAAGCTACCTAACCAAAGGTCATATTTGATAGGAAGGGCAGAGATGGATGTTTTGCATTATGTCGGTGATCATCAGTACAGTGACGATAACTTTAAATTATTGACTTATATAGAATTATAGAATACAGTAGCATTTTGCATAGAAACCTAGAAAACTATGGAATACTACAGATTCTATAGAAACAGTTTATGTCTACTTTAATTTTCTACAGATTTGTATATAATTTTTTTGAATTATACAGAGCATAACATAATGTTGTATAGAAAACTATGCAAACTACAAATTATATAGCTACGTCCGCAAACAACCGATAGAATAAAAATAATCTACCGAATATTATATGAACATTCTGTATAATATTTTATGAATTCTAAATGGAATATTCTATAAAAATTCTATACAATCTTTGCTAAGGGAAATAATATAGTTCGTACGCTAGTTCCTGATTTCTACATACTCTGGTAACATATGATTTTTTAAATATGGGTTTGTTATATAGCAGTACTGATTATTCAAGAATTACCGAGCAAAAATTAACTGAATAGGCCTGGTCTGTCGAGCAGTCATTTGCTGGCAGAGGAATTAAAAAAATTACAAATCCCTCTGTACGCAGCGCCTTCGGCGGCTATTGTGATTGGCTTTTTGCCGACTATGTAAATAATGTCACATGCTCCAGTAGTCTCGCTTATCCGGTTCTCGCTCGCTTCGTGAACTCGCCGAGAAGAGAGTCTGGCCCCGAATTCGTTGTCTCATTGTCCCACAGTCACCACTTCATTCTCGTGAAGCGCCAGTAGCCAACCAGCGTCATTATCGAGATTCTGCATTAAACATTTGTTTTGCCTGATTTAACTGTTCAGTCTAACAGTTGTGTATAAGTTTATTTTACAAGCTTAAAGTTAATTCGAATTGCATTGTATAAACTTAACACGTTCACTCTTATGTTATGAGTTAGCCAAATACCCGGATGAGGCCTAATTAATATAATTTTCAGCTTGTGGTACCGGATGTAACCAGTGTGACATCGCATCGGATGGCAGCCCCACCTGCCGGAGCTGTGAAGCGGCATATGTCCTGGAAAATAATGAATGCAAAGGTAACGTTTATTTATACAATGATACGATGGACAAGTAGTATCGACTAGTTTATCTAAAATATGCTCATTTGTTTAACTTATGAGACATTACCCTAACTAATGTGCTATTAAACACATGTTTATCTAATTATTTGAGATTAGTTCATAATATAGTTCGTCTAGATCCTCTTATGAATTATGTCCATCTCTTTAACGAGTACGCCCCCTGCATGTGATATGATTAAGGCGCTGTTCAGGATTCAAGTGCTTGCGAAATAATACAACTTCACCATCTTCCATTTATGTTGGCAGAATGTCCATCAAACTGCCTGGAATGTGTGTGGTCAACTGATAAGACTGTCTGTAGCCTTGGACGATGCAAAATTCGCTACACACAGAACACAGCAGACACTATCCGTTCCTGTGTAGGTGAGTGAGTCAGAACAGGACGTGTATGTCTTAGCTTCTCTGGTTGAGGAGCAACTTTCCGAGATGTTAGACTTAATATTTATGCACTCTGGTAAAATTACTCGCACCAACACAGGTTGAATTATCTTAACGTAAAATACCATAAGGTAAGAAACCGTCTGTCAATTTGGGAGTCATGCGTAGTGCGTACTGTCGTTTAAATCATTCTAAGTCATGTATAAAGTCTCACAAAATCAGAATGCATGCATTAGCCTTTTCAGTATTGCTTCACAAAATAAGGAATTTATATATACTGGGTTACAGGTAAGCTTTCCACTGTACAGATTGGCGTCAATATATAATCGTTATAACGTTATTATATGAGTATTGTTATTAGATAATCAGCATACTGAAATAACTAATCAAATTTCGTGTACATCAAAACAACTGCATTTTTCATCTATGACATAAGTAATACTTTCTCCCATCATTTAAATCGACAATTATTATGCTGCTGTTATCCCTTTATTCAAAATTGCAGCTAATTCCAACCAAATATATCCTACAAAGTTGTATCAATTTATAGTTCCAGTGGTACTGTGTTTAGCTGTTCAGTGGTTCTTGTTCGGCATTCACAACTCCTGCCAAAGTCTCTCATTCGCCATCCACACTGTCTTGTTAACAAGATGTGTAATATGGACCATAGTTGAGACAAGTGTGTTGTTTCAGAATGTCCTAATAAGTGTACAACATGCACCTACAACACTGTCAACAATGTGGCAGAATGTACACTATGTGACGCTGGCGCAACGATCAACACAGCTGACAAGACATGCGGAGGTAAACATTTAAATAAAAAAAATGTTGTTGATATTCTGTCATGTTAACTGTACAGTACACCAGTATACATAAATACACTTATCTCTACAAAACTATTATTCTCTCCAGTTCTCTCTATAACACTTCTTCTTCTCTTCACATAACTCCCACGTATCTAAACATAACCCATGTGTATATTATGTGCACAAAACTCCAGATCTATCTACGCATAGCCCCTTCTCTTCACACATATCGTCAGTTCTTTCTACATAATAACTACATATAGAATAATGATAACTAACTACATATAGTATAATAATAACTAACTACATATAGAATAATAATAATAATAACGTCCCTTCGCAGTACTCTATTTTCTATTTACTAAACTCCACTCTTTGTGAACAAAACTTGATTTCTCTCTACGAAATTCCACGTTCCCCTTCATAACACTATTACTATATTGACCTTTTTCTGCATAGATCAAAACCTTTCTGTCTATAAAATTCCAGTTCTCTCTGAAGACCTCTACTTTTCACTGCACAGTTGCATTTCTCTCTAAGAACTCCAGTTCTCATCATAAAAACTCATTGTGAAAACGTAACTCTCCAACTATCTCTACATGATTCCGGTATTCTCTACGGATATCCTGTTGTCGCTGCATAACTTCACTTATCTCTATAAAACAACATTTGTCTTTACTGACTCGAGTTTTAATATACACAAACCCAGTTCTCTGAACACAATTACACTTCTCATGCTCACTCTGCAGAACTATCTTGACCTTCAATTTGCACATTGTGTTTACTGTAGAAACACCTGCATCATCTGTGTTTGTGTTACCATGAAATAGCGGGTTGAAATAATCTAGTCTATGTTTGCTGCAGACTGTGCCAGTGATTGTGCCACTTGTGCTTTAACGGTACCGGGCAAATGCGACACGTGCAACACTCGCTATGGACTGAATGCGGACAAGACATGTGAAGGTCAGTCGAATTGTATAACAACTGTACAAATGTGCAATACTCTGCACTATATCACATATAAAGAACCGCGACCTAGCTATTTCAGTACAAACATGTTTAGGCTTTTCTGTGCATTTCAAATAGAGATAATCAAAAAGGGAAACAAAAAAGGGATAGAATGAGAAAATGAACACCACAATTAAAATCCATGGATTGTTGGAAGACATATTTAGAAAAAGCACGTGTGGAGATCAAAACATGGGCGAGAACCGCGCAATTGCAACAGAGCGTCATATCAGGCTATTAGATAGAAACATGATATATCCCGAACCGGGGGGGGGGGGACGAAACCTGCAACACAGTTTTAAATGTTAACGAGGATCGGGTAAATTATATTCTGGCAGAAGATATACGACAGAACGTTTATATATTACTTAGCATCACACACAATATTTATAACGTGGTCACCCACTATCATTCCTCGTCGCTTGCAGCTTGTGGTTCTAACTGCAAGATCTGCAACAGCAATCTGGGAGGGAAGTGTGACTCCGGTCAGTGTGATGCTCGTTATGCGTTCGATGCAACACTGAAGACGTGCGGAGGTAGGTGCCACAATAAACTTACCGGCTTATACTAAGTACCCACCGGGCCGACTGACCAACCGTTGGCAGTTGGAGGAAATTGGAGGTAGTCGGGTGCTCCACTCTTTCCGCCCCACATAGTCGGCGATACATCCGACTTGGGGTTACACACCAACCAGACCGTTGACGCACTGCAACCCAAACTGAACACGTGATCAGGTGATCACGTGGTGCACTCTCATTCCCTGATTCCCAACTCCTAATTGGTGTGGACTAGGATTTCCACACCAACTCAACCAAACCGAACTATCTATTGTTGGGCCAATTACCTCCCGACACCTGCTTTTAGAATCGGGAGTCGTCAGTCAGGAGTTGGGAGTCGGGAAGTCATCACACCTTAAAACAGACCAATCGCTTCTGGCCCAACTCCAGCAGATTTAATTTTCAGATACACAAATCATTGCAATAGAGGGGCCTACACGAGATTTTATGTTTCCAGTCACAGCTCATAATCGGTATTTGTATGTCATAAAACTCCGCCGACAACTACAAAATATGTTGTAGCCTGTGACACCAACTGCGCTGTCTGCAATACGAATGGAGCTGGAAAATGTGATTCTGGCCGGTGCGACACTCTTTTTGCCTACAACAGCGATACAAAGAATTGTGTTGGTAAGTGTTGTCATACGCAGTTCACAAATACAGCTGTACTACAGTTTAATCAAACTTGCTGTATTTCTGAGATTGATTATACATTCTTCAAATCATAGTGGAACAAAAACACACATTCAAGTTTGTTATAGGGTCTTCTATGAGCGTGCAAATTTGCTAACATACTTGTATTACAAGAAAACAATAAACATGTTTATTTTTACACACTATTATTATAATGTAAAACTATCTTCTCTGTGGAAACATATGAGCTACATTTTAATGTTTGTAGCTTGGCTTACCAAGAGAAACTATCACATTTTAAACACGAGTGTGTTTTACCACAATTGGCCGCGTGTCTTACTATTATTTCTTAGATTAAACTCGTGTGCTTTTGTTTTTAGCTTGCCCCACACACTGCTTGCAATGCACCGTGAACGCCGCAGGAGCAACAGAATGCGACAGTAACCGATGTGCAACGGGATATGGTCTGAAGGATGCCGACAAGACTTGTAAAGGTTAGTTACACCGGATATTGGTGGTATCCAGGAAAAACATTTTTTTTCGTTTTCTACCATATCCATGTAGAATGGACTGTAATAGCTAAACGTTTATCTATATGTCTGGTGACTTAACTCAGAATAATGTAAAACCAGAAAATTGTGTTTACTCCATTGACATGCGGGTAGCTCATTGGTGTTAGACCGCTGCAGTGGATTGTGGGACAAAATACAAAAAATGTATTTTCTTCACAGGAACATGTTTTTGACATATGCACACACGCACACAAACACACACACGCACACGCACACGCACAAGCACACACACACACACACACACACACTCACTCACGCATGCATGCACGCACGCTCGCACACACATCATATTTGGAAGCACTGCTGTTCACATATTGCAACCAAATTGAATATTGAATGAACAAATAAGTGACTTGTACCTTCCAGGATGTTCGTCACACTGCGCGACATGCACAGATGTGAATAAAGATGGGGTGATGGTGTGTGACACGTGTGACGTACAGTACAAGCTCAATGACGGCCAGTGCGCTTCGTGCCCACCCAACTGTCTGGAGTGCAGCCAGAGTAACGGCGCCATGGTGTGCTCCAAGTGCAAGCCCCATCACGTCATGATGGACGACAATAGCTGCAGCGGTGAGTATCACAGCAGGACTGCCATAAACAACAGTATGTCAAAGCGTACTTAATAGACCAGTCGTGTAACGTGCGCTGATCCGCAACTCAACAAAACTCAAGTCACGTGTTGGTTTGGCCAAAGCAACTGTTATTAATCCGATTCGAAAATTTAATCGCTGCAACAAATGTTGTGTAATATGCGCTAATCCAATTGCTCACACTCGGGACACGCAAGTTTAACAATATACGCCTAGCATTAGTCCGGTATTTTGCGTGAAAACATACTATTTTGGAAAATCTCACCCGTTTATAACAAAATACGTTGTTATAATAAAATTAAACGTTCGTGTTTATCAAGAAGTGTTATATCAAATATGAAATAATGTTATATGTTTGAATTCCAATAAATTACAGCACAAGTGTACTAAATAGTACTTATGCAAAAAGCTCTTTTAACGACAACACAATTGCTTAGATAATACAGTCAGTTATATATTTATGACTTATCATAATTGCATTTTATTATAATAGAGTGAATCTAGAAGATTTACCGAGATTGTGTGTACCATGCTGGTTACATGTTTTAATATTTTCGGTAGGATGGAATATCAACGCAAACGATAAATATATGTAAGCATGTGCTGCTATCTAGACATTATAACAACACGTCGCAAGACGCCTCTTCTGTTGAAGCAACCAGCATATAGCATTTGGATAATGAAGCCATTGCATCATACAGAGTAATCCACGTTGAACTGCATCATACAGAGTAATCCACGTTGAACTGCATCATACAGAGTAATCCACGTTGAACTGCATCATACAGAGTAATCCACGTTGAGCTGCATTATACAGAGTAATCCACGTTGAACAACGTTGGGACACCTTAAATGATACACGCTATTCTCACACGTTGTACAAACATTAATTTCACCAATAGAGTCACACTATGAGTAGTGAAGCTTAGAAATCGTTAAATGTGATAACTCAAATAGCATATTCGATACAGTAAAGGAGCAAAAGACGTATGATAATAATGTATTCTGCTTAGCTTGCTCGCCCCGATGCGACGCCTGCTCTCAGACGGGAGGCACAAAGACGTGTGACACCTGTAAATCAGGCTACATCATGGACAAGGACAAGGCATGCAAAAGTAAGGACACTGCTTTAGCTAGAACCGTGAAGAATTGTTGTTCATCTTGTTATCCACTTCCCATACGTTATTCGCACATTAACCCGTATAGAATAGCAATGATTACGTATTTACTTACTTAGTCCTCTTCGTGCCCGGTGGCACATAAGGCATCAACAAGAGAGCGCCACTGCTGTCGGTCTGCAGCCCATTTAGTGATGGTGTGCCATGTCAGGCCGCATTCTTTCTTCTCCTTCTCCACTGTTCGTCTGATTAGCCTATACATTAAATTTATTAAAAAAACAGCATTGACATTTCTCACTGTGAAAAGCATAATTTACTGAAAAAGAACCTTGTTTCGTGTTACACCAGTCTATCGGTCGCACACCAAATTCAATCATAATAGTCCATTAGTTTTGTAAAAAAAACATAATTTACCTAATTCGTTTCTGTTTATTGAATTTACTATACCCTGTCTCTTGGCTTGTTTGCAGCATGCCCGGAGGCAACATTTGATCAGTGCATCAGTTGCACAAGCGCTGACAGCGACGGCAAACATGTGTGCAACGCGTGCAGCAATGGATACACTCTCAAGGACGACAAATCGGCTTGTGTCTGTAAGTAGTAACCTACATTCAGCATTGTGTCGTTCACCTGTCAGAGACGTTTGACAAGTGGAATAATAAACCGGATTAAACAGTATAAAACAACCATGTGCAGATAAAGGTTAACTTGGAATTTAAGAAACAATGTATACAGTGTTTCTATGATTAATACATATATTATATTATGTTATGTAAACTTTCTGAAAATGTTTTATATTTAAAAAAAAAAGAACATTGCACTAGCTGGAACAAAGTAATTTCCGAAACACAGCTGGATTCATCAAATAATCTCGTACTCGTAAAAATTCGGCTGATACATGTATATCGTTGATAAAGTTGATTGATGGGTGGTTGGTGGGTGGATTAAGAAAATAGATCAGGATGAAGAAACCCCTAGTGGGGAACATACTGCGACGGGTAGGACACATACAGAGAATGAGTGAGGAAAGACTGACAATGAGAGCATGGAAAACAGAAGAGGGTGGTAGAATTAGAAGAGGGAGACTGACATTGAGATGGAGGGATAGTTTTAAGAAGTATTTCGAAAGGGTAGAGGTGAACAGCCAATAGGGAAAACGGCAGAAGATCGCGATGGATAGAGAGAAATCGTCGAGAGGGCGGAACAAAGTAAGTGATGTGGCCCACACCCAGTAAGAGACCAAGGGGAAGACGAAAGTTGATTAATAAAGGCAAGTAGCTACAATGTATGTTGTGCTTTCTTGCAGCTTGTAGCAGTCTGCAGAACTGCGCAACATGCAAGGACGAACCCCTGGTGTGTGATGCATGCTCCAGCGGTTACACAGCCAATGATGACAAGACTCAGTGTGGAGGTGAGTGAATCAAGCAAACACACCCATTGCACGCTGTTTCACCATTCGACCTCACCCTATTACAACATGTATTACTGACTTTCAAGGGCGGATCATTGAAATCAAATAAGCATAATAATATGTCAGGTACCACGTTTCCCTGTTTTGGAAGGAGATCTATTTGTGCCAATTTTCTAACATGTCAATCTGGGTCTCCTCCCTTTTCAAACAATCTCCTCTCCTTCATTTTGAAACAACACCACATTTTCTATGAAAACAAGTGACTACATAATACCAAATATGGTAAACTTCTGACCTTAATTTTTCAAATAGTTGGTAAGGGAATCCCCTCGTACAATACCCACCTTCCTTAATTTTTATCTCAAGCAGGACGATTTCCTTCCTCCCAATTCTTTAACTTGGCACCTCTGATATATATATATATATATATATATATATATATATATATATATATATATATATATATATATATATATATATATATATACATATATATACATACATATATATATATATATATATATATACATATATATATATATATATATATATATATATATATATATATATATATATATATATATATATATATATATATATATATATATATATATATATATATATATATATATATATATATATATATATATATATATATATATATATATATGACATTCCTTCTTCATGACCAGCACATAAAGTGTATTTCTCATTGCAAACGTTTCGTTTGTCATATCCAAAATTAATATAGAGTGACTGACAACTAAACTATTTTGATCTGTGCCACATAAAATGTTTACACCCACTTGCTTATTGCTGTTGAAGAGTCAAAACAACGAAAGTCTATTTTGATTTGAAACAAGTCGTTGCTCGGATATGTATTTATTACACTAACTTCTGAAACACGAACATGGACTTTCATTGTTTTGATTTTTCAACAACGTAAATATATGTTGACGAATGAAAGCAATGAAAGTCCATTTTTGTGTGTAGAAGTAAGTGTATACAACCACCAACATGGTGCAGATCACAGTGGACTTTCACTGTTTGGACTCTTCAACAGCGGTATTCTCTTTACTGATAAAAAATTTGAATAATTTATTCTTCTTGTTTTACAGTGATGTGCTACGAGTGTGAAGGGGCAGCCTGTGATAGTCTCAGCAGTGACAATTCAACCTTGTGTCTCGTCAACTCTGGCTACGGTTGCTGGGTGAGTAAGAACATTTTAAATGTACAGTGTCCACACAATGATATTTCAGAGAAGAAGAACCCATGTTGGCGTGTGCACACACGACACATCAATATTAACAAATCAACACAATGTGAAAAGAATTGACAAACTAATTCGCGTACTCTATGAACGCAATACAATTTTTAAAGGGCTATTTCATAAGAAATGGCGGCACTGTTACATTGGCTTGTGTCTGTTACTGTTGGTCCTGTTACACGGTGGTTGTACACAGGCCGATCTAAGCCTCACCAGGTGTCATCATACATCTATTTCTGTCACCTAACTAATAAAAGTGGATACTTCGCTAGAGGCAGTAGCAGACATTGTGAATGAACAAGCACAATTAAAATCCGCGTCGAATATGTGTTGGAATGAACACATTGGTGTAGGAGTAGTGAATCGTAATGCAAGTTTAACTGTCTGGAAGCCGGGAAAAGATACCGGTAATGATGCCGGCCCCTCCCTTACAGATAAAAAATTCTCTCAAAGAACACCCTGAGGATGTTAGTACTATTATTACGCATGCACATTTCATACATTCTTCTCGACACACACGCACGCACGCTCGCACGCGTACACACACACAGACACACACAGACACACACACACACACACACACACACACACACACACACACACACACACACACACACACACACACACACACACACACACACACACACACACACACACACATCCGCGCGCCACTTTATCTAAGGTTATGATTTGTCACCAGATGGAGATGGTAAAAGCAACAGATGGCGTGATGGCACACACTCGCACGTGCTCCAACGTCACTTGCTCATCCACCTACACGGAAGAGTATTGTCAGGCAACATCCGAGAAGACAGTATGTATTATCATTATTTTGGTTACAAGATTGATCAAGTTGGGAGAATAAACTGATCATTTTAAAGAATTTCACCTGAATACAACTATGACGTTTGTTATCAAATTCAAGGTGGACAATGATGATAACAGAACTGATGTAAATAGAACAGTTTTTAAATGTAATCATCTTTGTCCGTGCCTGACAATTGTGAAACATCTCACCAAGAACATATATTATATCGGTTTAATTTAACCACAAATTGTAGGTATCGAGTTGCCAACACTATGGCTAACTGATTATTGCCTTTACCCATGGTGTTGTATTGTTGTTGTTTTTTATTGCAAGTGTACATATTTGTTTTATACTGACCAAGCCCAAACCGCCAATTCGTTCACTTTGTAGGAATGCAAAGAATGTTGCACCTCCAACAACTGCAATGCCAAAGTGTTGACGGGCGCAGCCTCCAGGTTCCTGTGTGGGGGATTCTGGATGAAATGTCATATCGCGATAGCATCGCTTATCACCTACTCCGTCAGCGTACTGTTGCTGTAGACGGGCATGGGCGAGTATATGAACGTCAAGAAGATGGTTGATATTCCCAAGCAATACCAGACTGTAATCGCACTCTTGTTTTCGCAACAGCAACAACGTAACACACATACACACTGTTATACTACATGTGAGCAACACACACGTGTTCTGTGACGGCGCTTGTAGATTATATTTGCACAGAAAAAATAAAATAAAATAAAAATGGCAACCGCTGCCGGACATGTTGTAAATAAAGAAGAAACTGGCATTGATGTTAACAGTGGCTCCTTGTCGTTATGTCAGCATTTCGTTGTTGCCTAACCTCATATCTGTAAAGCTACACTGCAGAACTTGTTCTAAAATGATGTAGTTAGTAATCAGGATAACATAGAGACAGCAGATGATCAGACAAACTCTATATACACAAAACAGTTTCATTACACAATCGCATTAACATTAACGGCTATATCAAAATAAATGTTCACGCATTGATATCTTACTGCAATGTGTCGCTAAATATGAACTCACGTACTTCTGTGCCACACTGTTAATTGTATGACTTTTGCCCTTGAACAAAATATAAAAGTATGGAGATATAACTATCTATATGCGAGTCATAATTGGCTTGTTCTTCTGGTCATGTCCTGTCATCTATGTTGTTTATTGTTGATGTTATTACCTACTGAAATATATATTCATAAAACTGTTGAATGCTGCTGCATGCAGTCGTTGTAAGCACTGCCGCGAACACAAATTTCTGTGATATGTTCCACGTTTCATGTTAAACAGGAACTAACATCACCATGCTTAGCTTATATTTCGCCCTCACAGACCAAAGCAGGCCGTTGCCATGGGTACGAAGAGCGGATGGCTTCCGCGGATTGTTTGGCTTGTCAAATGCAACATGTCTTACATTGTGATATACTGTTTAACCCAAACAGCAGAGTTGGTATCAATCAATTCATTTGCTTAGTTCAATTCGCATTAATTATACCTGGTGGTTATCTGTTTTTTATATTGTATAGGATAGTTTTAAAATGGATAACTCCAAAGTGTGCTGTTTCGTTAGCTTGCTATTGCATGATGTACTGTTTTTGTGCAGTGCAGATAATTGGTCAGTTGTACAGAAACAACCAGTAACAAAATATCGACATTTTGACGGCCTTACTTTCCCCAGTATTGTGCCACGATTGTAGGTTGTGTAGAGAGTATCTGCAGAATCCGCCAGTGTTGCACTACTGCGTAGCTGTCCAGCTTTCCAATCCGTGGCAACCATTAACTAACATTGTGTCCTGCTAATGTGTCTTGTTTCGCGCGGTATGGCTAATTATATTGTGACAATTTTTAGAAATAGATACACTGTGTATTTTATAGCACAACTGTGATACTTACAGCGTGATTATTGATTTGTGTATTATTTTTAAGGTATTTTTTTTTACCAAATATGAATTTGTTGTTTTTCTAATTTGACTGTGATACGAATACAATTATAATAAACCAACAAGTGAATGTGGCATATACATTAAGGACATTGTTTTTTAGTTGTAATAGTATGTATAGTTAACTAATTTAGTGAAATGAGTGTTAATGTATAATTTTGATTTACATACAAGGTAACTTTTCTCTATCATATTATTTGAAGATATATTTTTCATTTTCAATATTTAACTTTCCAACACTGAAATGTAGCGAGTTGTAATTTTACAAAAAAACCTCGACGTAGTTTATTATTATCTTATGAGAATACAAATGTTCCATAATTATTGTCATATGTAGAATCAATATAGGAGACACTTAGTATAAATAAGTTAGTTCGCAGCTCTGTCGTTACTTGTAAAACTGTTGCATTACCGACAATACACACAGCTTCCATTGGTAAAGATAAATACTGAATGCAAACAATTTTGTGACAGGCTAGATGTGTCGGGCAATGTCAAATCAATGAAAAATATGTTTGGAATTTAGGTTTGTAAACTAATAAAAAATATATACTTATATAATAAATATATGTAGATTTCATAGGAAAATACAAATTATTCCAGTGTTTCGATTGTAAAATAGCAACATCACCAAAGAAAACGTTATCAGTTTGATTAATGACTGAACATTTGGTCCCTACAATTATTCAGTGCTTATGTTATTGACATTGTTCAATGCTTAAATTTACTCATTAATTTGACTGAATATATTGGCTAGTACATAAACAAGACATTGAAAACTCACACATTTAGCCTTTCACATAATTCATGAAGCGGTTTGAGACTGAGGTAGAGACTGGTACCATTTGTGGATGGAGGTAAATATGTTAGATTGTTTTGTGTAAATTCACACATTGACCAACGTCCAAAGCAGTTTGGTAACGTTGCAAGATATATACAACGTAGTGTAACAACGGCACAATGCATACCATTATATATGTTTAACTGACATGTTTTCGTTGCTCTCGTCGCTAATCAGTGGCGGACCGTTTGGCAGTAACGTACGTGACAGAGCACTAATGTTTACCTCACGCTCGTGATCAAGGAAGGTTACCTGGTTGGTATGGTCATGTGACCAGCTAGCAGTTCCCGCACGTCGGTGAATAGCAGCTGCGAAGAACCGACTCTAGGTTGAATGTACACGGAAAGTCTGATGATGTCTGAATAAACTGCTGATCTGCATACGTTTGTGTGTTCGTTGCTCTTGTGATCGTCACCACGAACCCACTGTATGCTCGGTTTTATTCCTAAGTTTGCAGTTCCGCAGGAACTGACAAGGCACTTTTCAAGGACATTATTACACGCACGCGCACGCACACACCAAGGAACTTCTGATGAGTGAAGGAACAAACAGAACATTATTAAAAGAAGTTTTCCTACCGTTCAGAGTCACGAATGTTTGCTCAACGGAGTTTTCGATACATTCTCGGTCTCTTCTTCGCTGTCAGTCGGAATTGCTTTCTGGTGGCATGTGAGCACGTTCATAGTTGTCACACTACAGAAGTTTCATGAAAATAGGTTGTATCAAAGAGCGTCTAATATTAGCTTCGATTATCCAGGCTCCGTGCTGTGGCGCCACCGTTTGTTTCACAAATCATCGCCTGGATGCAAAGATTACTTTTCATTGTGACTGAAATTATGTATGCACCCATATTCTGAGTGCATACATAATTAGCTAATTACGCTATCATCCGGACATTTCGCTAACTCATAGAATAATAGTGACGTTTTATCAGTTGATACGATGCAATTCAAATTAATTTTAAAGTTTGATTATATTGATTTAAATCAGACAAAATGTGCTTAGCGTAGAATGTCGATAATGACGCTGGTTGGTTGGTTGGTTTGCGTTTAACGGGAACGTCTACACAAAATTGAGTGGTGACTGTGGGTAACAAGGGAACACGCCTTCGAGCCAGACTGTCTTCTTGGCGAGTTCACGAAGAGAGACACGAATAAGCGAGACTAGTCTAATGTTAGATGTTCATTGGTTGTACCCCTTTTCCCGTATATGTTGATAACACGTTACATCTTCAATCCACCCCGTCGAAAGCGGTTCATACACTACAACTAATGATCAAACACGGAGTCTGCGACGGAACAATCGTGTGCGGACTATTTTTAATGTCTGCCATTGTTGGCCTGCGGCTTAATTCGTATTTATCCACTGAGCCACCGCTGCAACTGATCCACAGACGTCTTCAGATGAATTAAATCAAATCAGCGAGTGATCGAACCCAAAGGATTTCGCCTTTCGCGCGTGGTGTGTCACAGTGGGCATGCGCGTAAAACACCAACACTCGAACATCCCCAAAGTGTATCTTTGTACATAACCCCTAGACTTTAGACGACAGCACACGTCAATAGGTGCTGCCATCTGTAGGGGCGATTAGATTAAACATGGGTCCTTTCTGTTCACCAGATGGCGGCACGTGGCACGATACATGATTGCTTTGATAAGAGCGCTTCCTACATACTATACACCGTGGACTGACAGTTTCGGCACTAACCAATCACACGGCCTGTTTTCCTGGTACATGAACAAGTTCGAATCCCTGGGAGAGTCAAGAGACAAATGTCACATTTAGGGAAGACCGGGGCTAGTTGTTACAATTTTCGGTTAAACTCACTTTTTTGAGAAAATGCATTATTTCTGTCAACGTATGCATTAAATTTATTATTCGTGTTAATAAAATACGCCATTCCATTGATATGCTGTAGCGTAGTTAGGTAGATATGTGAAGTTTCCTAGGAGCGGACGACTGTAACAACTAAACCTTTAATTTTTAGTTACCAAATGGCACTAATTCCCCGGAATCATACATAGCAATCAATTGCGAATGGAATATAAATTACTGAATAGAGTATGAAATAGTGAATGGCAATAAAACTATGTAATGCAACTTCTACTTAATTGAATGATACACACACGTACATACTCACGCGTACGCCCATCCACATTTTAATGTGTCGTGCAATGTTTATTAGTTGCTCAAGGGATGTGCAATAATAAATTAACAACATTGAACAAAATAAATTAACAACATTGAACAAAATAAATTAACAACATTGAACAAAATAAATTAACAACATTGAACAAAATTGCCATCCAAAAAATACCCAGATGGCAAGTGGACAAGGAAGCCATTGGCTTATCAAGAGTCCAACATTTTTTCATCTATGTTAATCCGCCCTTCTGAGATATTTGTTAATTGTTTTTTAAACACTCTGCTAGCATTTGCGGTACTGGTTATTAACCAGCACAGTAGGCTTCACAAGTGAAACAACGCGTTCAAACGTTGTGGTTAAATAAATTGTATTCTTCCCGTTGTTGTCAGCACACAACTCGCTGGCTCAGCCATCGGTACGAGCCGCCCGAGCATTGTTACAGTTGTAACAACTTGTCCCAATACAATTGTAGCAACTTACCCCCAAAAAATCTTTGCTGTTGAACGCACGTAGACAGTAACAAATCCTGCATTTCAGATTAACTTCTACTTGTTATAAACCCTTATACTTTTTACTAGACATGTTTTAAACTTCATTTACGAAAAATAAAACGTGGTTGCGTGAGATGCTATTATGTGGATATATGTAACAATGTTTTAGGTGGTTAAAAAGTAATTTTGTCCACACCTCGTTTATTTCGTCTTCTTGACTCCCGATTTTTGACAGTGTGTGCGCTGGTAGACTTCTGACCAACTAATATCGATGGTATCTCTATATATGTGCTATGTTTTCGTAAAACGACCATGTAACAACTTGCCCCTGTATTCCATTAGCCCGATCTCCCCTACACTTCCTGTTATGCTTCAGACAAATGTAGGACATTGTTAATTGTGATATATGAAATTTGAAAAATTCATAATGATCTTACATAAATGCATCTGATCAGGCATATTGCCAGGTTTGCTGGTAGAGACTGTTTGATTTGACTGTGCTCATCATATCAGTGACAAGATGGCAGTGGCTGTGAAGACGTTTCAGAATTTTTGATGGTCCAGTTTTCTTATAATTCAGATATGTGAAGTTTCCTAGGAGCGGTCGACTGTAACAACTAAACCTTTAATTTTTAGTTACCAAATGGCACTAATTCCCCGGAATCATACATAGCAATCAATTGCGAATGGAATATAAATTACTGAATAGAGTATGAAATAGTGAATGGCAATAAAACTATGTAATGCAACTTCTACTTAATTGAATGATACACGTACACGTACGTACTCACGCGTACGCCCATCCACATTTTAATGTGTCGTGCAATGTTTATTAGTTGCTCAAGGGATGTGCAATAATAAATTAACAACATTGAACAAAATAAATTAACAACATTGAACAAAATAAATTAACAACATTGAACAAAATAAATTAACAACATTGAACAAAATTGCCATCCAAAAAATACCCAGATGGCAAGTGGACAAGGAAGCCATTGGCTTATCAAGAGTCCAACATTTTTTCATCTATGTTAATCCGCCCTTCTGAGATATTTGTTAATTGTTTTTTAAACACTCTGCTAGCATTTGCGGTACTGGTTATAAACCAGCACAGTAGGCTCCACAAGTGAAACAACGCGTTCAAACGTTGTGGTTAAATAAATTGTATTCTTCCCGTTGTTGTCAGCACACAACTCGCTGGCTCAGCCATCGGTACGAGCCGCCCGAGCATTGTTACAGTTGTAACAACTTGTCCCAATACAATTGTAGCAACTTACCCCCAAAAAATCTTTGCTGTTGAACGCACGTAGACAGTAACAAATCCTGCATTTCAGATTAACTTCTACTTGTTATAAACCCTTATACTTTTTACTAGACATGTTTTAAACTTCATTTACGAAAAATAAAACGTGGTTGCGTGAGATGCTATTATGTGGATATATGTAACAATGTTTTAGGTGGTTAAAAAGTAATTTTGTCCACACCTCGTTTATTTCGTCTTCTTGACTCCCGATTTTTGACAGTGTGTTCGCTGGTAGACTTCTGACCAACTAATATCGACGGTATCTCTATATATGTGCTATGTTTTCGTAAAACGACCATGTAACAACTTGCCCCTGTATTCCATTAGCCCGATCTCCCCTACACTTCCTGTTATGCTTCAGACAAATGTAGGACATTGTTAATTGTGATATATGAAATTTGAAAAATTCATAATGATCTTACATAAATGCATTTGATCAGGCATATTGCCAGGTTTGCTGGTAGAGATTGTTTGGTTTGACTGTGCTCATCATATCAGTGACAAGATGGCAGTGGCTGTGAAGACGTTTCAGAATTTTTGATGGTCCAGTTTTCTTATAATCCAACAAAACGTTGACATTACCACAATTAGGAAAGGTACTGTGGCCTGTGCCAATTTCATCGTCCATTATCTGGGTATTCGTCGCGTTTAGGTGAAATGATATCTGCGCCACCTTTGCTTCGCTGGCATGACCCTGACTATTACACGAAACAGTGAGTCGATAGCGTTAGGTGGAAATACTTTTTGGTTTCGACTGTCGGAAAGATAAGCGTTACGTGATAGTGGTTGCCAATACAACTAGATAACTGCTACGAAATACACATGTGAAACGGTTAGTGCGTGTCTGTTTTAAATATTACACTATTCACATAACGCGTTCGTTTTTAACGCCTTGGACCGCCACACCTGCGTAGTTTGTAGCGGCAACGATGCAGATTAGCCGTGCAGCTACATTAATAAAAAACATTCCCTATATCACAATGATTATACTATAATACATTAAATCATCTCAATAAACGCTAAACAAATTGATGTTTATTTTGTTACGGAACTATATCAATGAATATATCTGGAGCTACATAAACTGGTCATAGCTAAGAAAGAAATATGATATGCGTACACACGCATAACAAAACACAATAAATAAAATATGTAATTTTGTAAAGAATTAATATAAAATGGAGACGATACATCGGGACCTAGTAATACTGGCAAGCACATCAAACGAATCCGCCTTTTAAAGAATACAATATTATTTAGTATTGTTTGCAAAGAACAGAAGGGAAGAAACAAACAATTCCGTGAACGAGCGCAAACGCAGCTGAAAACAGGCAACGGGTTACAATTAGATGTACACGGGGGACAGACCAAACGTTGGCAAGTATTCCAATATGTTTTATTTAATTGTAGCTTTATTATAACGTGATTCAGTTTTGATAGTGACAAAGCTAGGTAATATTTGACTAATTGTAAATCACAGAAAAATACATTTGGTAAGAAATGGAAATATGACTACATATTAAATGAACATTATTCTATTACACAATCATTATGTAATGCGTGTGTCTGCTAGCGCATTTTAGCCAGGGTTCGAAATGACCACTTACTCTTGGGGGGTCCCCTAAAATGTTGGTCACCCCCCGGAAAAAAATTTAAAACCATTTTTTTCAGGCACTGTAATGATTATTAGCATCTATTTTTTTGTGAAGACTTGGTAAAATATGGGACCCCCCAAGCTTACATGTCTTTCTTATGGGAGGTCCCGCTTGCCACATGGGGGTCCCAGAGCTCCCTCATTTCGAACGCTGATTTTAGTGCCAACTATTATTAAAAATTACATGCACTCTCGGGTTCCATATATCCTGTATTATCGCTCACCCGGAAACGACTGCTAACATACTTGTTGCTATGCATTCCTTATCTTTTCGTGTGAAATACACTGTACATACACTGTCGCCTGAAACACTTAATGAGGTAAATAATTATTACATTTTTATTTACTGGACTGCATTCCATTAAAAGTTATTGAAAAATAATTCCGCTAAATCAGTAAATGTGTTGTCCGTCAGGCATGTGTACTTACCCAAACCCAAATTATAAAAAAAACGAAGTGGCTAGCTCTCCGGATAACTGTACAGTTATTGGTCCGGCACTCATTCCGCTTTATATGTGCAATAACTGCCCAGCAGGCACACGACGTTGTGGCAACGTTGTAGCAACGTCAGGTGTCAACGTTGTGATGACGTCGAAATATTGGTCGATGTGAAAGTTGAGTCGACGTCGGATATCGACGTTGTTTCAACGTCGAATATCGACGTTGTTTCAACGTCGGATTTCGACGTTGTTTCAACGTCGGATATCAACTTGTTTCAACGTCACGTATCAACGTTGTGATGACGTTACAAACTGACTAGATTTCAACGTCCTTAGTAACGTTGATTTTGTAATTGAAACAATGCTGACTGATCTGTCAGCATTGTTTCAACTTCAATGATACAAAGACACAAATATATCGGTGAGAATATATTGATGAGGTAACAGAAAATGCACTTTAGACTACTAGGCAGTGTCTGTGGGTTGTTTGTTTGTGCTGGCTGTTCTGCGACCTCCCCCACTCCTCTCTGGCGCATACTTCAGGGTGACGGCAACAGCTGTGTTTACATCAGACTCAGTGCTGCCATTCATTGACTTCATAACACTAGCTGAAAGGGAATGCCTATACGTAAGTTGTATTATATGATATGTGATATCCTGGTAGTTTCTAGTTGGAAACATAAATCACTGAAGAATCCTTTCTGGTAAAAAAAACTAATTTATTAAATTTAGTTAATTTAGTAAATTCAGTTTATACATTGTCGATACACAGATGAAAAATACGTTGGTGTTAGTCGTCTGCATGTGCTAAACAAATAACGAACATTAATTACTTCTCACTTAATTTGTTCCTTTAATCTCAAACAATGCCAGTCCCCTAAACTATACACCACCACAATGCAACACTGCCTAAACATGACTACAAGGTACTCTAAAATGGCTGTGAGAAAAAGACACAATAGTCAATACCAAGTAGCCACGGCCCACGGAATTGGGCGCTTCCCAACACGCAACTGCCAACTACAATAGTGTAAATGCAAGTATTGATAACGAATTAAACAACCGATAAGCAGTTCAGAACACTAAATGAAGATTTCACAGAATATATATATATATATATATATATATATATATATATATATATATATATATATATATTATATATGCATATACAATAATTATATAGATATCCAGCAGGCACGCCGACGTCGTTTCGACGTCGAAAATAGGTTGAAATAAAGTCGCGACGTCGGACAACATATACACAACGTCTAAGCAACATCGATCAACCCCCGTCGTACCGACATCGAAGTTTGACGTTGTTTGGACGTCGAATTTAGGTCGGTACACAAAGTATGTAACTGGACAACATACACGCAACGTCAATGTAACGTCGATTAACCTCCGTCGTAACAACGTCGAAGTTTGACGTTGATTCGACGTCGAATTTAGGTCGGTACGCAATGCACATTAGTGGACAACATACACGCATAATTATAACGTCGTCAATAATTATAATGTCGATCAACCTTCGTCGTAACAACGTCGAAGTTTGACGTGGTTAAGACGTCGAATTTAGGTAGGTATACTAAAGATGAAAGTTTCTACGATCATTATTTGAACAGCAACATACAGCCTGCTTCCAGTGACTGGATTTGTGTTCGCACAACTTTGCCTGTTTGATTCAAACAAACAACCAATTTAGGTTTAACGCCGTTTAACGCAGTCATCGGCCCGAGGGCGGATATCAGCGCGGGAGCGCTCGGCGCGCACTTGCGACAACGGCCCGCTTCCCAGCGGGAGGTCATTTATCAGTGCTCGGACCGTATTAAATTTCGCATATGATGCGAGGGAATTTTTCCCGCGCTGTAATGCACCACGCGGGAAGCGAAATAAAATGAAAAGAAACTCAAATTCGTATGATATGTGTATAGTTATACTCTCACAAAAAATAACAAACAACGACAAAATTTCCTTGTTGTAAGCTCCATATGTTTACAATATTCACTGACAATTATCATTATTAAATTTCTTTTTACTGCGAGTCTACCCTATACCGCCATATTCGAAGTCAACGAAGACCTCTTTTTACAGTTATAATTTATAAACGATTGGCGCGCCGCACGACAAGGTACATCTACAGAAATTCCTTTGTGAATCTTTGGCTGTATTTTTTATTATCCAATACATTGATTTTGAGCATTATGCAAATTATTTTTCTTCGCAAAGCATACGAAAGTAGATCTTTGCACATCGTAATTTTAGGCGCCAAACTCTAAGGTCGTGAACTGTCTTGGACTTAGACTTAGCCTTAGGTGAAGTGCGAAGGTTCCGTACTCGTCGATCAGTACCAGCTGTCACCATATGTTTATTTGTTGCGAGTAATTTACCAGAATAGAAACAAAATTATATATTATTATAATTATTATAAAAATTAATGTAGCGCTGTTGAAAATCCTCTTATTAAAAACAAACTATGTGTACAAATTACTTAAAGAATTATCGTCCTATCTCCAATCTCCGTTTTCTGTCAAAAGTATTGGGAAAAGTAGTTGTTAATAACCATCATGAACATATTTATAAACATCACTCATCAAATGATCTACAGTCTGCATATAAACAATTCCACGTATATATATATATATATATATATATATATATATATATATATATATATATATATATATATATATATATATATATATATATATATATATATATATATATATATATATATATATATATATATATATATATATATATATATATATATATATACGTACTCTACCGAAAACGGCTCTCATAGATACACAATGATATAGTTGGCAACAAGCAAGACCCAATTCTCACTGACCGTATTGAGTTGGTTCAGATGCTGATTGATGCCAAAAACAAGCTGGACAATGTATACGAATATGTACGACTTGGTTGCAGACCATCAACTAAAGCAAAAAACATTATATTAAGTGAAAATAGGATGAGAAACATGGTGATGTTTTGTACACTATAGATACTACCGCCACATGGACTTCCCGGGGTTCCAGAGAAATATCCACGAACTGCGTTGTCCAGGTATCAACTGTGGTGGAACAGTAGTTGTCCGGTATTTTTGGAAAGGTGCAAAGGGGAAATTGATATTCACAGCCCACCAAAATTCGGAAAAAAACAAGAGCCGTTCATCAGAACAAAGCCAAGCGTACTTGACAAATTACGCAGTAGCACGGGTAATGCCGCAAAGGTGGTGTCTCATTTATATGACAATGTTGGTGTGTCTGACAAAGGACGCAGTAGCACGGGCAATGCCGCAAAGGTGGTGTCTCATTTATATGACAATGTTGGTGTGTCTGACAAAGGACGCAGTAGCACGGGCAATGCCGCAAAGGTGGTGTCTCATTTATATGACAATGTTGGTGGGTTTGGCAAAATTCAATCCTCCCATGTGCCGCGGAACACAGCCCATATATGGAACATTCGCAGGTCCGGAAACAGAGGTGGGGTTCAGGGGTGGTGTTGGCCAGTTTGACGAGATGCTAAAAATGGCTATTGAAAAAAACGTTGTGCAGTCTTTTGAACTGAATACAGGAAAGCCAAGAGCTTTCTTGGCAACAAGCCAGCAAGTAAAGGATGTGAAAACTTTCTGTTTTAGTGACAGGTACGAGGTGGTGTTTCGGTTGGACCCCACTTACGACCTTAGTGAATTTTATTTGATCCCTACTGTTTGGAGGTACCCAGTGTTTGTGAATGACTCAAATGGCTGAAGAACAAAACATTGAACATGTTTGGATCCGGTGGAAAAAGTCTTTAATCAAAGGGTTGAGAAGTTCACAGAGTTTCAAAGATAGCGACCACCTCACCTGCATGATCCATCACAAGAAGAATTGCGACAAAAGCTGCACGAGCTGGGCGTGAAAGAACAGAACAGGAGAATGATACTGAGAACTATCTACGGAGAGCAGTTTGAAGACAGTCGGGTCCAGGGCTTCGCTGACTGCTAGACAGAAAAACAGTTTGATGACGAGTTCCTAGGCAATACATCTCCTTGGAACAAACTAGAAAGATTGATACTAATTAAGATTCCCAAAGTGTCAGTTGGTTCAAAATGCACAAGTCCCAGCAGTGCAAGGAATACATTTGACAAACTCATCTGCCACCACACTATGGCAGAGGCAGAACAATCATGGTAATTTGCCAGAATATATCTGCCACATCAATACTAGGAACCGGAACAGAGAAGTGAACATGCTAAAACAGCAGCAGTGTGTTGGTGCAGACAAAAAAAAGAATGCAAAAAATCGAATAAGTCCTAACAATCAAGTTGCCCAGGAAATTACCCAGGTTGTACCAAGGGCTACGTTATCTAGTCAAGACTAGATTCAAAGCAACCATTCTCAGTGCACCTCAAAGTTGGCCTGATAAAGAAGTGTTATGGCTGTTTGAACAAGTTTTCAAAACAAATGGATAAACCTCCAAATTACCTAATTTTGAAGCATCTGACTTACCGCCATTGGTAAAATAAGGACATGCAGACCTATCGACAACGCCACAGCTTGTAACCAACCTATTATCACGTCAGCATGTCGTGTGCCCATATACAGGATGGATACATACAGCTGCGAGATAGTATCGTTCACGATGAACAACGTCAACACATGTGCTAAGCACGATCGGGTCGACGCAATATTCCTCAGATGACAGTAGGCTATGCGGTAGATGTACTTTACGAGACCGACCATCGACATTTCCGAGTCGAATACAGCACCAATGTTTCTGGCAGTAGGACTTGGCGGTATGTCACAGTCGCCGATTTTGATCACGGTGGTGTTATGTGTCGCTTCATTGTTTCGTGATCCTAACACAAGTGCGACCGTTTTGTCATCATTCACTTTTAATAGATTTGCAACCATCCACACGCTGAATGTCCTGGGCAGTGCCGGTCGCTATGCGTGAAACAGATCACGGGCAGGCAGGTTGAGCGCAGACGTCTTGGTAGCTTGCAATTCTGACAGGTAGGTTGGAAACCGGTTCCGGTCAAGCTTGGTTAATAACAGCTGCCACACCTTTCAGTAAAAGTCGATATAAAAGTCAATAAAAACTTAAGATCCACGGCACAAACGACTCGCAAATGTTCCGCGGGCCCTCCTTGGGCATTCACAATTCAGAATATAAAACACGAGAGCAATATATGATACAAATCACCTAAAAATGTGCATACTTTACAAGTACCCTACAGTCCGGGAGGCGAGTTTTTAGCAGATAAGTTGAGCGCCGTGGGCATATGTGACTCAATGCGGTGATCAGATATCATCACGTGATGCATACATTATGAGGAATCTTTATACGTGATTTGGTAAAGCAACTTGCGCCAACACGTACGTGTATTTTCTAAGGCGATTTATAGAAAAGACGGCGTTTGATTTGCGTTGTTGGGGCAATTAATGACCAACATCAGATACCCGTTTCGCGCCCGCACGCACACATCCGTGTGCATGCGTGCGTGGTAGATATTTGTTTAAAATAAATAGTTATTTGTTTAAAATAAATAACCGTAGTGATTGTTTCTTATTAATAAAGTTTGCTGCTAAAGATCACAATGTCATGATGCATAAATTAAAGCATAAACAATGGCGGCAATATTTCCTGCAACTGCAGTAACTTCACCGAAGAATACAGTAGAGCAAAAGTAAGTTTGCCACACATTGTGATAGATCATAGCAACCTTTACAGTCCTTAGGAGAACTTCACATGTATGCTATCTAATTTAAAGTCTTATTTTATTGTTTGTGTTGTATTTACAATCCAAAGTATAAGCTTATATGCATATAACAACCGACAACATAACTACCACATATAATTAACCTTTTATAAGTACTGGCAGCTTAATCTGGAATCTGACCCAGATATCATTGATCGTTTATGAGAACTTAATTCCAAAGATATAATTGCATAAGTTTATAGTTTACATGTAAATGTCTTGTTGCACTCTATCTAAATATACTATAAAAATATTATTTTCCTTTCCTTCCGCCATCACCGAGAGCCCGTCTCCAGCCTCCAATTTGGCAATTGTTGAGGACCCGTTACCAGCTAACTGCTTGCGAAAATTACAAATAATTGAAATCCGAGCACCGCATTGGTTCACATCCGACCATATTGCTCAACCTACCTGCTCAAAAAGCACGCGTCCGGGCAGCCACACACAGCAGCGCTATATACCACCTCAAACCCACTTCACCTAACGATGTAACAATAACTAGTTACTGAATTAAAAATGGTAAAAAAACGACTATTTCAGTTAGTCATTACTTATGACTTAAGTCATAAGTAATGACTAACTTATGACTTAAGTCATAAATAATGACTAACTGATATAAGACATCCTCACTGGTCCGCTCCGTCCGGTAGATCGCGTTTTGCCTCCTCCACTTTCTAGGCTGTCCCATTTTAGGAGATAGTCACGTGACAACGCTATCCTCGTAGACATTTGATGTTTCCAACATAAATTACACGTATGTGTACGTAATGCTAATAATTAAAATGTCTCATTTACAGCGTCCAATGCTAATGACTAAAATGTTTGTGTCTATATTTGTATAATGTTATGTTTCGAGAGTTTTACATCCGGGTATTTTCATCATGGAGTCCCCCTAGGAAAAGTTACTCTATCACGTAAAGTAATTAAAACTGCCTTGCACTAGGTAAGAATGATATAGCGTACGGCATATCAACATTTTGTGCAATACGAAAATATATATTTGGAAGGGTTGCTTGAACAACGTCAATCGGGCAAATAATAAGATGAATGCGGTACCCGATGAATGTCAATGAGACTGTTCAGTTATCGTCAGCAACTACTCCGGTCGGTGTCACTTCATTAGTTGACTAGACATTACAGCACCGGATCGGGTATGGCTAAATGGTACCGATGAGGTTGCATTCTTGTCTAACCGATAAAACTCACATTTCACAGAATGTCTAGCATATTTACAACACAAACTTAACGAAAATTCAACAATATCCGCCTTCATCGACTAAAATATCCAAGCAGAGTCGGAGAGAAACAGTTTCGGTACCTTTCTATAATGGCAGAGACTATTCGTAGAGCAGCTCTGCGAATATGGCCAAAACTTTTCTTATTCGCAGAGGAGTTCTGTGAATTATGAAAAAAATTTCTAATTCACAGAACAACGAATTTACGGCAAAAATGTTTCTTATTCGCAGAGCAGCTCTGCAAATTACTGCACAAAATTCTCTTATTCGCAGTGCAGCTCTGCGAATTATGGCAACAATTGGTCTTATTTGCAGAGCAGCTCTGTGAATTACGGCAAACTGTAATTTTATTTGCAGAGCAGCTCTGCGAATTTTGGCAAGTTATTGTTGGAGGACTCATTATGAAGACGTACCTTTTAAGCTACGCTATCCTAAAAGTATGACAGTCATTCTGCACATGTTTTTTATTTTCTGTTACGTGAACCGTACTTTTTTTAGCACTATATAGAGGGAGGTATAGGGAATAGTATATATTATACATATGGTATAGATATGAATGAACACAACAATGTAGTGAACAACCTGGTCAGTGTTTTATTAATGTAAGCATGTTTAATTTTAGTGTCATACTGGATGCAGTCCTTGAATTGACACAGCAGAATTGAATGTGGCGAGCCTTCGAATATTCGTCCAGTGTAGTCTGGAAAGAATTCCATTTCATGTGTCAAAGGTATCGCCTTCTTGCAAAAGAAGAGGCTCCATTGTTAAATCATAGCATATATGCACATATGTTAAAAAAACAATAAAACATGTCATGCCTAGAGCTGAGGCATGCATCATCTGAAAACCCCAATGAATGAAAGACCACAATGCTCAAACTGTGTTCTGCACATGTGCAAGAAAATGGTGCACAGTGATTGGCTGATTTCTGCTCTGCGAATAAGAAAAAGTTTGGCCGTTATTTGCAGAGCTGCTCAAATAGCCAGTGTGTTCTGAAATCTGTTCCCACCTCAGTTTTGCTCTTAATAACACGCAATATGTATAGTCACAATGAATAAAAAACAATATGTATAGTAACAACTATGAAACATGTAAATTATTAAACATATTCTGCATAAAAGCACATTTAATCACCGTTTTCGGTGCTCAAATTTGTCTTGGTCACCATCTAGCCCCTTTTATTTGCAAGATATATATGTGAAGTTGAACATCAAAAAAGGTGCAACATTTTTAATGATTTACATGTTCTGTAGATAAATGAAAGTCCTATTCTGTTGTATTGGTTTTGAAGTTAGTCATTTAAAATGTGGGTACTTTGAACACTTTTGCTATTTGCTAAACCTGTTTTTAGTGGTTAATATGTGTTTACAGGATAAATGTAGACTTTGTTGGAAATTATGGCTGACTTCACACAGATTTAGATGTTGCTAATGATATATACAGTGTCTTTAAATTGTTGCTGTTTGGTTTATTTTAATAATGCAAATTAAATAATTTCCCTTCAGCATTATGACAATGATAGTTATGCACATCATTGGAAACTAGTTACCATGGCAACCAAAAGAAGTGCTGATGGGGACTCGGGAAGCTCAAGCACTCCAGCTGAGAAGAAATTGAAAACACAGTTTGAGCCAATTAAAATCGGACCAATTTACTCGCTGGTAAGTTAACTTCATGTAAATAAGCTTTATCTGCCTTCGTCAAATACGTTTTTAATAATACGAATATAACAACTTTGTACACGTTTCAGGTGTGAACCTACCCGGTTTTGCAATATAACCCATTGATAAGGTAACAGTAATATCGGATGTTGTTTTAAATGTACACATTGTGATAAATTTATTGTATTAGGTTGCCCCTGCTGAACATCCAGGTCTCTAGATAATGGTCAAATTGTGTGTTAAATGTGGTTTATATTACAAATGTAAAGCACATTTATACAGTCAAGAAGTTAGAATATACAGCGTAGTTTATTCTATATAAAACATGCTTTCAAAAAGAAAAAGATCGTACTTTGTACTAGTTTTACCTTTAAAGTAATGTGAAGACCAACCTTCTTGTTAGAACGTCTTGTGCTGCACAGAACAATGACTGTTGGAGCAGTGCCATATAAATGATTTGATGTGCTTGGTTTGCAGGAAGAACTTGACATTAAAGTGTTACAGTTCCAAAACAAGAAGTTAGCTGAGCGTATCGAACAAAGACGCAAGGCAGAGGATGACCTTCGCAAACGTATTGAGCAGCTGGAGCAGAGGCAGACGACCGATGATGCTGTTCTATGCATCGTCAACCGCTATTGGAACCAGGTGGGTACTCACCTTCCAGTAACAGCAAACTGTGACAATTTATTCTTCTGACAGATCGGTAGACCCATGTTCTAGCTTTGGTGGTGTGTGGGATTCACACCCATTTCACCTACTCCCACTCTGCATACTCCGACTTCACCTGCTGTGGCTTTATGGTTAATTCTGAGACATATTTGCAGTTTGCCTACTGCCCAATTTAGGCCTGCTCCCACTTTGCCAACTTTTAGATCACTTCTTGACTTGTACTGACTACATGTGCATAATTTGGCTAAAACATGACGAAACATTAATTGCATGTGGCTTCTTTTATAAATTCAGTGCAAACTGTGGCTTTGAAGAAATTAGAAGTATTACATTTAAATGGTGATTTGGGTGGGAGAGGAGCTATCCTAATGCAGAATAGGTGATGTGGGAATAATATCAGTATATGCATACTGTGCGGGTGAGTTACTAAGAGTAGGCGAAATGGGAGAGCTATCCAAATACAAAGTAGGCAAAATGGGAATAATATCAGTAGGCGAAATGGGGATACCCTGTGCACGGATTGTAACATTAGAGGATTAGTGTGGATAGCAAGAAGAAACGATTTGCAACATCATTGTGAGGCAGTAGAGTATCAGTGTGAACAACATCATTGTGAAGTAGTAGAGTGCAGGCCTGGGGTCTGTTACTTAGTTTCCTTTCTATTACTATTACATGCTGAAGGCAATGAAATATATTACTATTACATTTCAAGCTGTTACTATTACATTTCCATCGGAACTATTTTCTTTCAATTAAACATTTTACATACTTAATCACTTACATAGATTCAAATTAACTGATGGATGTATCGTTGATATAAGTGCACATTTTATGAAAAACTAACACCAACTATTTAGATGACAGTTCATACTTTATTTTGGATGTAAAACAACTGTTTACTTTAGTGTAAATTGATTGTTGTCAACACAAAATCTCTTGCATACAATGATACTGAGATGTAGCAAGATGTCTTATCTGTAGTCTCTCAGTACTCGATATCTAGGTGTTTTATATAACATATCTAACATCAGAACAAGATCGCTTTACTTTAAAAGATGGCTGTTGCATTTAACTTACATGAGCTTATAGAAAAATGCATCGCTCAAACAACGTTGATCTGGGTGATAGATCTTGCTGGCAAATTACAGTTAACTCATAAATTTTCCAATTAAATTAACCTCACACAATTCCAGTCGGATGTAGAAATTTCATATATTCATTGGAATGAAACAAAGAAGCAATGTCACTGTAACATAACACAGTCTGATTATCCCATAGTAGACCCATACTGCTGCTGCTTGGTGGACAGTTAATTATTGGCTCAAAGATAGGATGTTTTTCACACTGTTGGTCAATAGTGCAAGTTAGCTACCAACTGAAAAAACTCAGAAAAGTTGGTATAAATACCTGGATTTTGTTCAAACATTACCCAGTTAATAGCAAAGTAATAGCTCAATTACTATTACTTTGCTTTCTGTTACTATTACATTGTGCACTGTTCCAACTATTACTATTACTATGACTTGACCATATGTAATCGTTACTATTACATATTACTATTACCTCAGGCCTGGCAGAGTGTCAATGCGAACCACATCAAATCAATAAAAACTGAAATATAACAAATACAATGTTTTTCCCAAATGATTTATTAAATCAAATGATCATTATTTCTTTCTAACATTGATTAAAACTCCACTGTAAATTAACCTGTTTTAGTTTTCTTTCAGTTCTTTCACTGCCCCAGGTTTCTTTCTGGTGTTTACAAAGCGAGTAGTATTGACGCTAAGCGAGACGCTGAGAATTAGTCACAGTTTCTGGAGGCATTTCCTGATGTCCAATCTACATTGATCCTTTACTAATTTTACCTCATGTCCTCTAGTTCTGCTATCCTTCTTGAGTGAGAAAAACATATTTCTATCAATATTTTCGTACCCATTCAATATCTTATAAAGTTCAATCTGATCTCCTCTTAACCTCCTTGTCTCTAGAGTTGTTAAACCACATTCTTTCAGGCGTTCTTCATAACTAAGGTCTCTAAGTTCTGGAATCATTTTAGTTGCTCTCCTTTGTATGCGTTCAAGCGTATCTATATCCTTCTTACGATATGGTCTCCATGCTTGTATACAGTATTCTAAATGAGGTCTAACTATTGCTTTATAAAGAGGTATAATTAACTTTTTTCCCTTGTATGTTATGTTTCTTCTAATCAATCCAAGAATTTGATTACCCTTTGAAGCTGGAATACCACACTGCTCTGAAACTTTCATATCAGCGCTTATTGTAACTCCTAAGTCCTTTTCTTTTACAGTAGTACCCAGAACAGTATCTCCCATTTTATAGTTTACATTCAAGTTCCCATGTCCTGTATGTAGGCATTTACATTTCCCAAAATTGAACAGCATCTGCCATTTCTCAGACCATTTCACTAATCTGTCTAGATCGTTTTGTAAATGTTGCTTATCGCCATCAGTATTAACCTTTCTAAACAGTTTTGTGTCATCCACAAATTTCAGTACGTTACTTGTTATACTGTCGTCCAAGTCATTGATATAAATTAAGAATAATATAGGTCCTAATACTGATCCTTGAGGTACCCCACTCAAAACCGATTTCCAATTTGAAACTTCTCCATCTACTACAACTCGTTGTCTTCTGTCAGTCAGCCATTGTTCTATCCAGTCAGTTATGCTATCCCCGATACCATGGGCTTTTAATTTAAGTAGTAATCTTTGATGTGGCACTTTGTCAAAAGCTTTCTGAAAATCTAAGTAGATAATATCTGCTGGCGATCCCATGTCTATCCACTTAGTGATTTCTTCCAAAAAACATAACATATTTGTTAAGCATGACCTCGCTTTAAGGAATCCATGTTGAGATGAATTTAATAATTTATGCTTAACGAGGAAGTCCACCATATGGTCTTTAATTAACCTTTCTAATAATTTACAAATCACTAACGTTAAACTCACTGGTCCCAGCTTTTATTTTACTTTAGTAAGCATAATTAATACTTCCCCAAAGGTGACCTACATATTGATCTGACTTTCCAATACCAATACTTGAGTCCCAATGTTTTTTCCATTTTAGCTGGACGAGGATGTGCGGTTGTTGGTACAGAGATTCGATGCCGACAGTGCAGACGAGACAGGGAAGGAAAGTGAGTGGTATTTGTTCCGCATAGAGGTTACAGTTGTAACATTCATGTTTTGAAAAATATTCAGATTGCCCAGCATTCATATATATTTCCTATGTTTTCATTGCAACTCCTATATTTTCCCACTGGAGATTTCGAGGCTTTTGTGATTCATTCATAAAAAACTATTCTACATTCTCCGACCTAGGGGTGGGGTTCTAATTGTTGCATGGTATGAGTTGCACCACACCATAATCAGGTTGGCAAAATTTTGTGACACAATGTTGAAAGTCGGCAGTTGCAAATTCAGTGTTATCCCAATTTTAGAATATATTTAAAAAAGTATTTGCAACACTTTGCTTGTGAAAAATTAGTTTGCATCTTTCAGTATAAATTCACATACCTGGGGTGATGTAGTTACTTCATGTAACTATGATAGTTGCAGGCACTAAATTAAGATGGTGTATGATTTCATGGTAATGCTGATGAAACTGTTTTTACCCCGTTCTAGATGAGAGTACTGCAGTCACCTCGTTCCTCACCCTCCTGTCCCAGTGGGACCGGCAGGAGATTGAGGAGAAACTAAAACAGCGGGTCGAGTTCTCGAAGCGAGCGATCGGGAAATTGATTCAGGCGTACGACCGAGTGATACAACGCAACGAGAAGTTGTGGGGCATAATCACAGAGAAGGATGATCAGGGAAGCGAGAAGTCAGAGACGCCCTCGGTGGACGGGAAGCCCGTCAAGAAGGAACTGGGGGACGAGAAGAAAGGTGTGAAGAACCACCTGTCTGGTGGGTGGTGACTGCTCATGGAATTTGCTGGACACTTCTGTCATGTCGTCTCTGTCTTGTCATTATTTACATGTAATTTCTGGTTAGCCATTATTTCCACCATATCGTCTTCTTGTTTAATCAAAATCAATTCTTTCGATGATTTTAGCGAAAGTATGCACTCTTATTAAACTCTCTGTGCAATTTACTATTCACACAGAATTGGGATTGATTACATTGGAATTTAAATACCAATTCCGCAATTGGAATTGGTGTTTTGTTTTTAAAAGTAATTGGAATTGGTGAAAATGTTACTGGTATTTTCAGTTACTTTTTGAATTGCATAATGTAATAATCAATAAAATATACCATATTATGCAGAAATTAAACAAAGCTGTCTTAAAATATTATGTTATGTTTGGGCGTTGAGTATATCTATGTATATGGAATATACATATTATCATAGACATGAATATGGAATTGTTATTTTTGAAGTGGAATTGGAAATTGGAATTTGTATAGTGTATTTGACCACAAGTCTGCAAGAACTAGCAAATAGACAAACAACCTATATGACGATTACTGTATACTCTTCAGATCTTGTATCCATGAAGACCGAGGTCAAGTCTGAGGGGACCTGTAAAGACGATCCAGATGGCGACACCAGCAAGAAATCTCCATTGATGACATCGATGGACAAGACGTCTGACGGGGCGGGTGACGCCAATGTGAAGGTGAAGAAAGAACCAGGGAGTGGGAGCATCACTGCATCCACCCCGGTGAAGGGGGAGGAGAAGGAGGCGAAGGAGGGAGGGAAGAAGTCGGAGAAACCTCGGCTAGGGATCAGCGAGGCCGTGCGGAAGGAGCTGGAGCGGATCGTTGCGGAGAACCGACGCATCCAGGATCTCGCCACCACCGTCCACCAGAAGAACCACGAGATCACGCTCAGGGTACATATATTTGACACTAGGGGGCGTGACAAACACTGTGGTACCATTTATAATGTATGTCGGTTGTTTGTAGATAGCATTTATTTAAAATTTATCAATCGCCCAAATTTGTTGCCTTCCTCCACAAAGCGGCAAGCTGGATACAATACCCACATGTATATGGCCTCAGTCAGGTGGGTTTTCAAAGATATTTTTGATGGATACCATGGGTAAAAGAGCAATACGATGATGTGGAAATAACCTATTTCTGGAACAATATAAAGGTTTGTTTCCTTAACCATATGGTGAAACGAATAATTCCCAAGATAGAAATATGCAAAAACGGAATAGACGTTGATTTATTCACTTAGCATTTAAATGAAAAGCTCTACAGTTGTTGGAGTTTTGTAATGTAAAGATCTGATGTCCTTATGAAAATATATGCAGTTCAAATCATCATCTGTAGACGTTAATGAGTTAATGAATGTGTGCGTCATTGGAAACATGTCAAGATGCTGTATCTGTGATATGGCACTTGTGTAACATTTGTCTTTGTCTTATAAGTAAAACATTTCATAGAGATACTGAGATAGTTTTAGTTACATTAAAATCTGTTTGTTTCCGCACCATATTCTTCCAAAACCCGCTCCCAAATCCCTTTTCCTATCTCCCGTAGAACTCGGAGCTCATGGACAAGTTGACGGCGGCAGAGACGGAAGCAGCTGAACTGAAGAACCTTGTTGATGACCTTGAGTACGAGCTGGACAGCGCTAAGACACGTGTCCAGAAACTCGACTGCCATCTGTCGGACGCCATGACCAAGCTCAAGACATTCCAGGAGGGTGAAATCACAGTGCAGGGTGGGGGTGAGGGCGTATCCAAGAACAAGGTCAGTGCCCTCGTTGTATCGTGTCGTGTTGGGGTTATTTTATTGTTGCTGGTTTTGGGGAAGAGAGTTGTTATTTTATACACAGAAAAGACCACCCACATATTGAAAACACCTTAAAAGTGCGGCCACTTTTCCCAGTCACTAAAATATCTGTAATTCCTGATAATGTTGAACCTCTAATTCTGAAATAAGACCACCTCAAATGAAGACTGTTTTGGCTAGTCCCCGAGGCAGACCGATAGGGTAATTACAGAGGTTCCTATGTATAAAATTATAAATAAAAATGTTGAAAATGCAGGCACAATTTATTGGGATTTTCAGTTGTAAAAAATTACAACGCTAGTGAAAGTTGGGCATGCAAGTGTGTATGGAGTTTTTAGCAATCTACAACAAATATTATAATAATAATTTTGGTTCTTTTATAGTGCATATTCCTGTACTTGACAGATCAATGCGCTTTACAATAAAATAATACATAAATAAAAATGCACATAATTATGCATATAATCCAAATATTAAAAATATAGATGTAATATAATATTGTATATATTTTAAAATAAAAACTCATTTAAATCTAGTTTAAAATATAAAGTTAATAAATAAGTAAATTAAAATACAGTATACTTTATGATGCAAATTAATATAATAACCATTTTGTGCTTGTTCAAATTAAGAAAAAAATGTAAATGACAAATTGTAAAACTATCGTAGCAACCTATTACAGTATCAGTAGTGACTGTGATGATATACAATGCAGGATTAGCACATTACAGACTGGTCTACACAAGGGTGATTCCTGCCCCAGTTGGTTATGCACTGCCGCCTCTCTTGACATTGTGCAGCTAAATTACGTATGCGTTTAGATGAGCAACTTGTGTTGTGCCACTCCCGATTTGACCTGTGATGAAAGGTCACAATGGGCGCACCTGCTTTCGGTCGCTGATTGCCCACTGCTTCAAAATCACGGCTCACTGTCGGTCAAATTGGACCCAGCCCCAATCCCATCTACGCAATCATAGCCACAACTTGGCCTCTCTAATCAGTCTTGCAAGGGTGTTTACACGATCGATTCTTGCACCATGACACCTGCTGGCTGACCAATTGGGTAATTAATTGCTGTAAACCGCCCTTAACTTGATTGTGTTCCCACTAGTTGTGCTAAGATTTGTTGAGTATCTTGTGAGTCGCCGATCACCTGAATGGCTTCAACTTTTATTGCAAAAGTTCATCGAGATCGTGAATGAGCTTGAAGAACAGCGCGAACTTGCTACAAACCGCCTGACAGAGCTCGAGAAGTTGCAACGCGACCACACAGAGGCACTAAAAACGATTGAGAACCTAAAGATGGATGTAAGTCATACAGGCTTTCATTCATTGGAGGTTTGGTAGCGATATCAAGGACTTGGAGGATATATTAATAAGGCAACAGTAAAGTAGTGTCTTATTACTTGATGATGATGCATATTACTTTGGAACAGTAGATAATGCACATTATTTGTATTTTCAATTATATTTTGATAACAACTTTTTTTAACATGTTATGTCAAAGCAAGCTCCTATTATCGTCACATTTAAAAAATTTTTGAATGGCTACAAATAAAGTGTTTACCAGTGAGTTGGATTTGGTGGCAAACTGCCACTTCTTATGGATGATAAGGGATCTCTCCTATGCCCGTCAAATTTAAGAAAATTTGTTAAGAGTTGGCGATAAACTATCAGAGTTGCCACTGTGTCTGTGATACTGAGTGAGAGATGGTTGCAGCTGTCGACTCTGCCCGAGAGCGTGATTGTCGAGACGACTGACTACCTCTGTCTCAAGTCACAGTTCTCAGTACTGTATAATGAGAGCATGCAGATTCGCACACAGCTCGAGGACACACGTACACTGCTCGCCAGTGTCAAAAACACGCACCACCGTCAGATAGAACAAATGGAGGTAAACATACGGGGGGGGGTGTCGGTGTGTGTAAGGTCATAAGTAATGTCAAGCAGTTGTAATGTTGTGTTGTGCACAAATGTTCTGAAGGTTTTGTTATGACTATGAAAGAAGCGCTGCAAAATGCGTTTATGTCCAATGTGTGTGTGTTCCGAGATAAATCATGTTTTCTGCTGCATGTTAAGTGATAACAACACATGGTCACGAATAACAGCAGATTTGATAACTTTGATAAGTCTTTATACACGTATATTTTATGTTATGCTCCTATATTTAAGTATAAGTTTTATAGATAAAATTCATGATTTATTTAACCTGAACAACACTGCAGAGCGATAGCCATTGAAATTTCTACCAACTTTTTGTACTTTTCAGAACCTTTTTTAAAATGATTGCTTCAGAATTGCCTTTGAAATAACAACTTTTTGTGCTTTTAAAAACGTTTTTGCTACAAAAAGCTAAATTGTTGCGGCAGAGTGACGAGCTGATGTGTCAGAAGAAGTTGCGGACAGAGGTGATTCAGTTGGAGGACCAGCTCGTGCAGGTTCGGCGCGAGTACGAGATGTTGCGCATAGAGTTCGAACAGACCCTCGCTGCCAATGAACAGACAGGTAACAACATCACGGCCAGGGGGTGGGCCAATTGACAGTTCATTGTGATATGTTTGTGATGTCGTTGCGACATGTTTACGACATCACAGCAGTGTCTGAAACTGGTAGATTTCGAAATTGGTCATAGAGATATTTTATATTTTAAAATTATAATTTCCGAAATTTACTTAGGTAAATGCATATCTTATTTACAGTTATATATATATATATGTGTGTATGTATATATATATATATATATATTATCTGCTGTCATAAAATTATTTATAACGCTTACGACACGACAGCTAAGAATGAAATCACGGTTCTGGGCCGTCAATAAATCTAATGCGCATGTGTTGCAAATATCGTCTATTACACAACTTATATTCACTTTGGGAGTTATCGGTATACTTAATAGAATATGCCATTTTCTACAAATATCTGAAGAAACTTGTGAGAGATATCTCTATTCTAAATCTCTTACAGTAATTTCACTGATTGAGTGCAAACAAACTGTTAGAAAAGTTGTTTTGAGTGAAATACTTCTCATTATTGAATGACTAAAACACTAACAAAGACTAGATGACTGAGAGCAGGGGTAGAAACTAACTTCTTTCCACTAGTCCCGTCAATGACACGGAGCCAAGATGACCAAAATATATACAAAATTTATTCGTGAAACATACATACACCCGAGAGCACTGTGCTACATCATACGGTGTGGCCAATGCCACATCTTACTCATATCGGGAAACTCATCAAGTATCAAGACACTACTATATAATCTACATCCTAAAATTCTGCAACATCTGAAAACTCATCCTCAGACATATCACTGTCAGTGTCCTCGCTGTCCTCAAACTCCACAAACTCATCCTAAGACATATCACTGTCAGTGTCCTCGCTGTCCTCGAACTCCACAAACTCATCCTAAGACATATCACTGTCAGTGTCCTCGCTGTCCTCGAACTCCACAAACTCATCCTAAGACATATCACTGTCAGTGTCCTCGCTGTCCTCGAACTCCACAAACTCATCCTAAGACATATCACTGTCAGTGTCCTCGCTGTCCTCGAACTCCACAAACTCATCCTAAGACATATCACTGTCAGTGTCCTCGCTGTCCTCGAACTCCACAAACTCATCCTCAGACATATCACTGTCAGTGTCCTCGCTGTCCTCGAACTCCACAAACTCATCCTAAGACATATCACTGTCAGTGTCCTCGCTGTCCTCGAACTCCACAAACTCATCCTCAGACATATCACTGTCAGTGTCCTCGCTGTCCTCGAACTCCACAAACTCATCCTAAGACATATCACTGTCAGTGTCCTCGCTGTCCTCGAACTCCACAAACTCATCCTAAGACATATCACTGTCAGTGTCCTCGCTGTCCTCGAACTCCACAAACTCATCCTCAGACATATCACTGTCAGTGTCCTCGCTGTCCTCGAACTCCACAAACTCATCCTAAGACATATCACTGTCAGTGTCCTCGCTGTCCTCGAACTCCACAAACTCATCCTAAGACATATCACTGTCAGTGTCCTCGCTGTCCTCGAACTCCACAAACTCATCCTAAGACATATCACTGTCAGTGTCCTCGCTGTCCTCGAACTCCACAAACTCATCCTCAGACATATCACTGTCAGTGTCCTCGCTGTCCTCGAACTCCACAAACTCATCCTAAGACATATCACTGTCAGTGTCCTCGCTGTCCTCGAACTCCACAAACTCATCCTAAGACATATCACTGTCAGTGTCCTCGCTGTCCTCGAACTCCACAAACTCATCCTAAGACATATCACTGTCAGTGTCCTCGCTGTCCTCGAACTCCACAAACTCTGGCTGCCTCGCCCTTGTTTCGCTGCTATTCCACAGATGAATGGCAGCCTTCAGATCAAAGTCTGCACTGCTTGCCATGTGGCAGGAGATGTGTAGCAGGTCAGTGTGGATGTTGTTGCCAAGGTTGCTCCTCCAGTCGGTCTTGACAAATTTCATCTCGGAGAAACCACGCTCTGTGTCAGCAGAATGAGCTGGCAAGGTCAGGATGATGTCTCCCAGTGCCAGGATGTTTCTGTGGCCAGCAAGGTGCTGTCTGTTGATGTCCTCCCATGTGTCTGTGGTCAGTGAGGTGCTGTCTGTTGATGCCCTCCCATGTGTCTGTGGTCAGTGAGGTGCTGTCTGTTGACGCCCTCCCGTGTTTCTGTGGTCAGCGAGGTGCTGTCTGTTGACGCCCTCCCGTGTTTCTGTGGTCAGCGAGGTGCTGTCTGTTGACACCCTCCCGTGTTTCTGTGGTCAGTGAGGTGCTATCTGTTGACTCCCTCCCATGTTTCTGTGGTCAGTGAGGTGCTGTCTGTTGACTCTCTCCCATGTTTCTGTGGTCAGCGAGGTGCTGTCTGTTGACTCCCTCCCATGTTTCTGTGGTCAGTGAGGTGCTGTCTGTTGACGCCCTCCCATGTTTCTGTGGTCAGTGAGGTGCTGTCTGTTGACTCCCTCCCATGTTTCTGTGGTCAGTGAGGTGCTGTCTGTAGACTCCCTCCCATGTTTCTGTGGTCAGTGAGGTGCTGTCTGTTGACTCCCTCCCATGTTTCTGTGGTCAGTGAGGTGCTGTCTGTTGACTCCCTCCCATGTTTCTGTGGTCAGTGAGGTGCTATCTGTTGATGCCCTCCCATGTTTCTGTGGTCAGTGAGGTGCTGTCTGTTGACTCCCTCCCATGTTTCTGTGGTCAGCGAGGTGCTATCTGTTGACGCCCTCCCATGTTTCTGTGGTCAGTGAGGTGCTGTCTGTTGACTCCTTCCCATGTGTCTGTGGTCAGTGAGGTGCCGTCTGTTGACTCCATCCCATGTTTCTGTGGTCAGCGAGGTGCTGTCTGTTGACTCCCTCCCATGTTTCTGTGGTCAGTGAGGTGCTATCTGTTGATGCCCTCCCATGTTTCTGTGGTCAGTGAGGTGCTGTCTGTTGACTCCCTCCCATGTTTCTGTGGTCAGTGAGGTGCTGTCTGTTGACGCCCTCCCATGTTTCTGTGGTCAGTGAGGTGCTGTCTGTTGACTCCCTCCCATGTTTCTGTGGTCAGTGAGGTGCTATCTGTTGACGCCCTCCCATGTTTCTGTGGTCAGTGAGGTGCTGTCTGTTGACACCCTCCCGTGTTTCTGTGGTCAGTGAGGTGCTATCTGTTGACGCCCTCCCATGTTTCTGTGGTCAGTGAGGTGCTGTCTGTTGACGCCCTCCCATGTGTCTGTGGTCAGCGAGGTGCTGTCTGTTGACACCCTCCCATGTGTCTGTGGTCAGCGAGGTGCTATCTGTTGACTCCCTCCCGTGTTTCTGTGGTCAGTGAGGTGCTATCTGTTGACGCCCTCCCATGTTTCTGTGGTCAGTGAGGTGCTGTCTGTTGACTCCCTCCCATGTTTCTGTGGTCAGTGAGGTGCTGTCTGTTGACACCCTCCCATGTGTCTGTGGTCAGCGAGGTGCTGTCTGTTGACACCCTCCCATGTGTCTGTGGTCAGCGAGGTGCTATCTGTTGACTCCCTCCCGTGTTTCTGTGGTCAGTGAGGTGCTATCTGTTGACGCCCTCCCATGTTTCTGTGGTCAGTGAGGTGCTATCTGTTGACGCCCTCCCATGTTTCTGTGGTCAGTGAGGTGCTGTCTGTTGACTCCCTCCCATGTTTCTGTGGTCAGCGAGGTGCTGTCTGTTGACTCCCTCCCATGTTTCTGTGGTCAGTGAGGTGCTGTCTGTTGACACCCTCCCATGTGTCTGTGGTCAGTGAGGTGCTGTCTGTTGACACCCTCCCATGTTTCTGTGGTCAGTGAGGTGCTGTCTGTTGACACCCTCCCATGTTTCTGTGGTCAGTGAGGTGCTGTCTGTTGACTCCCTCCCATGTGTCTTTGGTCAGTGAGGTGCTGTCTGTTGACTCCATCCCATGTGTCTGTGGTCAGTGAGGTGCTGTCTGACTGTGTGAAGAACATGCCTGGAAATACACGATAAAACATCAGACTGTGTGAAGAACATGCATGATAAAACATCAGACTGTGTGAAGAACATGCATGATAAAACATCAGACTGTGTGAAGAACATGCATGATAAAACATCAGACTGTTTGAAGAAGCTGTCTGTAAATGCATCAATGATTATTGATAGCATATTTTTTAATAATGTGTCAGTACCTTCTGTAGATCACTGCTTTCAGCAAATTCCATTCTTGTTCCACCTCACTTGGGCAGAACCCAGCCACTTCCATGATGGATGAGAAGTGTGTCACCAGTGTCACAACATGCTTGTCTCCAAAACCTGTTCCATGATGGATGAGAAGTGTATAAACAGTGTCACAACATACTTGTCTCCAAAACCTGTTCCATGATGGATGAGAAATGTGTCACCAGTGTCACAACATACTTGTCTCCAAAACCTGTTCCATGAAGGATGAGAAATGTGTCACCAGTGTCACAACATACTTGTCTCCAAAACCTGTTCCATGATGGATGAGAAGTGTGTCACCAGTGTCACAACATACTTGTCTCCAAAACCTGTTCCATGATGGATGAGAAGTGTGTCAACAGTGTCACAACATACTTGTCTCCAAAACCTGTTCCACGATGGACGAGAAGTGTGTCATCAGTGTCACAACATACTTGTCTCCAAATCCTGTTCCATAATGGATGAGAAGTGTGTCACCAGTGTCACAACATACTTGTCTCCAAAACCTGTTCCATGATGGACGAGAAGTGTGTCACCAGTGTCACAACATACTTGTCTCCAAAACCTGTTCCATGATGGATGAGAAGTGTGTCACCAGTGTCACAACATACTTGTCTCCAAAACCTGTTCCATGATGGATGAGAAGTGTGTCACCAGTGTCACAACATACTTGGCTATCTGGATTGCCTCCGTGATATTGTTCTGGGCATCATCAAAGCGATGTTGTAGGCAGTCACTCAGCTTATCGATGGTGCTAACTCGAGCTGAGGGAAGGCAGATTTGGCCGCTGCAGTCAAGTCGTGGTCAAGCAGAGTAGTGCATGGCATGAATTTCCTAAGTACCATCTCTGTAACAAAAATACTTGTACACTCAGCTACATTAGCTCAACTCAGTAGATTACATACATCCATCCATAGATAATCAATTGGAGAACATTACCTGCAACAAAATTACATTGTTCCTCGAGACACCTTCAACCAAGTGTTATAGTAGTCAATTGCAAGCTGGTATTTCCTTCAAGTTAAAAACAGTCAGAAATTTTTAGTAATATTGTCATAATCAACTTCAATTGGCCATACCTTGTTTTGTACTTGCGTAGAACTTCAACCGTGGTGTGCACTTTCAACATGATGTTAGACACCATGCACTTCTTGCGTTGCATAAACACAGACAGTTTTGTCAGGATGCTGATGACATCTGTCTTGAAGTGGGCATACATCATCACGTCTTGATTGAGCAGCAACTTGAGGTAGCCTTGGGAATTCCCAGCAGCCTCAGCAGACGTCTTTGCCTGGGTTGGCAATTGTTTAAGAAAAAATACATATTAAGTCATGCTTACAAAAATGTAATTTATTACTTGTGCAGTAAACATAAAAAATTTCAAAAAAGCAACTACATCGCTTCAGTTTTAAATAATAAAATAAATTTACATAGCCAAATTCACTAGCTCTCTTATAACGTACGCTTATTCCAAGACAAAGTAGGTAGATAGATCACAGGGTATTTGTCATTTAAGATAAGTGGCTTATAATTGCTTATACTTACCTGCTGCAAGTGTGTGACGATTGCTGGATGTGCCTTCCACAAGTTCTCCAGCACTCGAAGTGTGTGCAGCACCCAACGTGTTCCACCCACTTGTGTTGGCATTATCAGGTTTACGTCGAGAGCATCGAATGCCCGTTTCAGCATGCTTCTGTTGAGCGAACTCTTCTGGTAGAAGTAGTAGAGGCCCAACAGAAGAGATGACACCATGGAGCCGCTGTTTCTTGAGGGCGTCCTTGAAAGCAAGCTCCAGTCTGTGTGCATGGCAGAGGATTCCCTGCACCAATGGTTGGTTGTTCTTCAGCTTTGCAATGACGCCACCATTCTTTCCCATCGTAACCGATGCCCCATCCGATCCAAAGCCAACCAGCTTATTTGTCCACATCTCCTTCTCAAGCCCCACACTTGTCATGGACGTGTATTGTGGATGCCAGTAGCGTCTGCCTTCTACACGTTTTTGGCACTGATGATATCCACCAACACTTTACCGGCTCTTGCACTTCTCAGAAACACGATTTGTTGTTCCATGAAGGCATGGTCTTGGGTGCCATCACTGATGATCGACAGGAAGGGTGTTGAGTGGAGACGTTCACTCATTTTGTTGCGTGACTGCTGGGCAATAAAATGGGCGAAGGATTGCGCTTGCTTATCGTTTCTGAATGTGGTGAGCAGGCATCTGGTCTTCGCTAGAGCACGGGCGTTCCGAAACAGCAGAGTTAGGCGATTGAACACTTACTTTTTCAACATCTCGACAAGTTTTTCTGCAACGGTTGTGCCTACTTTCGCCTTTTTTGCGTTATCGTTAGCAGCGCATCTATGATGTAGTTCTGATTTCTGGTGAGCTGTGACTGCTTCCAACCGAACATTTTTGCAGCCACCTATAAAACTGCACAGGCGATTATTCTTGGTCGTAGTATACATGCTACAAATCGTGCAAAACATTGCAACTTTATCCACGTTGTACACCAGCCAATCTCAGTTGACCTTCCATGGTTCATGGAACGCACACTTTCGGCTCTCATTGTCGTACTTCTTGTCACGTTCTCGCTTCACAACCTCATCTAACTTTTGCTTTTTCGCAGGATTCTTCATGCCATCGATGAATTTCCACATGTTGCTGAAGTGATAAAAATGGCGGTGTTTCTCTGTTATACTCGTTTTTTTTTACACCAGATGGCGCCACTGAGAATTTCACATACTCGGTAGTCCACCGATATGATCTAGTAGTCTGCGGTACGATCGGGTAGTCTCAGACTAGCAAACTACTGTTAATTTCGAACACTGTGAGAGTGCTGTTTGTCTTTGATGCAGGACCCATCAACCGGGAGATGCGGAACCTCATAAGTAGTCTGAAGAATCATAACGAGCAACTGAAGGGGGAAGTGACTCGTTACAGGCGCAAGCTCCGCGAGACTCAGATGGAAGTCAACAAGGTATGTCATCAAACACTGCAATCACTCGTAATTGATTATGATGATCTGAGTAGTTGTGAAGACGGTGGTGATGATATCCAGTTATGTGCGATGAGTGCATTTGTGACTGAACAGTAGTAGTTGTCACCTTGATGGTATCATATTTACTATGTTTCTGCCACTGCTGGTTTTCGACATTCATGACTGTGCTTTAGCTTTAGCTCCATCACACGTAGTTTTTGGTTTCCCAGGTGGTCGGGTCTGTGTCGCATATCTTCATGTTACGCAGTTTTTTCAGCTGGGATACCAATCTTCAAGTTTTGATGGCTGTGATTTTATTATGGTTCAAACATCTAGACTCTAATTATGCAGGTTGTTGTTCTATATTTACAAAGAAGTCCAACATAAATGCAAATTAAATTGTTGACTAAGCTAATGCAAGCATATTTTGTAACAGTAAATTTCTTTGAGTCTGATGAGATTGGTAGCAACACCGAGTGAATGAACAGTGAACTAGTTGAATGTATGATAATCCAAGAGTACAGGTAACTCCAGCTGTCCACTGATACATGTCAACACCTCCTGATGACTAGTTGTCAGTTGTCAACTTGTCACACTGTGTAATATTAATTAACATGCCATTCAATTCCATGTCAAAATGCAATGTAGCGCACCACATTTTCTTGTTAGGATTTCAGGCACCTTTGGACCCCATTTTTTATTTAGAGACCCCTTTTTCAGGGCCCATGGTCCCAGGACCCCCCTTTTTATAACCTTAGCGCGATCACTACAGTAGCTGAGCTTGGACACGAGTTGGAACGAGTTTATAAGTATGTTGTCGTGTCGATGGATAGCTTCATGAGATGAACCGGACAGCTTGGAGAAAACTGAACATGCCACAAATACAGCAGCATGGGCAGCTGAAGCAGCCACAGCAGCTGCCAAAGCAGCAGTCACAACAGCTGCCAAAGCAGCAGTCACAGCAGCTACCAAAGCAGCAGCCACAGCAGCTGCAGCAGTTGCAAAAGCAGCAGCCACAGCAGCGACCACAAACACTTGTTGCAAAGTGTGATTTGGTAATGCCCAATGAGGTATTTTAGAGTTAAGGACCTAGTGCTAAGGACCTAGAGCTGAAGACCTAGTGCTAAGGACCTTGAGTTGAAGACCTAGTAGTAAGGACGTAGATCGAAAGACCTAGTGATAAGGACATATAGCTAAGGACCTACAACTGAGTTCATAGAGCTAAGGACCTAGTGACAAAGCCATATTACTAAAGACAGACCTAAGGACCTAGTACTAGTACGCTGTTTTTTCAGCTGGAATACCGTTCTTAAAGTTTCGATGCATGCCATGGCTGTTATTTTATTACGGTTTAAAGTACCAGACTCGAATTATGCAGGTTGTTATTCTATATTTACAAATAACGTAAATGCAAATTAAATTATTGACTAAACTAATGCAACCATATTTTGTAACAGTAAATTTCTTTGAGTCTGATTAGATTGGTAGCGACACCGAGTAAATGAACAGTGAACTAGTTGAATGTATGAGAATCCAAGAATGTGAGTAACTCCAGCTGTCTGCTGATACACGTCAACACCGCCTGATGACTAGTTGTCAGTTGTCAACTTGTCCAGTGCTAAGGACCTAGTGCTAAGGCCATATTGCTAAGCACATAGAACTAAGTATCTAGTGCTAAGGACATAGAACTAAAGACTTGGTGATAAGGACTTGATAATGAGGTACTAATTTCTAAGGACCTAATGATAAGGAGCCTGGACCTAGTGCTATGCACTCAGTAAGTGAGCAAGTAAGTAAAGACCTAGTGCTAAGGACCAAATACCAAGGAACTAGTGCTAAATACCTGGTGATATGTAGTTCTATATGCCAAGTACTAAGGTCCTAGTGCTGAAGACCAAATACAAAGGACATAGTGACAAGGAACCTTCAAGTGCTAAGTGCCAAGCACTAAGGATCTGGTGCTTAGGAATCAGGTCCCAGGTTGCTGGGGTGGCTTACGTATAAGTTGAAGTTTTCCTCTCGTAATATCCCAGGAAATATTGAGTCCTCATCGAATTCTTGGAAATGCAACGGGTCATTTCTGTAGTAGCGATTCTATGCCACAATTCACTGCGGACATTCAGCCAGCGTAAATTTTTTCATTGTAAAAGCAAATATTGCAGCCAGAGTCAAAGTTTTGTTTGTCTGGAATATTTTTTAACGTCTTAACGTTTAACTGTATAAGAACCACATATTGTCTTTTTATTGCACAGCTGAAGTCAGAGCAGCAACAGCTGCCAGCTACACCACAGCAGCAGCAGCAGCAGCAGCAGCAGCAGAAAGGTCAGTCACAGCAGCAGCAACAATCACAGCTGTCATCGGAAGCTCAACCTCAGGCAAAAGACAAGGAAGATTCGCCACCAACACAGCTAAAACAGGACGAGGTCCCGACGCTTACAAGAAAAGAGTCTGAGGAGAGGGAGAGGGAGGCAGAGAGGGAAAAGGGAAAGACAGACCCTGAAATCATCCGGGAGCTGAAGGTTGAGCTGAAGTGAGTGCATTCAGTTTGTCATGACAACAGTGTAATAAATACACAAGAATATTAGATCATATTGCTTCCCAAAGATTTTACTTAAATTTTAAGAGATACTAGTATATTCTGAACTTTTTTTATATTTCTGGGACAGTGACCACTCTAAAATGTGACCAAAAGTCAGATCAATTTGAATTATAAAACTGCCCAGCACAGCAGAGTTTTATAATTGACTAAAGCCAATAATGTCTACAAGCTGTAAGCATTAGAACTATTATATTACATCTGTTATAACCAGATCTTTGATATCAGTTTGATTTGGTTTAGTGTAAGTTGGCCAGATAGTTTTCTCACAGTAATTGCAGCATGGCTGAATGCTTAACATAGAAGTGAACATGGCGTTGGAATGAGCAGGTTTGCGGGGGGGGGAAAGTGTAAATTGCTTTGAACAGTCCCAAGGACTGGATACCACGCTATTAAAGAATGCACTTTTACCTTTATTTGTCTGTTTGTTCAGACGATCACAGGACCGAGAACGAGACCTGAAGCTGCTCCTAGACACGTACAAGTGTCTGCCGAAGGAGTCACGTGACAAGGCGCAGGTGAGAGCAGGTGACAAGAATCTGCCGTGTAACAAACATGATACAAAGTCCCATTCAGTGTTTGTTCATATAGCATAAGTACCAGATATTGGCTAAAATCTTAATCCTCAAAACCAACCAGCCTTGCTCGGTGGATTGAATATGACACAACAGCTCAGATCGCCCACATGATGTAGATTTCATGTATATGACAAAATATTATGGATTTATATGGCTTTATACCTAATTTTTAGTAAAAATACAGATTTCAACCAAAAATATGCCATATCTGATGGTTGTGGTTAATAATGAAAACATGTAAAAATATTGGTCTAAATATAAGTTTTGTCTTTCAAGTTTAATTTACCTAGATACAGAACATCTCATTGAAGAAACGGAATATGCTCGGTGACAAATGACAATGTTACTATATTTTACAGCAAAATATTTACTTGGCAAACAAACTGAAACAGCCACAGTTTTCCAACCATTCAACTACTAGCCTTGAGATAACAGTGGTAGCTACCACTATGTGTTATCACATAATACAGCAACTACCAGCCTTGAGATAACAGTGGTAGCTACCACTATGTGTTATCACTTCACTTCACTTCACTTTCCCATAACCCGTAAGGATCGTTGGGGCACCATTGATGACTTTCTAACCAGCTCTCTCCACGTTTCCCTGTTCTCTACAGCCCTCTGGGAGTCAGTGAACTCCATTCCTGTCCACTCTTTGATGTTGTCTTCCCACCTCTTCTTCTGTCTACCTCTTCGTCTCCCCCCTCTTATGGTACCTTGCAAGATAATCTTTGCAAGGCCACATGATCGTGATACATGACCGTACCACTTCAGTTTACGCTTCTTAACTGTTGTAAGAAGGTCGTCATATGGTCCGATGGCTTGTTTGATCTTGTTACGGACAGCATCGTTAGTAACATGGTCTTTGTATGATGTGTGCAAGATCTTCCGGAAGCATCTCATTTCCATGGCTTGTATCCTCTTCTGTAGATCTGCTGAAAGGGTCCATGTTTCACAAGCGTACAGAAAGATGGACATGACAAGGGAGCGCATCAGCCTTATTTTCGAACTGACCGTGATTTTTCTGTCGTTCCATAAGGGTTTCAACCTTGTTAGTGCTGCTGTTGTCTGTGCAATCCTGGCAAGTATCTCCGGTTTGGAAACCTCATCTGTGATAATTGATCCCAAGTACCTGAAGCTTGTTACTGCCTCAAGTCTCTGTCCATTAACTTTGACCTCTGTGCTGATGCCTTGTGTGCTGTTTGTCATCAGTTTGGTCTTTTCGGCACTGATCTCCATGCCGTATGATGAAGATGTTTTCTCAAGGCGCTCCACTAAATTGACTAGTTCTTGTTCATCTCCTGCTAGGCCGTCGATGTCGTCAGCAAAACGAAGGTTGGTGATTGTCCTGCCTCCAATGCTGACAGTGCCTTGATGGTTTTCTAAAGCATCAGTCATTATCCTTTCCAGAAAAATGTTGAAGAGCGTTGGTGATAGTAGGCATCCTTGTCGAACTCCAACAGTTGTTCGAAACCAGTCTCCTATGCTGCTGTTGAAGGTTACTGCACTGGTGGCATTGTCATATAGGTGTTCAATGGTTCGGACAAGCTTGGAGCCAATGTTGTACTTCCTCATGGTTTCCCATAGGGCCGCATGCCATACCTTATCAAAGGCCTTCTTGAAATCTATAAAGACATGATACAGGCTTTGCTGATGTTGAAGGTGTTTCTCGCAAAGGATTCTAAGGTTGAAGATCTGTTCAATGGTGCTCCGTCCTGCTAGAAAACCCGCTTGTTCTTCAGCGATAATCTCTTCTGCCTGGGGTTTGAGTCTGTTGAGTAGTATCTTCAACATGACTTTGCTCGGGTGGCTGATGAGGCTGATTGTTCTGTAGTTTTGGCACATCTGTAGGTTGCCTTTCTTGGGAAGTGTGATGATCAGTGACTGAGTCCATGGGGTGGGCCATTCTCCTGTCTGCCAGATCTTGTTGCAGATTGTTGTAAGTGTGGTAAGCAAGGCTTCTCCCCCAGCTTGAACCAGTTCTGCTGGTATGTTATCAATTCCAGCTGACTTTCCTTTTTTCAGAGACTTTACTGCAGCCTCTACTTCCTCACTAAGAATGGGGTAGTCGTCCTCTTCAGTAGTCTGTGGACAGTTTAGTACTACTGGGTCTCTGTTGGTGTTGTGGCTGTACAGTTCTGAGCAGTATTCTGTCCATCGATTGAGGATCTGCTGTTCTTCTGTCAGGCATTTCCCTGATTTGTCTTGGATAGTAGTAGTTCTCCCTTTCTTCACTGATGTCAGGTCTTTCACTATTTGATAAGCCTTCTTGCTGTTGTTCTTGCTCAAGCTGTCTTCCATTTCACAGCACTGTTCTGCTATCCAGTTATCTTTTGCTCTTCTCATATCTTGTTTGATCTTCTTGTTGACTTCTCTGTATTTTGCTGCACCTTCAGGATCACATTTTCTCCTTTTCAATTCCCTTCTTTTGTCACAAAGATCTAGGATGTCTTCTGTGACCCATGGTTTCTTTGTCCGACGGTGTTTTCCAAGGATCTCGCTGGCTGTGTCGGTCACTATTTTGTTGAAGGTGTTGGTCAGCAAGTTCACGTCGGTATATTTGTCATCCAGTATGATAAGTGATGCAAATTTCCCACCTATCATTGCTTTGAATGCTTCTGCTACATCAGGATCCTTAAGTTTCTCGATGTCAAATTGTATTCTTGTTGGCTTTGGTTTGCTGATCCTCTTCAGGCGAATGTGGAAGGTTGTCATCAGCAAGTCGTGATCACTTCCGATATCTGCTCCTGGAAAGCTTCGTGTCCTGGCAATGTTCACTCCTGTGTGAAAGCGCCGTTTCACACAATACAGCAACTACCAGCCTTGAGATAACAGTGGTAGCTACCACTATGTGTTATCACACAATGCAGCAACTACCAGCCTTGAGATAACAGTGGTAGCTACCACTATGTGTTATCACACAATGCAGCAACTACCAGCCTTGAGATAACAGTGGTAGCTACCGCTATGTGTTATCACACAATGCAGCAACTACCAGCCTTGAGATAACAGTGGTAGCTACCGCTATGTGTTATCACACAATGCAGCAACTACCAGCCTTGAGATAACAGTGGTAGCTACCGCTATGTGTTATCACACAATGCAGCAACTACCAGCCTTGAGATAACAGCGGTAGCTACCGCTATGTGTTATCACACAATGCAGCAACTACCAGCCTTGAGATAACAGCGGTAGCTACCGCTATGTGTTATCACACAATGCAGCAACTACCAGCCTTGAGATAACAGCGGTAGCTACCGCTATGTGTTATCACACAATGCAGCAACTACCAGCCTTGAGATAACAGCGGTAGCTACCGCTATGTGTTATCACACAATGCAGCAACTACCAGCCTTGAGATAACAGGGGTAGCTACCGCTATGTGTTATCACACAATGCAGCAACTACCAGTCTTGAGATAACAGGGGTAGCTACCGCTATGTGTTATCACACAATGCAGCAACTACCAGCCTTGAGATAACAGGGGTAGCTATCGCTATGTGTTATCACATAATGCAGCAACTACCAGCCTTGAGATAACAGTGGTAGCTACCGCTATGTGTTATCACATAATACAGCAACTACCAGCCTTGAGATAACAGTGGTAGCTACCGCTATGTGTTATCACATAATACAGCAACTACCAGCCTTGAGATAACAGTGGTAGCTACCGCTATGTGTTATCACATAATCGTCTTCTGTACATATTTAAAGGCACACACTTTGAGCAGTTTTATTATACAATCATGTTATGACTGTGGATGAATATTGGCCTTTCCGTTCAGCAAACAGTGTAAAAATTATATTTGAGTCGAAACATCCAAATTATATGAAAAAAATGTGGTGGAGTAGAACTCATTTGGGTGGTCAAGATGTTTAAATAGATACTTTATACGATATATGACATGACTTTACGATAGAAACTAACATTATTGGTGCAACGTAGAACAGTAATAATGGTGTCAAAATAACCATCCTTGAATTTGATAAATATCAACTCCAAAGGTTGCCTGTTCCTCTACTGTTCACTGCTAACATTGTTAATTCTTGTACTTTTGGTGTGACGTCAACTAGTGGCATTTTTCTATCCTACAGTTGATGTCAATTGAGAAACGTGCTCGGCAGGAGATCGAAGAATTGCGTGCACACGTACGCCGTCTTCAAGAGGCCGAGCGTAAGGACCGCCGCAAACTCGCTGAAGATGACGCGTTGCGTAAGATCAAGAAGTGTGAGGACGTGATCGCGGAGCTGCAGAAGAATCTTGCTGCTCAGAAACAGGTGGGGTTGCAATGCCCCCTTTTGGGTGGATATTTTGTTAGAAGCGCCCCCTTCAGGATGGCAGTGCTGGCTTCAGTTGTGATTGCGTAATTTGTAAGTAATTGTGTTTTAGAACTGTGTAATTGTAATTGACTTTTTTATGGGGCTGTGTTAATGTAATTGACCATTGTAAATTACCATTGTAATCTAACCCAATCCTGGCAGCAAGAATGCTTGAATTCACCTAAGCCCTATATAAAATGAGCCGTAAAGGTGCACATAATCTTCCTTTATAAAACACTGTAGTTGTACTCAGCCTCAGCTGTAATTTATTTTTTGAAGCACTATAATTGTAATTGAGCTTTTATGATGTTGCGAAAGTGTAACTGACAATTTAACTGAACGTCATTGAGCCCAGAGTAGATATGGAGTAATCATAATGGTGTGCAATTGTTGACAATTGTTTGATTAATTGTACTCATACTCAGTTACATTGGACAAAAAGCCAATTAATCATAATCATCCTGTGTTACATTGCCAAAGTAATCGTAATCATGATTACAATTTTCTTGTATATGTATATATGTTACCCAGGTTCTCATCATTTTGTATCTACAGTGACTGTTTTTTAATATTGTCTTTGATTTTGTCTTGAATAACATTGGTGACATTAATAACAAAAGGGTTTTTATTTATTTAATTATGTCAATTATATTCTTGAGCTTAGTCATGATTGTAATCATGATTACGTGTAAAGTAATCGTAATCGATTACATTCATACATTGTAACAGTAATCATACTGGTAATCGATTACATTTGTGGTGTAATCACCCATCACTGAGCCTGTGTGTTGACGTGTGCCAGGAGGAGGAGGCATTGCTGAATGAGATGGAGGTGACGGGGCAGGCGTTTGAGGATATGCAGGAGCAGAACATCCGGCTCCTTCAACAGCTGCGGGAGAAAGACGATGCCAACTTCAAGCTCATGTCCGAGGTCTGTCTAGTGGTTTTTGACATTTAGTAGCGCTGTCACGGTTCTCAGTCTGGGACTGCGGGTTGGTTCTACACCTTCCTAGACCAGGAACTGTCACAGCACCAGTTCTCAGTAATGAAGTCACACATTCTTGGAATTCTAATCTCAACTGTAATCATTTTGCGACACATAATCGCAGATAACAGTAAATTAACCCAAAATTATACACACTCTCAGCACATGCCTCGCACGGTGTCAACTCGTGAGGGAAACTATTGGCAAAGTTTGAATAGTTTGCAAAACTGTGGAGGGGAGAATGTTTTTGTTTGTTAAATAAGATACCTCCGTGATCAGTATCTTATTGTTTCTGCTTGCAGCGAATCAAGTCAAATCAGATCCACAAGTTACTGCGGGAGGAGAAGGACGTTCTTGCAGAGCAGGTCATGACTCTGCAGCACCAGGTTGAGGCTCAGAACGTCGTTGTGCGGAAACTCGAAGACAAAGAATCGTTTCTACAAGGGAACCTCACACTGGTCGAGAAGGAACTTAGGTGAGCAGACATGTTTTTTAAAAGGTAGAAAGTCCCGGCATTTTTGTCGTAAGCTGATGTTATGTTGTATTAACTCTGTCTGTTCTAACATCGTCACTGCCCAGGTGTGTTTTAATAAAGCGCAGTTGAAAAATTAATTTTAAATGCATTATCTGTTTACGAATATCGATCCTGTCTTTTAACAGGGGCAGTCGAGTTATATACGTAGCACCTATTGGAGGCGTGTGCTACAATCATGAAAATACAGGCAATTAACAAATTACATATATTTCTATGCCAGACATAAATTTGAGAAATAATAAGTATTAATAACGATAAGAATAATAACGACATGGCTATCCCAGTACATACTGGTCTGCCAATTATATTAGGCTGCACCCCATTTAATATGAAATTTGTCGGTATTGGGTAATGTTTTAATGTGCTGGTGATGATGCCATGAATTGTATTGTGTTGTATGAATATTACTACATGTACTGTATTGCTATGTCGAAGTGTGGGCTCTGGGAGCATTGTGTCCAGGCGGCTTTGTATGAGGCTCAGCCACATGCTTGGCGCATGTTACAGGGTCCACACTTCATGCTTTTAATCGGAACAATATGCCATTAGGCATACTCTTAATAAACGTCATTTATTTGGCCTTTTCATATCCTTACACCTGGCTTGCGTCGTTGGTTGCATAAATGTAAACGTGCAGTTCGACTCGAATGTTAGAATAGATCTAGTTTATGCTATATAACTTGCTGTTAGAATAAATCTTACGCTATATAACCTGATGTTAGAATAGATCTAGTTTACGCTATATAACCTGAAGTTAGAATAGATCTAGTTTACGCTATATAACCTGATGTTACAGTAAAACCTCTTCACACTTTGTAATGTTGTGACTTTGTGGGGTGCAGTGGCTCAGTGGTTGGAACATCGGACTCTCAGTCGACAGAATCCAGGTTCGAATCCTCCTGCTGCTTTTTGAAGCTTGGGCAATTTTGTTCACTCCACATTGCCTAAGTTCACTCAACTGTAGAAATGAGTATCTCGCTACAGACAGTGGTGGGTATGTGAACGAATAGTCTTCGAGCAGGCGTTGGAATGAACAGGTCTGCCAGGTGAAGTTTAAAGCGCTTTGAACAGTCCCAAGAGAAGCTGGTAGATAACAATAAATCTGTATGATCTGTTTGACTTGTTGCAGCTGTCGTCAGCAGGCATCGGAGATGTTCAAACGTAAGGCAGTGGAGAGTTCGCAGTCAGCGGCCGACCTGAAGCTGCACCTGGACAAGTACCACTCCCAACTGAAGGAAGCCCAAGCTACAGTCACAGACAAGACAGGCGCTCTTCAACAAGAAACATTTAAGTACAAGAGGAAACAGGTTTGCACAGTGATCTCTTGTTTATTCTTTCCCCAATAATCCGGTTTTGTTCAGGACTCCACTTAGAATCACCTGCTTAGTAGAATCACATATATTAGCCGGAATAGAATCATTCCCTATTCCCACTATATTAAAATGTGTCACTTAAGTGAATCAGTCTTTTAATAGAATAAAAATTGGTCTGATATATTTCACGTATCAACTATGATGTTTCTAGCTATAACATGGATGAAAATAGGGTGTATCACTAATCTGCACGATTCGCTTATCCAGCCATACCAGAATAAGAGACAAATACGAATGAATGTGAACTTAGCAGCTTTCAACATATGTCCGTCTGATCTACCAGGAGGCTTTAATCAGTTTTAAGTAGTCCAGTTCCTTGCAGGAGGAGATCGCCAGTCTACGGAGGAAGTTGGAGCGTGCTAAGAAGATAGAACAGGCGAGCTCAGCCGATGATGTGCTTATGGAGGAGATCAGGGAGTACAAGGTATGCAGCGACTCTCTAGCGCCTGCTGGTAGAATGTCTGTTTACTGCTATTCACAACTGCGTTTCATTAGACTTAATATGATAAATTTACAACTAGCTACATTGTCCAAAGTAATGCGCAATCCCATGAATTTATTTTTGCTTACATTATGTCATGTACAAGAAAAATAATTTGTTTAACTAATCGTATTTATTTTAACAGGTATATGTAATAGAATCTTTTTATTAGTAATGAATGAATGGCCAGCTTAGGTAATATAGAATTTTTTACTTACTAAAGAAATATTATTGGATCATGGCTTGATTACAATGATTGTGAGACAGGTATGTTATTATGTAAGATTAATTGTTTACAATTGATTAACACTAAAGTATTAATTATACAATGATATTCTGCAGTCATTAGCTAACAAAAGCATTGTGTTTTCAGTTCAAGGTTGAAAGTACCATACTTGCATGGCCAACAAATCCTTCAATACCAATCCCACAATTCATTTGAATGATAAATGTTTAAATATAAACAAATAAATATACAATTAAAGGTACAGTCTGATTGAGCAGAACTAGTTTCCTAATGTAATTAAGACGATTGACAGCTGCCACTCATTCTTTCTTCAGGAGCAGCTGACCTGTCCGTCTTGTAAGGTGAAGAAGAAGGATGCGGTTTTGACCAAGTGTTTCCATGTCTTCTGCCTCGAGTGCCTCCGAACGCGATATGAGACGCGTCAACGCAAGTGTCCAAAGTGTAATGCGACATTCGGTGCAAATGACTTCCATCGCATATATCTAGAATAATTCTGGTGTTGTCAGATCTATCTGATCCCAGTGTAATTAGACCTATCTGGAATGATCCTTCTGTCATTGGATCCATCTGAAATGTATATGAAATGATCTTGGTGTCATTACACGTATTTAGAATGATCGTGGTGACATAATGTCTATGTAGGATGATCCTTGTCTAATAGGACCTATCTAGAATGATCTCAGAGTCATAACACCTATTTAGAATGATCCTGGTGATATAGATCTATCTAGAACGATCCTGTTGTCAATGCACCTAATAATTCTGGTGATATAAGATCCATGTAGGATGATCCTGTGTCATCTGGAATGATCCAGGTGCCTCTAGATAACATAAAAGATAATATACATATTGTATGTTATGGAGAAATGACAGTTGTAGAATACAAACTAGTTTCTGTCACGTGCTGCCCTCCCGTGTCTAGAATACAAACTAGTTTATGTCACTTGCTGCTCTCCCATTTATGAGTACATGGGAAGATTTCCAATCCCAAAATGTTCATGTAGACATGCTACAATTTGTCAGTGGTACTACCATAGCAACAGATTGTGTTCATTTAGAAGTAAGGCCACTGACAAGATGGGTCAGTTCTGTAGGTGTTAGCACTAGAATAAACTGAATTAGGATACATTGAGAATAGATAGGAAATTAAACTTTGAGATGTAATAACATCAGTGGCGAGAATAAACGCGATTTGTTTTTAATATTTTGTGTTGATTGTTGGAATTACACGGGGGCGGGGGATGGGAAAAGATGTTACGTAATTTCTGAATAGCATGTTTAGCAGAGAATCGACAACATTTTTGCAAACAATCCTACTATATATCCTGTTTCTGTACGCAACATATACAAATAATATCTTTATTCGCACACACTATAAGATGTATGTATACATGAAAAAGGCATAAAAAGTACTTGAATTTACAGGGCTAGTTCCCACGTAATTGTTTTCGTGTATCAAGACTTCTGTACAAATGTCCAGTTAATGGAATGATCTGAGTGCAGATCATTCCCCCGCTGCAACAATGACTGTTCGAGACATTCATATGCAATAGGATCATCATTTATATTGAATTTGTTAGCAAACATTTCCTGCCTGTTTGTCAGCCACTGAAGATCTCCATAACCGAAGACACAAATGTCGTGCACCCACTCCCCCTGGCAGGTATGGTTGCCATCAGACGTTCGCCATAGCACTGCTCGAGAGAGGAACGTCTGGTTTGATGAGTTCACTAAATAGCCTCCAGGGGCACCAGCCATGCCGTTCAATGTTGCCCACACGGTCTCCTCTGGTGAATGAGTATCACGTGACCACTCGATAAGCTCCTGAGCTATGCGGTTGCCCAGCAACCACACAACAAACTCACGTGAAAACATGTTATATGAGCTGCCCTTGTACACTGTAACATTTGTGTAATGGAATGGATCCTTAAATGAAAACAGGTTTCGATACAGCTGATGCCGAAAAATAAAATGGTGCCAGGTGATGCGAAAACGCAAGTAATCTGGAAACTCTGTCATCTCGATATCATTTGTTCCGTTCAATTGCTTCAATACACGAATCAACTCGAGATTAGTCCTAAGCGGGAACTCGGACCCTGCAAGATTCAAGTAGTATCGCCAGGGAACCCCCATTGTCAGTAGTTGTCGGACGCACTGAAGATCAGCCTTAACCGGGGAGAAACTTTCATAGACGTAGTCCTCGTAGAGCGAAGACACAACCACATTAGCGAAACAGCTTATTATACTACGCATGGCTGTTTGCACGATTGGCGCTGATGCACGGTCGATGTGGATGCAGTAAACGTTTTGTGGCCGGTAGATTGCACGCAACAGACGCTCGGCCTGCACAACGCTACCGTGCATGCGAATGCTGAATGCAAGCGGGAAGTTCCGCTCCTCCTCACTTGGCGTGCTCATCTCATAGCCTCGATCGTGAATGAATTTATCGCAGTATCTTGTCGGGCGGAGAAAATGCCAATCTGGAGTTGGCGGCAGGCGTTTTTTGTGCTGGAGGAAGACCTTGGCCCGTGCCATCTCTCCAGCATCCTGTTGGGCAAGAAGTTTGCAATCCAGTGGGACTATTCGATTGATACCAACATGCCAAGATGATGGTTCCTGTTGCTGTGTGACATTGTTGAAATTATCGCTAGGATAGGTATAAATCAAGAACTTGAAAAAGATCACAGCAAAGCCGACAAGAGCAAGAACGTGCAGCTTTTTTGTTAGTTGTCGCCAACATATCAGGTGAGGTTGGTGGCATGTGCAGGGCCGGCGGCATGCGAACACTGAAAGAAAACAAACTAAATTTATTAACATGCATATCAAATTGTTTTAAGTTGGTTCAGTCACCACAGATCATGAAATGCGTGGAACTATTTGCTAGTTGTAGCATTGTCACATTGAAGATATTATAATTGCTTGTATCATTTTAGTTGGCCCATATAACCAAAACTTTCTTGAAAGACACATTTATTAGTTTTATGGTTCTGCTGGCAATCTCGAAATGGCATGAGCACTACACCTCCATATTATTTCTACAGGTCCTTTCTTATGGCATCAGAGTTTGGTGGGAGAAATTAGTCTATTGGCTTTGGCTTGGAGTTGGGTTGATTGTTCTATGCTCTTAATGTTACTGGTGTTTAATTAAAAATCCCTGCTTAAATTAGACCAACTTAGTTTCCACATTGAGTAGAAAAGCACAAATAAAAAAAATTGGGTTCTGGGAAATTCATCTGCCAGCCAACTAAGGGAGATCCAGCAAAAAGTGCTAGTGGGGGTTTCTTGGTTAGGGCTGAGTTCAATTATAATTGTAATTCATAATTGTGTAATCAATTACAACTACGGTGTAATAATTGCAATTTCTGACATCAGCTTAATTGTAATCAATATTTCTTATACCTGTGTAATTGAAACTGGAACTTTCAATTATTATTCAATTACATTTCAATTATAACATAATTTAAAAAAAAATTCTCAACCTAATGATTAAACATAATTTTAATCTAATTTCTCAAAAATGTTCTCATAATGTGTTGAACGTATATATTATATAATAAACTGTTATCATGTTTATTGTGAATTATGTGTTTTCAAAGATAGTATATTTTAGATCTTGTTATTTTGATGCTTACTTGACTAAAAAATGTGGGTCCGTAAAGCACATTTTAGGCAGTCAAGCTGTTAGATCTAGTTAACGCTATATAACATGATGTTAGAATAGATCTAGTTAACGCTATATAACATGATGTTAGAATAGATCTAGTTAACGCTATATAACATAATGTTAGAATATATCTAGTTTATGCTATAATTTTATAAACTTAGAATATATTTAGTTTACACTATATAACCTGATGTTACGATTAAACCTATCAAACTTTGTAATGTTGTGATTTGTGGGGCCCAGTGGTTGGAACATTGGACTCTCGATCGACAGAATCCAGGTTCGAATCATCCTGCTGCTTTTTGAAGTTTGGGCAATTCTGTTCACTCCACATTGCCTGAGTTCACTCAACTGTAGAAATGAGTACCTGGCTACAGACAGTGGTGGGTATGTGAACGTCACCAAGCAGGTGTTGGAAGAGAAGCCCTAATTGAAGCCACTCATGTATGTACTATTACAGGATAGTATCAACTAGTTCTTAGGTGTATGTGAGATGATCTGCTCATTCCAAAGCCAGTGTTGCATCCATCCAGTTAGCTGACCAGCTAAGTGGCTTCTGCTACGGTATAAAGAGGTGTTGTTCGGCACAGAACATCATTTCTCTGAACACATGAATTATTGTAATATTATATGAAAATCTCAAGATGCCGCCTCCGATATTTTCACACCATGATTCACCTACGGGCAACACAACAGGATCATTTAAGATCAAATGCAAGCACAGCAACCGGCCTGTTTCTGGCTCCTGTCGCTTCATCCACTTTCACACCCACATAAAGATTATTGTGGACACGATATTAACCCTGCGAGTGACCAATGATAAATTTCCATAGTGTACACAAAGTGGAGCTGGGGTGGGGGTGTGTTGGTACATATTACGTGGGGTTGTGTTGGTACACATTACATAGTGGTGAGGGTGTGTTGGTACATGTTACATTGAGGTGGGGGTGTGTTAGTACACGTTACATAGGGGTGGGGTGTGTTGGTATATGTTACATAGGGGTGGGGGTGTATTGGTACATGTTACATAGGCGTGGGGGTGTGTTGGTACACATTACATAGGGGTGGGGGAGTGTTGGTGATTGCTATATAATGATTAAAAAAGAAAACGTTTTGGCTAACTGTCAATATTAAATACCCATAAACATGGATATTTATGTTGAAACTGATGCTAATATTTCAGGTCCGTTCTCACATGATTTTGAAGAAATACACAATAAGCTGGGGATTTCTGGGATAATTTCTGAAAAATTGTACAGTTAACCAGTAATTCTATCAAAAACACATCTCCCTGAAAATAGGCATGTGTTGACTATTAGTTATACAGTAATTCTGTATGTGGCTGTGTCTGTGTCTGTGAACTACAAATATGTATGGACATGCAACAAATATAAATCATGTATGCATAAACGTTGGGGGTCTTTCTCAAAATGAACACAATTTTTTTCTGAGAAACCCCAAAACGTCCAAACATAGCATGACGTAGTTTATTATGGATTGCCCTAAGTTGCAGTCGGATGTTCCATCCCATGAACCAAACCAACCATTTTCACAACCACTGGCATAGGCCAAATCAACCGTGTATGTATGTGGACTGAAACAACTCGTATTCTAACTGGAAAGCGAGGTCCGTGGACCATGTTACGTTCGTTATTATCGACTTGACTGTTTGCGACTTACTTGTTGTAACTGGGAAATGTTATATGATAAATTATTAGCGTTTTTGAATCTTGAAAAATGTACAGATTTGTTAAGAATTAAATTGCTTTTTTTATTAAACAAACATATATACAGATGACAATGCAAAAACAAGTTTAAAACTTGATATTATGCAGTCAGTTGGTTTAATCATCAAAAGCATTTTAATACATAGATGATACCAAATATACCAAAGTATAAACATATACAAACAAAAACAAAATGTATTGATATTAATGTTCATTGGTAACCTTGAATTTAAAAGTCAGTTAATATTATTCTCAAAAATATATTGCTGAGTACAAATGAAAGCATTTAATACTCTCTCACAAGCGTTAGCTCAAAGGGAAATACATAGACTATCACTTTTACACCTAAATGTTCAAGTCTTTTAATCATTTGTCACACTAAGGTGAGAAAATGGACTTCCAGGGCAGATTTCCATATTTCTAAAACTCAGTCTTATTTGCACTGCCTTATTTACACTGCAAGTCTAGTTCAGCTACTCAAGTCTCAAGTAGTTATACTCCAAACAGTCCAATCTTGCGCTAACGTAGGAGTTTGGACCAACGGCTTTTAGCGTCTCTTCCGAAAGACACAGGCAAAGTGGGGTGAACGAAATTGCCCAAGTTTCGAAATGGCGGAGGTGGAATCAAACCACCGTCCTCTCGATCGACAGGTTGGTGCTCTAACCATTAGACCACCGCTCCCCACTTAACTACTTAACTTGCCTCAGCAAGTTAACCCTACTAACTGGACCCAGCTGCTAAAGCCTGCTATTGTTTCATTCTTTATATGAGCTGATAAGACATGTCTGCTGTTTATGGACTGACTGGAAGGTGGGGTTCGGCCACATCAAGAAAATGAGGATCAATTAGTTTTCGTTCAATTCCAATTCCTTTTGCTCAAATTCTTTCAATTCCAATTCCTTTTGTTAAAAAATCTGTCAATTCCAATTCCGGAATTGAATTTAAAGGAATTGAATAATTCCAATTCCTTTTGGAATTGACCCCAGCCCTGACTCCATCTGTACTAGAATATGTTGAGTCCACCTGTTGTTACAATATCAATTTCAAGTAATTATAATCTAAACAGCCCAATCTTGAGCTAACGCAGGTGTTTGGACCAACGACTTTTAGTGTCTCTTCCTAAAAAAAAACAGGCAAGGTGGACTGAACGAAACTGCCCATATTCCGGTCGTAGGGTCGAACCGCTGTCGTCTCGATCGACAGGCGGGCGTTGGTATTGCCTATTTACCGTGAGACAACAGACCAGTGGCAGTGTCGCAATGTCGACGTTCGCTTAGGCGGCTTAGCCGCGAGGCAGGTAAGACGTCACCGAAGCCCGCACTATTGACACAGTGCCGGACGAATATAATGGATAACGCATTGAATAAACTTACGTTTTTGTCGAGTTGGCATCCTGAAACCGGTCTTTTCACTGATTCACTGAAAGACCACAGTGTGTATATGCACTACATAGGAGCCATTGCTCGCCATCTATCGGATAATTTTGCAAAAATGACATTGCATTATCCGTTAGATGGCGACATTCGCGTTGGAACAAGTCACCAAATTATGTGGTGAAAAACACTGACCAGTCCGTTGCAGTGTTTGTGGCGTATGCATTCTGTTACGACCCAGCGGTTCTCAACCTGGGGTACGTGTACCCCCGGTGTAAGCCGGAGGCTTTCTATGGGGTACGCATATGATTGGCTGAAGCTAAGGTTACAAGGTTAAATAAGCCACAATTAATCTTCTATCTATCTATATATCAGCCGTATTGTCCCGTGGTTGGGCGAAGGCCTCATCATGTTGCTTCCAAGTTTGCCTATCTTGTGCTGTTCTCTGCCAGGTGGTTTCATTCCAATACTCATCCAAATCGTCTCTCCATCTTTTTGCTGGTCTTCCTCGTAATCTCTTCCTTCCGTATGGTTCCCATGTGGTATTGCGCTTTGTCCATCTGTCATCTTTGAGTCGGCTGATGTGTCCTGCCCAAGACCACTTCATTCTTCTGGTTGTTTTTATCACGTCTGTGACTCCTGTCTTTGATCTCACCCAGGTGTTTGTCTTTCTGTCATGGTATGTTATATTAAGCATACTCCTCTCCATTTTTGTCTGCGCGGCTGCTAGTTTTTTCTGAGCTTGTTTTGTGAGTGACCATGTCTCAGCACCGTATGTCATAGCTGGCAGTACACACGAGTTGTAAACCTTTCTTTTTAGACAGATAGCAAAGTTACTTTTGAAGATGTCGCGATGTTTTGCATATGCTGTCAAGCCGGCTGTGATTCGTCGTAGGATTTCATTGTCTTGGTTCTTGTCCCTAAGGCTGAAGCGTTGGCCTAAGTATACGTAACTCTCCACATTCTCTATCTGAGTGTTATTGACGTATATTGGAGTGTTGTCTTCCACCATTATTTTTGTTTTTGAGATGTTCATCCTCAAGCCGCTTAGGTTACTTTCTTCGCATAGTTCTTGTAGCATTATTTCTAGTTGTTGTGGTGCTTCGGTGCACAGGAAGATATCGTCTGCGAAACGGAGATGGTTAAGATATTCTCCGTCTATTTTCAGGCCTTTGTTCTCCCAGTTCAGTCTTCTGAAGATAATTTCGAGTGTTGATGTGAATAGTTTGGGTGAGATGGTATCCCCCTGTCGCACTCCTCTTTTAATGTTTATTTTCTCGCTTTCTTTGTGAAGATATACTGTCACAGAGATGTCTGTGTATATATCTTTCACGAGTTGTATGTATGCATCTTCTATCCCTTGGTCTTGGAGTGAAGACAGTATTGCCTAGGTTTGTACCGAGTCGAAGGCCTTCTCATAGTCAATGAAAGGTATACAGAGTGGTATGTTGAATTCGCGGCACTTCTCCTTCAGTTGATTTATGACATGGACGTGATCTGTCGTTGAGTACCCGCCTCTGAATCCTGCCTGTTCTCTGGGTTGATTTAGTCAGGTCATGCCCTCTGGCTTGCTACTGGTACCATGTAAACCGGTACTATCTGTATCATGGTCGGGCCGTCGGCGACTAAACCGGCACCCCCACTGGGCTTGCCCGGTGAGGAGGGTTGCTAGAAACCCAGTGGTACTAAAACAAAACCCATCAAAGGGCGGATGAGCTCTCGAGCTAACGGCCATCTAGCACAGTCAGGTCAGGCCCTCTGGCTTGCTACTGGTACCATGTAGACCGGTTCTACCTGTATCAAGGTCGAGCTGTCGGCGACTAAACCGGCACCTTTCCAACCCGCACTGGCCAACGTGGAGAGGTAGGCCAATTAATACCAGCATGAACAGTACAAAAAAGCCAAGGCCCCTAGTCCCCAGCAGCATCGATGTCTCCGACCTTGGAGGTGATTCGGGTCCTAGACTACATGCAGGGGGTGCTAAGAATCACTGGGTCAAGAAGAATCACCAGAAGAAAGAGAAAAAGAAGAAGAAACACCAGCAGAAATAAATACTGAAAATTGCAACGTACAATGTAAGAACCCTTTCAAAAGATGAACACGTCCAAGAACTGGAGGAAGAACTCATAGAAACGAACATCAAATGGGATGTGATAGGGCTTGGAGAAATAAGAAGAAAAGACGAAGGCTTTACCACCCTGCAGAGTGGCCACTTGCTATACCATTCTAAGGCGAACAACGGACAAGCGGGAGTGGGCTTATTCATAAACAAGAAATGGAAAGACAACATAACAAGGGTTAATAACATTAGCCCAAGAGTAGCAGAACTTGTTCTACGCATAACAACACGATACCAACTGAAAATAGTTCAAGTATATGCTCCAACGATATCACACTCAGAAGATGAAATAAACATCTTCTACAATGACATCGATAATATCTTGGAGAATCCAAGCCACTATACAATAGTGATGGGAGACTTCAACGCCAAAGTGGGTGTAAGAACAAACCCATCCGAAACAGCGACAGGAAGTTTCGGCCTAGGACAGAGGAATGAACGAGGTGATACCTTAATAGAGTGGACAACATCAAAGGATTACAAGATCATGAATACGCTATTCCAGAAGAAAATTGAGAGGAGATGGACATGAAGAAGCCAGGATGGAAAAAAAGAAGAATGAAATTGACTACATCATGACTGACCGAACATGATCACAGATGTAAGAGTCATAAACCGCATAAACATTGGAAGCGACCATAGAATGTTGATGAGCAGCATCAGATTAGACACGAAAGCAGAAAGGAAGAAGCTGCTAAGAAAAAAGAAACCACCGAAAGTCGACACTAGAGAAATTGGAATTAAAAAGAACGAATTCCAACTCGAACTGAAAAACAGGTTCACTGCTCTACAAGAACTGGATGACATTGACACTCTAAATGAAAACATTACAGAAACGATGCAACAGACGGCGACAAGCAGAGCCAAACAAAACACCAAACGGGACAAGTCTAGATTATCAACTCAAACAAGAGCACTAATGAAAAAACGTAGAGAAATAATAAAGAACACCGCTAGGGATTGCATAGAGTACACAGAGATATGCAAGACCCTCAAAAAGAACGTGAAAGAAGACATCAGAAAACACAACCTAGACACCATACGTAAAACAATAGAGACATCAAAGAGCTTGAACAAGGTCAGAAGAACACGCATCCTAGGCCAAAATAGACTAATAACACTCTTAGACAATCAGGCCAGAGAAATCCAAGACCAGGATAAGATCTTAAAACGAGTAGAAGAGTTTTACACCGAACTTTATGACAGCGACCAAACCGTAACAATACGCACAGACCATCAGTAACAACATGGGAAGTAGAAGCCGCGCTAAAGAAGATGAAAAACGGGAAGGCAACAGGAAATGACCAAGTCAACACCGAAACGTTGAAGGCAGGAGAGGATACCATCGCCAAAGCCTTAGCCAAGCTGTATACAAAATGTATATCAGAAAGACGAATCCCCACTACCTGGAAAAATGCAAAGATGGTGATAATCTTCAAAAAAGGCAATAAAAAAGATATAACGAACTATAGGCCAATATGCTTGCTATCGAACATATACAAGCTACTCACAAAGATTCTAACAGCCAGACTGGAGAAAATACTAGATTAATCTTCTACACAATTATAAATAACATTACTGAGATCACTCCAGGCCTCAAACCCGCTTTCAAACCCATGATCGCACAAAGAATTGCTAATATAAAAAACCCATATCGTTTCAAGAAGATATCATGAAACTTTCACCTCGTCACCTAAACTGCCTCTAAAGCATATGTATACAGCAACACAAACTTATGCTGTGGGGTGAGTGTGGAGACTGTCCACGAAGTGTGAGGCACGACAGCGACAGCTTCCACACACCTAATGAAGCCTATTAAAAATGTTCAACTGACATCCCATACACCAACCCAAACAAAATAATAATTAAAACACCATTTGACTAAAAATTCAAATCTGGCTTCAGTGGTGTACCACATGGATCAGTATTAGGCCCTATACTGTTTTTAATATATATAAATGATTTGGAAGATGACATATCTAGCAAAGTACTGAAATTTGCAGATGACATAAAAGTATTCAGAAAGGTTACTAATGATACAGATAAACAAAGTTTGCAGGATGATCTAGATAAATTAGTTAAATGGTCAGAAAAATGGCATATGTTATTCAATTTTGGGGAGTGTAACTGCATACACATAGGACATGGAAACATGGACGAAGAATATAAAATGGGGGATGGTGTACTAGGTGGAACAACACAAGAAAGGAGTAACACTTAGTGATAACATGAAAGATTCAGAGCAATGTGGGATTGCTGCTTCCAAAGGAAATAAAATTCCTGGGCTAAATTAGGAGAACTATCATGTATAAGGAGAAACAGCTAATTGTGCCCCTGTACAAAGCAATAGTTAGACCACATTTGAAATATTGTATACAAGCATGGAGGCCGTATCGTAAGAAGGACATAGAAAAAGTAGAAAGAATACAACGAAAAGCAACTGAAATGATTATAGAATTGAGATACCTTAGTTAATTAATCATCTTCTCATTGATTCTTCTGGGAGAATTTTCATGTCCAACCCACACTGTTCCTCAGTTAACTAATGCTGCTTTGTGTTCTCTGGTTCTACTGCCTTCTTTGCATTTGAAGAACACATTCCTATCAATATCATCGTAGCCAGCTTTCATAACTAAGGTAACTTTCACAACTAAGGTAAATTTGTAATAATTTTAGTTACTCTTCTAGCTAGTCTATGTCCTTCTTACGATATGACCTCCATGCTTGTTTACAATACATGTATTCCAGATGTCGTCTAACTATTGCTTTGTACAGGTGTAAAATTAGCTATTTCTCCTTATATGTGATAGTTCTCATAATTAGCCCTAGAATTTGATTACCCTTTGAAGCAGCAATCCCACATTGCTATGAAACGTTCATGTCAGCACTAAAATCCGTTTCTTTTGTGGTTCTACTTCGCTTAGCATCCTCATTTATATTCTCTGTCCATGTTTCCATGTTCTACGTATATACATTTACACTTCCCAAAATTTAATAACATTTGCCATGTAAACATTGTTTATCTGTACCATTTGTAACCTTTCTTTATGTCATCTGCAAATTACAGTATTTTGTAAGATATGTCGTCTTCCAAATCATTTATATACGTTTATTGAAAACAGTATAGGTCCTAACACTGATCCCTCTGGTACCCCACTCAAAATATATTTCCAGTTTGAAATTTCACTTTCTAAGTTACTATTACTCTCTGTCTTCTGTGTATAAGCCACTTTTCTATCCAGTTGATTACACCATTACCTATACCATGGGCTTTTAGTTTAGGTAACAGTCTTTGATGTGGCACTTTATCAAAAGCTTTCTGAAAATCTAAGATGACAACATCCACTGGTGACCCATCATTTACCCACTTTGTAATTTCTTCCAAAAAAAACATAAAAGATTGGTCAGACATGACCTTGCTCTTAAGACCCCATGTTTGAGATGTATTTATTTATTAATTTATGTTTTACAAGGAATTCCACCGTGTGATCTCTAATTAATGTTTCTAGTAATTTGCATACAACTTATGTTAAACTCACTGGTCTGTGATTTTCTAACTTGTTCCTCGACCCCTTCGGCGTAATGTTTGCTTCTTTCCATTCTGAAGGAACTATTCCTTCTTTTCGTGACAAGATAAACACTTACAAGTGGTGTATTAATAAAACAATTCCTCCACAGTTTTCTTAGGCAGTTTTGGTGGTATCCCATCAACTCCAAGTGATTTATTATCTTTCAGCTGCTTAATTTCTTTGCTATCATTTCAGGAGTTACACATAAGTACCCTAAATGATCTCATTTAACGCCCTCAAATTTAGTAACTGGAACTGGAAGTGAGCTGGTATCTTCTGTGGTAAAAACTGAACTGAAATACTTATTCAGGACCTCTGTCATTTGAAACCCGTCTGAAAATTATGTTTTCACTGTTGTTTTCCAGTGGTTCGACCTTATCTCGAACTTTCTATTTATTTCTTTCGTAAGCATAGACACTCTCACTGTCATTTTTATATTACCTGCCAATTTATTTTCAAAGGTTCTTTTGTTTTTTCTAATTTCAGTTGTAGCTAGGTTAAGTGACTCTGTAATTTGCGTAGTCTTCTACATTTCCAGTGTGTTTAGATACCCCCCACAGCATCGGCTTGTGAGCAATTTTTGTAATAACCTGTGTTTCTTCCTGGACCTTTCCCTTGTTTTCTTATATCGTTAGCTAGAACGGGTGGGATGGCAAAATCAAGGAAGGAAACTTCAACAGGTTTGAACAGCGTGGGATAAGGAAACAGGGGGCAGTTTGTGCAGGCGCACCTGCCTTCCATGCAGATGGAATTGCAGACATGGTTGATCTATTCAGTGTGGAGGTGCGATCTATTTCAAATGGATTGCAGGAGGACTATTGGAAGTTCATAAGCGACTCCACCGCATGTTATGCATTTGAAGCTGTTTCCCTGACAAGGTTCCTGTCCAAGATGAGCGAATCGTATCCATTTGTGACTGAAGTACCCGTGAGTACATTGTTGAAGTTTTCATTGCTCTGCAAGCAAGTATTCTTGGCGATGTTCTGCATGAAAACTACATTGTGTGCGTGAAATCTCCTTATCCAAACCCGAATGCAGGCCCTGGTGGTGACAAGGAAAGCTCAGCCCTCACATGGTTCGACGTGGTTTCTTCGGTTTGTTATCCTACCTCCAGTCGGGTAAAGCACCACCACGATTGTTTCAGGACACAGGGGGTACGCGGGGTGAAAAGGGTTGGGAACCGCTGTACTACATCATAATAATTTGGCTTTCAAGTTCAAGACACGCGTAAACAACGCCAGCTCTCCGTTTCACATACATACACATACTAATAATGTTTAAGGGGTATCATAAGGTCCTACATAGCATTAAACGAGGAATCCAAACATGGATTAAAGGTCCCTCCTCATTTCGATTTTGTTGCTAGTCTTATTTTTTTTAAACGCGGGACCCCCAACTTTTTTTTGTCTTTTTGGGGTATAAGGGATTTCAAACAACCTTTAACATTTAAAGTTCATTACTTTATTTCAAGGTAGTCGGCCACCTTATGCAGCCTTGTTGGCAAATCACTGACTGACAAGTCAAGTCTCAAATCATTGACCTGCAAGTCAAGTCAAGTCTCAAGTCAATTACCTCCAAGCCCAAGTCATGCCTCGAGTCATCGCTCTGAATTCCAAGTCAGGTCCCATGTCAATAGGGTTCACCAATCGCCATGAAAGTTGTAGTTTGTGTGTGGTAATTTTCAGTGGGAAATTTAGGCGGATGCATGAATCATTATTGTATTCAGTGCGGCCCGTCACAACGATCTGGTCTCGTTTTACGCACGTTTCGAGCCATCAGACTTGATGGCAAGTCACAAATTGGCAAGTCAAGTCAGATCTCAAGTCAATGACCTCCAAGTCCAAGTTAAGTCTCGAGCGATCTCTCTGAATTCCTAGTCAAGTCACAAGTCGTGAAAATGGGCGATTCGAGTCCGACTCGAATCAGCCCGAGTCAACAGGGATTAAGATTCGTCAGATAATGAAAACAGAGGCGAGTGCGTAAGTCTCATGTGCAACAACCTCAACTGTCCGGGCACGTTGCTGCAAATTGGAACCACGTCGATACAGCGGGTGCATGACGTCGTCATGTGAACATGTCACGCCATATTTCAATCTACAGTTATGGAAATATGCTACAACACATCACCTACTACTAGGAGAAAGAACATTTAATTGAATTTAAAGATGAAAATATTTGGAGAATTTACCATTGATGTTGTATTGTGAGCCGGGACAGTGTAGCACTAATGTTTCTGCTTGATAACTGTTGAATCCAACGACTTTGCGTGCACACTACATTATTAAGTGAGATAATGATACCATAAGCCAAGACCGCTTAATTACTTATATACACGAATGTTGTGACGTGTTTTATAACATGATGTCACAACATAGAATCTAGGTATCAAATGAAAGATGAAGACAGATACTCCCTTCTTCAACCAAAACACATCGCAATGTGTGCACCATGCAAGAACATTGATTGCTAAAATGCATTATCTACAATACGTTGATATGATCATTAAAATGAAATTTATTCGTTGAAGGTCTCGTACTGTGATTGAAAATGACAACGGCGACGACTGCGCCATTGGCGAATGATAACGGATAGTCGGGAAAGTGGTGTGTCATATAATGTGTCATTCGGCATAACCATTTGAACACATACACTCTTATTTTCCTAGTTATTAATACAAAATATGTCTCAACACGATCTTGTAAGATCGCATTATGCCTTGCTTACATTCCAAGGCCGAGTCAACTTGTTTTGTTATCGTCCTAAATTTAACAAATAAAATCGAATGATATTTTAGACATTACTGACTATAATTGTTATCCACGATGCAAATGTTTTTTAATACTGTTGACAGTTTTTTATTATATATCCACTGATACTTCATAATCAGGATTATTTTCAGTATGATTCTCATGCGAAACTAATATGCATCATACATGTTGACGAGTATCTAAAGTTTCTTCTCTGCTGTAGCTGACATCTGGATGGGCAACTTCGGCGATTGCCGGTGAAACTCGGGTAACTTCGGCGTTTGCCGTAGAAACTCGGTCTCACTAGCTACTCAGCCGCGTCGGTAGTGTCCTCGTCGGCTACAAAGTAAAATTGTTAATCGTGTGATAATTGACATATACAATAACTAAACGAATAACTATGTAATTGTGATGGTCTTTTTAAACGTCCAAAATGATAAACACATGACATGACAAAGTTACATGAGCTACGAAAGGGTGAGTTTTCTGCGTTTCCATTCTCAATTCACTTACTGTTTGACAAAACATTAAGTAATTTAATAGTTTGTCTGATGATTTCACTCAAAAGCTACATACAGAAGTTACACAAACGAGCTAACATGTTGCACTGGATACTAGGTAGGTTTGATTTTTCGCAAAATTAAATTGAAATGAGACTAGCAAAGAAGTGGAATTGAGGAGGAACGTTTAAGGTAATAGTGCATACAATGCACGGTTAGATACGACAAACCGCATATTTTTAGTTTAGTAGGACGATTTATTTCGTCTTATTAAAAAGTTGTATTCCCAGAATTAGCACATGCGTTATGGTAGACCTACACCAAAGATACTATTATATTAAGAATAAGATGTCCCACTCTCCGCAACCATACGCGCCGCCGTGCGAACGTAACAAATTATTGCAGATAATAACGAAATCTGGCGAGCGAACTCCCGTTTCGCTGCGGCGTAAGTACGCGAGAAAGACGCCCAAAGAAAATGGACAGGATCGTTTTGTTCGGCGGCAGGTTGTTCAAACAACTACAGAGACAACTCGGGTATCTCATTTGTTAGTTTTCCGGCAAAGGATCGTGAGAGTTAGTTATTATAAAAAAATTATAATGTTTACGAGTAGGTGACAAAGTTGCAATTCTGTGGAGTGAGTTGCGTCTGGCTTAGTTGCCAGCTTAACGGCTTCGTGTCAAAGATATATTTGTTCGTACTAAGTGTGGCTAGCTTTCCTAACTGACCAGATGACCACTTGAGCTGTATATGTGACATGACGGTATGCGTAAAGAGGAGGGGTATTGTTTTTCTACGATTTTATGCATACGTAATTTGTAGATGATCCTTATTCTAAACTGCTGACAGTTATTTCATCGATTGACTGCAAACAAATTATTTGAAAAGTTGTTTTGAGAGAAACATGTGCGATTGTTGAAAAACGTCATCGAAAATATGTTTTCTCAATATGTCGCCATCGTTCTGTGACGACATTCGAGTGTTATAAAACTTGTTATTACGGATTACACAACTGCTAGCCGTACTAATATCCATTCGACGTTCACGAACGTATGTTTAACATAGGATTCTCAGAACGAGGCTGCCGTGCATTATCTGATTGGATATATCACGGAAATACGACTACCTGATTGGTCTAGAGCATTTTACAGTGATAAATCAAACCAGATAACACACGGCAGCCTCGTTGTGAGAATCCATCAGACGTTTGAATCATCACGCGCGTTGGCATAGACACGAGATTGTTCGAACGATTTGCGTGTTTTCTGATTGTTGTGATTTACGTAATCTGCATCAAACGTCCGCATCAAATCCTTCGAACGGTAGGAATACTTCGTGAAACCGGCAGCATGTTTATAAATGTAGGAAGTGAAAAAGTATGCTTAAATGTTAATTCACCGTTATATAATATAATAATAATAATATAATGTTTGTTGATGTCACTCAAATGTCACCAGCCTCCGACACTCCTGGTGTTATCTGGCTGGTGACACTATCATGACGTCAACAAACAGTGTATTATTCCCTAACTATCAAATAACGTTGAGAGTGGAATAAATAATTTAATTTGGTATACACATTTACAGATGCAATAGCTGGGTCATAAATTGCCGACGGAAGGGTCTGGACGTGAAGTCTCCAGACGAACTCAACTCAAGGAAGCTATGCGGGGAGCACTTCAAAGACAAGATGTTCAATTGCTTCAATAACTTCAATAACAAAATTATCGTCACAGATGAAACATGCATTCACTGCGAGGAACAGCCACAAGGAGCTCCTCCAAGACAGCCACCAGTGGTTTGAAACAATCAAGTTCACACGCGGAAGACTCACATGGAGTGAAGGATGGAAACTGAGCATCAATGCAGTTCCCTTCTGTGGAAAACGTCGGAGAACGCCAACATCAAGTTCCTGCTGACGGGGAGAATGAATCAAGATGCACCAGAAAACATGTTTGCAACCATAATAAAGAAAGGACGGTACCACACCAACCCGGATGCCAGACAGTTCAGAGCTGCCTTGAGCCAAGTGCTTGTAGACAGTCTGGTGCTCAAGAGTGACGACGCTAACTGTGAAGATGATATTGACTCATTCCTCCTCTCACTCAAATCACTGAAGACTGCACGTGTTGATGACGTACTAACCACTCTAACGACTCCGTCGTCAGCCTGACCCCTGTGTTTGGTGAACAGGTAGAGGCCACATCCACGAAGGACCAACATATCATAATGTTACATTGCTGGATGCATCGCCCGCAATGTAGCGACGAGGTTGTCGTAGTGCCACGAACACCTCAAGAACACCAACTCTGTTCAGAATGAACACCCGGAGATGGTGTTCCTGGGCCACAAAAGATGACGTCATGCCAGACAAAACGTCAGGATTGGTACCGCCAACTAAGATATGATGTCATGCCAGACAAACGTCACGATTGGTACAACCAACTAAGATATGACGTCATGCCAGACAAAACGTCAGGATTGGTATCGCCAACTAAGATATGATGTCATGCCAGACAAAACGTCAGGATTGGTACAGACGACAAAGCAGCTGGTGGAAGTTGTGGAAGCTTTGGAAAAAGTATCGGGATATCTTCAGTGACATGATGCACATGAACAAGCTATGTCTATGTCTAATCTCCTGAAGAACGAAATTGCAGGCATCTGTGCACAGATGCTGTCGTCCGATTGTTCTTGGCGACAAAGCTACACCACACATTGCATTCGAGCAACCAGCGCCACGCGTCAGGGGGAGAAAAAACAAGAAACTTCTCAATTACAATATCTGCAGACGAAATTATGCTTTCTCCAAATGTACGCAGGCTGTCTTTATAGGAAAACGGTATCACACGTACAATTAAGCAATAACGAAGCATAATTTTATATGTATGTGGTTGTTGCTTCGATTATTCAATACTCTTAATTACAGTTTTGGTCGACTTTTCGCCTCTTTTAGGCTCATTTTATGATAATACTGCAACCCTAGTTTAATCAAGTCGTAGATAACGGGAGAATTAACATGACCACTCGTCTTGATGTAATCGTAATTATTTGTAGAGGGCTCCATTTGACTCGTATAAAAAGTTTATTAAAATTATGATAATTAATCTGTGTGCCAACACAGAAGAATTAATATCTAAGCTGTAGTTGTGATGCACTACCTTTAATGTGATGTTACTTACATATATCTAGTTCAAGCATTCGACGGCGTCACAATACCGCCACTCGAGGCGCCACCGGTCAGAGCGGTGATAACGATATTCAACGAGAGCGGAATGCGAGTGGAACATCTTATTTTTAATATATTTTTGCGTACACTTTTTCCGATCAGAAATGTCGGGTAACGCGTCAGCCAGGTCGTTGTCGTGTCACCCCTCCTACTGTTTTCCCACCATGTTGTACCCACCTACGTTCACCTGGCGGTTTCCCAGCCTTGACTTTGGCCGTGTAGTACCCTCTTGTCCTCCGGGTCGTATTGATCTCGTGCCCCGCGCCGTCTTCGGTCTCCATGCGGCCGGGTTCTCGCGGTCACGTGTCGTCGTACTGCCAAGCCTGCCAACAGCAAGATTTACAACTCCATCCTCAGTTGATTTAGCCTGTCGCGAATCCGGTTCGTTGCTCTCCAAATATGTAGTGTGTGAATAGTTTAAGCAACATCCGCAGTCAACTTTCTAAAAATTGCTATTTTTGTTCGAGTTATCGAAAGAGTTGATGGCCGAAATTTCAGCAAGGACGAAATTCAGCGTTTGCAGCTTTTCCATTTTCGTTCAATAAATTCTGTATACAGAATTAAATAACTCTGTCGTTTGTATGATGATTTCACACAAAAACAGTCGGGTTATTATTTTTTTTAAACATTACTACTACCTACAGCATCAACACATGCATTAAGTATAATTATAATGTGAATAGTTATTATACTTTAGTAGTAGATACATTAGTCAAGGCACGTCTATGGAAATGCTATGCTGAGACAAGAAGTTAAACAGAAAGGCAGACGGGCAGGCGGGCAGGCGGGCAGGCGAGCAGGCGGGCAGGCGGGCAGGCAGTCATGCAGAAAGTCAGCATAGGTAGACCGTTTTGGGTATCATTTTAATAAAAATGTGAATGTATACCTTCCAGTAAAAGAGCTGCTGTCAGAGGACTCGTTTGATTGATTCTCAGTAGACGACGGTGTCCCAAGTGAGAGTTCGTCTTCTGCGGTTTGAAGCCTCGCCAAGTCATCCGCTGTCAGTCCATTCGGCGTAACTTCGTGTACGGACTCTATCGATCCCGACTCTCTCTCTTCTCGCGGTCTCTGATCCTCTGCCTTCACGTCGACGGGCAGCGATGCATCCGTCGACTGGATCTTTGAGTCGGATTGTCGACTTGACGCGGCGCTGCGTCCGCTGTCTGTCGTTGAATATGAGCCGGAATCACTCGTTGAGTCGTCACCACTGCCTGATGACAAACTGTCACTGTCAGTGTCCGCTTGTGCTTTCGTTTCGCTTTCGTTTTTACTTGTCATTGGTGTTCCGACGGGCTGGCGAGCTGCTGCTATTTGATCTGTGACGTCTGTTCCACTGACCTGCTTCACTGCGCCTTCTTCCTCTTTACCCGTCTCTTTCGTCTCGTTCCCAATTGTCCTGCTGTTTCCCTCGTTACTCGAAATATCTTTATTTTCACCCCTCTCGTTATATGTCAAGGGTGCAATTTCAGGATGAACTTCAACTGGTGGTTCATCGTCTGCCACTGACTCTCCGTTGTCCAGCCTCGCTACATCATGTTCGTGTGGGTGTTCTTTCTTTCCGGTTCTCTCATTTGTTAAGGATGTCATTTCAGGATGATGTATTGCTGGTTTGTTCTCTGTCGTTGACCCTGCGTCATCATCATCATATGTCGTCTCATCGTCTCCGCTCCCGCTTGATGATGTGTACCCTCCATCATTACTCGACGTCTCTGGGTCGGTTTTGTCGTTAACTTCTCTAGATGTCTTGTCAAGTTGACTTTCAACTGATGTTTTTTCTTCTGTAGTTGATTGTACATTGCCCGACGTTGTGACTGCATACTGTTCTTCTAAGGAATTCCGACTTTGTTCCGTTCTTGGTCCATCTTCGTCTTTCTTCAATGCCATGCTATCTTTGGACGTTATTCTATCGTCCTCTTTCGGGCCCTGTCTGTTTGTTAGTTCGTCTTCTTCTGATGGCGATGCTGTTTCTGTCGGTTGTGATTCTGACTTCTTCGTTGCTACGTCATCGTCTTCTGTTATTCCCGTTCTATCATTTGTTGTCGCTTGAGCTGTGTCGTCTTCTTTTCGCCTAACGAGTGTATCTGATGTATTGTCGTTTCTGTCATAGTCTCTTCCTGTTGTACTACCTTCGTATTCTGCATTTTCAGCTCCATGTATTTCGTGTTTCGTTGCCCGTTCCTCTATCAATGCCTTTCCGTTGTACTGCGCTAATGCATTATCTTCGTCTGGGTTTTCGATCTTTTTGGCACTCTCGTTATTTGCCAAGGATGTTATTTCAAGATGACCTTCAACTGCTCGTTTGTCATATGTCAAAGATCTCCTGTTGTCTTGCTTTACTGCGTCATCTTCCTCTCCCGTCTCACCGTCTCCGCTCTCGCTCACCGTATCATCTTCTGCGACTACCACAATGTCTTTCGTCGTCTCCTCTCCACTCTGGCACGCTTTCGTTGACGTTTCCGGTTCTATCGGGCCCGTTTCTTCGGCTGCTATCGTCTGTGTTCCACTCTCTCGCCGAGTAGCGATGGGTATGATTTTGTACCCGTTCTTTTGAACATCTCCGCTGCGTCGACTATCTTGCGACTGTTCTTTGCTATCGCCAGAGGTTTCGTCATAACCACCGTCCATTGCTACGGCCAAGAACTGTAACGACGGTGCTTTCCTGCCGCTTTCCACCGCATCGTCGTCTTGTTCACGCGTCGTAGATGACTCCTTTCTTCCTCGACCTGTCTTTGGTCGCGACAGCGGCGCAGACTGTTTCCTCCGTGGTGTACCGCTGTCTTTCCCCAACCCTACAGCCTTCTGATGTATCGATGACTTTGGTCTTCGTGTTTGACTCCTTCTCGCACCCAACGTAGACGCAGACTTCCGCGACGTCTTGGGACTTTTCCTAACATCCTGCTTCGTGTCAGCTACCTGTCTTTCGTTGGGCGTACCTTCATCGGGCTGAGGCGCAGTCTCGGTATTAGCGACGTCGGCTGTTGCTTGCGATGGATCTACTTCTGTCTTACTTGCCGGCCCCAGACCCGGCTTGCCGACCGGAGATGCCGAACGAAGGCCGCTGCGGAACACCCCGCTCTTGACTCCAAACTGGCGCTTCCTCGGGCCATCGATGTAGCGCATATACTTCTCATACTCGGGCGTCGAGTGGAAACCTGCAGGATAATATAAGATAATAATATAAAATATGATATTAACAGTCGACATATTACAATGCGTAAATTTGTCGGTGATTTATTTATCAGTTGTTTAATAATTCAATGAGATAGGTGAAATAGTGAAGTGAAGTTGTACAGGTGATTGCCTCGTCGAGTGAGTGAGTGAGTGAGTGGGTGGGTGGGTGGGTGAGTGAGTGAGTGAGTGAGTGAGTGGGTGGGTGGGTGGGTGGGTGGGTGAGTGAGTGAGTGAATGAGGGATGGGAGGGAGGGAGATAAGGCGGGGGAGGGGAAGAGAGGGCGAGAAAGTGATAGTGGAGGGAATTGAATAAGGGAAGAAGGGAAAATGGAAAAAGGGAAGAAGAGACAAATAGAAGAAGGGAGAGAGGATGCGAGGGAGAGACTAAACTAAAGTAAACTAAAAACATTCTTTTTTCAGTTTATTAAAACTCATGCCATGCCATTGCCATTTTTTACTTAACAAATCAATGATTTTCCAGATATGATAGCTTTCAATAAGGATCAGATGTAACAACGATATATCATACTACCGAGATATTGTTGACGCATTAGGAGATCCGAATATTGCAGCTGCTTAAGTTGGTGCATCCTCGCTACGTCGTACGCATGCGCGATGTTCCACAGGTAGTTCCTGTTGCCACGTGTCAAACGGGGATGATTCAGACATTCGTTGTTCTGCGGGAGAGAAGATATGAAGGTTTCACTGATGATTATTCCACAAAGGCGTCATTGCGTGATGCTTCACGGTGTAAAGAGCTTCAACATATAGGCAAGTGATAAGTGTAGGCCTACTACTCTCCATATGACATTTGTTATATTACAACATAAAACGTTTTGATATTAGGCAAAACATAATGGATGTAGCTATTGTGTAACAATGCTAAGGCGGGAATAGTGATATTATTTTACATTAGGCATTATGTTAATAATCGTGTATGTTGCTGATCTAAACATATTGATACCTTAATTTCCTTATAGCCCCAAATAATAATAACGGATTTATGTGTTAAAAAAATGCAGACATCAAATAATAATAACGGATTTATGTGTTACAAAATGCAGACATCAAATAATAATAACGGATTTATGTGTTACAAAATGCAGACATCAAATAATAATAACGGATTTATGTGTTACAAAATGCAGACATCAAATAATAATAAATGATTTATGTGTTACAAAATGCAGACATCAAAATACTGTCAGAAGAACAAGAGAGTCAAGAATATGGAACTTGGCACTGCATCAGGTGCTAATAAGAAATGACGATTCACAATCATTCTGCTGTAAAACCCAAGAGTTTGATATGCAGAAATATAGTATACTGTTTACTTTGCATCATCATAGTGTATTAAATGTATATTGTTTGGGAAAACACGTAGTGTGTGTATTGTAATCTAATATGGCTGCCCTTGTGGGCACGGAACGTTTCAAATATTGACCGAGTAGCTGAAGTTTCCATGTGTTTACGCTTTCAGTGCCGAAGCTCCGAGAACACGTTTAAGTTTCAGTGTAGTCGTCAACGTTTTAATATATATAATATAATTGCTTTACGCGTTAAAGTTACAAAGTCTTTTGGATTTTATTATAAAATCATTTTATACAACACAAACAATATATATTCTAACTTGTTTACTGTCCCAATGTCTTTTAATGAACCACAATGTGTGTGTGTGTGTGTGTGTGTGTGTGTGTGTGTGTGTGTGTGTGTGTGTGTGTGTGTGTGTGTGTGTGTGTGTGTGTGTGTGTGTGTGTGTGTGTGTGTGTGTGTGTGTGTGTGTGTGTGTGTGTGTGTGTGTGTGTGTGTGTGTGTGTGTGTGTGTGTGTGTGTGTGTGTGTGTGTGTGTGTGTGTGTGTGTGTGTGTGTGTGTGTGTGTGTGTGTGTGTGTGTGTGTAATTTTACCTTATCTGCTCACTCTCGCGACTAATATCTTGACACCGGCTTCGTGAAACAGGCCCAGCAGCATATTTACAAATGTAGGAAGAGAACAAAATATGCTCAAATGTTAGTTCACCGTTATATAATGGGAGTAACATACTGTTTGTTGATGTCACTCGAGTGTCACCAGCCATGTTATCTGGCTGGCAACACTTGTGATATCAACACACAATGTATTATTCCCTAACTATAGATGTGCACTCTGGACGGAGGACGTAAGGCCGAAATGTCGACTGCGACGCCGTTGGATACAAAGGTTCCGAGTGAAGCTTTCCTACCTTCAGTGATGGAGGCGGTCGTTTGTGTCTGGCGCGCAGAATGAGGCGTGCTGGACTCTTGTCACGCATCCACGCCATGTCTGGGTTGTGTGGCACGCCGCATGATATGTGGTAGCGCCCGTTCACCGCGCTGTCCTCTGCCAACATCGAATGTTATCGTTTTATAGCATGTTCACAGATGTTCTATGCGGATTAGTGTGAATATAAGTGCTTAATGTTGGGCAACACGTATCGTAACATTTAGACTTCCGTTGACGTGTGTGGCTTATGATACGACACATTACTTGATTATCTTAACAGCAAATTATCCTGACAATAAAGTTGGTTTTTTTTCAAAAGAGTGCAATTAGGAATACGTATCAGTAACGGGAGACAAGTGTCACTAGTCACACTATTGAATAAGATATTCATAGTGGTTTATAATTACTGCGATCTTACCTTGCGGAGTCCAGGGGGGTCGCTTCGTCTGGTTCTTCCAGTGGATGCCCACCTTGTGTTCGGGTTTGTAAACTGGGGACGTCGAGTCAAGACAAACGATGTGTCTCTCCGGCGTTTTGCGGGGACTTCTCTCTGCGACGACAAGGTGACAAGGATAAAGTTAAAACCAAACCAAATTATTACCTTTTCAAACGGAAAACTTATACCACGGCAGTGCTATTTTCAATATCATGCAATCTAACTTGCTGATCAGCAGCGATGACCAGTATTATAACCATCAAGTAAATGGTTGGTTGAGATGTGTAGTCAACATTGATTGTGAATAAATGATGATTGCGTCTTGTCTTACCTGAACTGTGTCTTTTCGGATCCGTGGTGCTGAAATTGGCAAATATACAAAACTACGTTAAAACGTACAAATGTGTATACGTGCGTGCGTGCATGCATGCGTGCGTGCGTGCGTGCGTGCGTGCGTGCGTGTGTGTGCGAGAATGTTATTCAGCGTGGGCGTTTTACTTCATTTTCGCTGGGGGAACGTGTATGACAGGGAACCTTTTTTAAAAATGACAAATTACTGATTATTACAGTTAACATTATAGACCAGTAGGAGACAAATCGGGAATTTAGTCCAAAATGGGCGTAGCTTCCGTTCAGTTGGGAACGTTTTTTAACTGTATACCCGAATAATGTGAATTCTGAGTGCATAACTAACAAAACATGTCATAAACAGTTAAAATTACAATTACAAAACATCTTCCTGCGTCAGTTTCATGTTTCCCGCACCCCTGGGTTTGTACTTGTACGTTATTTCGTTCAATCACAAAGTTGACTTACCTGGGAGCTGGAACTGGCGAATACCTTCGCAGATGATTGCACGACTACAACACAAATGTAGTTATATATTTATTCATACATAAATGAGCTTCTATGAAAATGTTAATTCATGTTATGAAATGTGCGATTACTATGTCTTGTGTCTGTGTTCTGGGTCGTTAAATCATCAAATTAGATATGCAGGAAAGTTCATGTTTTATCGGAATACAGCTCGTGATTGATCTAACACTTGGTGCCATTGTAACGATTGTGGCGCCATCGGGCGGATCTGTGACTTACTTTTGGTCTGGCTCGTTCGTTTATCAACACCATCTTTGTGGGAGTATAGTCGATGTCGTAAACTCTCGCCACCGGACTATCTCGCGGCCATGGGTGGTCTTCACTGTATTTCTCCCTTGAAACAATACAACATTGACTTGACAAGTATGTATGCATGCACTAATCAATGCAATGACGCTGAAGTAATTATTACACATGCAACAAAACTTGCGCGATGGGACTCTAGCCTCCATACATGGTCGTTTCATAAAATAAATATATATGTATACAACATACATACATACAATAAGGTGGGGCAAAGCGCCTATAATGGTGCCTAGCGCTTTTTCGGCCATCCTGATCATAATATTATATGATTCACTACAGTATACCAACGAACTGCCCGTGTCGGTATACAGAAGCCCGTGTCGGTAGATAGAGGCCCGTGTCGGTATACAGAGGCCCGTGTCGGTAGATAGAGGCCCGTGTCGGTATACAGAGGCCCGTGTCGGTAGATAGAGGCCCGTGTCGGTATACAGAGGCCCGTGTCGGTAGATAGAGGCCCGTGTCGGTATACAGAGGCCCGTGTCGGTAGATAGAGGCCCGTGTCGGTATACAGAGGCCCGTGTCGGTATATAGAGGCCCGTGTCGGTATACAGAGGCCCGTGTCGGTAGATAGAGGCCCGTGTCGGTATATATATATATATAAACCACTGTCGTATATATATATTTATATATATATCAAATATATATCCGCTATGGTATATATATATATATATATATAGTAGTATGATATCATATTTATATATATATACATAAACATATATATAGCTATAATATTTGGTATTGTATTTAATAACAGTGAATTATATCATAGAAATAATGGATATATAATGTATGTATGTATATATATATATATATATATATATATATATATATATATATATATATATATATATATATATATATATATATATATATATATATATATATATATATATATATATATATATATATATATATATATATATATATATATATATATATATATATATATATATATATATATTGTAGGCATGTTTCCTAGAGTAATACCACTTGCGTTGGGTAAAGCAAGTTTCGAATTATGTCATCAATAAATCAGATTGTTTTATATATATATATATATATATATATATATATATATATATATATATATATATATATATATATAATATAGTTGTGTGTATAGGTTTATACATATAATTAGAAAACATTGTTAGGCATGTTTCCTAGAGTATACACTTGCTATATATATATATATATATATATATATATATATATATAGCTATAATATTTGTATTGTATTTAACAGTGAATTATATCATAGAAATAATGGATATATAATGTATGTATATATATATATATATATATATATATATATATATATATATATATATATATATATATATATATTTATATATATATATATATATATATATATTTGTATAGGTTCATCAATAAATAGATTGTTTTATATATATATATATATATATATATATATATATATATATATATATATATATATATATATATATATATATATATATATATATATATATATATATATATATATACATGTGTGTGTATAGGTTTATACATATAATGAAAAATTGTGTAGGCATGTTTCCTAGAGTAATACCACTTGCGTTAGGTAACGCAAGTTTCGAATTATGTCATCAATAAATCAGACCTACGCTTAACGATCATTAGCTCGATTGCTTTGCCAGCCGACGAGAGCAGTTGCGTAGTTGCTAGTTCATGCGTGCCTGAGTAGGTAGCTTATGCCCTGAATGCCATTATTTAGGTTAATGTTGCGCCTGTGTCAAATACCATGCATCAAAGCCAGCTTTATGAATGGATCAATTTCTGAGCGATGTATAATTCACGCATTATATTCGGCTCTTTGTGTCAGACTGCAGCGTTTGCGGTAAACAGTATAATGGTCCTCGATCGCTACTCTGATCAATCGTGGACCCATGGCGCCACGACTTCTACCAAAGAAGACTCTTATAAAAGCATCGGTAAAATTTATATTGACTTTGTGCGTCGCACTGGGTGTAGCTATACAGCCAACACGTCCTTGCCATGAGTAAATTGTAAATAATACGTAATGGGTTTCTTAAGTTCGAGGTGCATTTGACACACAGATCAGCTTTTGTATGAAAGCGTGACAAATGAGTTGTTGAAGTATAGAACAAAGAGTATCCGGTGTTGCTTGCTTAGCGTGCGCTGGCATTCCCACGTCTTAGATCGTGACCTCACCATCATGATCGGTAAATCAACTGGTTACTTATGTAACAATTCTCGCATGCACAATCGCCGAGTCGAATATAGCCAGTACATTTTATCCCACTGACATTTTCACATACAACACTATAACGAAAGACACTTCCACTGCGACGTAAACCACACCGGACTTCGAAAGGAACACAATGCATCGCTGCATCTTCAACTGATTCCGTCCTCTGTCATAGTCTGCCACACTCCGCTATCCACACTTGTCATATTTACCTATCAATCACCATCTGCACACCTTGGTTTGTTTGTTCTCCGCCTACGACGTTCTTCCGTTCGTTGTACCTTCATTGCCAATTTGTTATCATGTTTTCAGGACACCCCTATCGCAATCTCCTCCTCCTCGTGTTCCTTATCTTTCGTAACACTGACATCTTCCCTATATTGTCCGTTAATCACTTCTTAGCCCCATACATTCCCTAGCCTATTTAGTACATTCCAAACCGTATATTTATTGATTAATAATTATTAGTAAAATGAGAAATAACACATTCCTTTCAACTACCTTCAACTACCAAGTCCCTCCTTCTTATCCTCCTAAATCTGATCTTATCCAAAATAATTCCCCCACTTCCTTCCGTAACACATAAAAGTAAAGTTTGCGCCGAATATTATACATCTTATCAATATAAAATGTGCTTCCTTCAATACGTACGGTCAATATGTTGAATAACAAAATGCTATTCGAAAAGAGGGAGATGTTCCCGATTGAATGACGATCACCCAGTCAATATAAGTACATCACTACGATGTGTAGTTGTGTGAGCTCCTACACCGACATACTTCAAGCCGAAACCTGCAGTGTTTCTATGCTTAGCGGAACAATGTGGATAAATAAGCTAACCAATCCAGTAAGACGCTACATAAACATCATATCTTATTTAAATATCTGACGCATATGGGACCACATACCTCGCGAATGCATCGTGTATGGTGTGTGCCGTGGCCCGGAGACCGACGGGGGTAGACGTCCGGTTGATGCCAGCGCTGGAGAACAGCGGGCCAGGCGACAGACTCGTCACGGCCATGGCTATGGTGGAAGAAAAGAAACATTTATAAAGACCAAACAAAAGTACAATTATTTTAGCTATGCTTGATCGAGAGATATGATGACAAATCGTCGATAGAGGGACAGGAATTCGTGACAAATTCGTCGCAAGGGATCGAGGAGAAGAAAGAGAAGTTTAGATATGCTTGTTTTGCTCAACAAAAAACGATAGAGTAAACAGGTATTTTGACATAGCGTTATACCCAGTCCTGTGGACCGCTCAAAACACTACCTCTCACATACCAGGTCATTCAAATACAGACCGAGCTTGTCTGTGATTATTTATCCATGATGTAATTACTGCGAATAATCTGCTCGTTCACATAATCCCACCGTTGTCTGCAGCAAGGCACACGTTTAGACAGTTGTGTGAATTGTGGCAACGGAAAAAGAACAACATTTCCAGGGTTCGAAACGACAGCAAGATGGTTCTACCTGCGGCTCTCTCGATTAAGACATTCTAACCGTAGTACATCTGCGTCCCACAAGAAAAGTAAACGTGTGGAAACAACTGGGACCCGATATGGGAACATATTTGGTGCCAGTGTGGTACCAGCGTAGGGCCAGTGGAGGAACGTTGGCACTGACAGAGGTAGACACAGACTACTGCGTAAGGACATACATGGGATATGACATGGCACCACAGAAGGTGGTGTCAATGGTAAAACGAACGCTACGAGAACGCATCTCAAGAGCCGTTGTTGTCCAACAGTGTAACGTCGGATCCTCGTGATACTAGTGTTAACATATGCAGTTACGTCTAATACCGATAGTCTGAGTTTTTCTAGCGGTGTAGTAACTTATCAGGGGCCGTGTTGGATTAAACGAGTTAACACTGTTCCATTGAAAAAAATATTGTTCATGAACATTGTTCACGAACTTCTTCCAGGGGATGAATTCCGAAGCTTTTAATGTTTTCATGGGTCTCATGCAAACACGTAATACGGAAACAGAGAAAGGTAGGACAGGAAGACTGCGGATAAGTTGGATGGTGGATAAGTAAGGTGAAGACATATTTAAAAAGAGCAAACGGGGATTGAACGGGACGGGGGGGGGGCAGAAGAAGGGCACGAATGTATAAAAAAAATCAGGAGCAGGTTGGGACGAAGAACGAGTTATGGTAACACGATATGCAAGCGCGGAAGAAATACGCAGGTAGGCCCTATGCAATTATAGGACGAACATAATTTTAGACGGAAACACAGAACTGGTATAATAAGGAATACACACATTGTCATTAGTCGCTCACATGATTGGCAAGCGGTGTTGGTGTACTAACGTTGCACCTTTTCAGTAGGTTAATGCTATATTCCTGCCATAGTTCTTACCTGCAGTAGTAAGATGTCGTTCCTCTGAGTTGTATGATGACGATATTACACAACACGATTCTACACCGCGTTGATACACCACATTATCGAACCAACCAGTCTGCCTTGTGTATTCGCCATCGGGCCACTGTGGGTTGTAATTATGGTCTCGGAGACCTGACGGTGTGACGAGAGCCTGACTTATGTGGACTAACGGCTTCGGGCGATTGTGCACGGTGCTATTTACACAGCCTTAATCGCCTGCAGTGCCGGCGGGCTTAGTGCCGTCTTATTAAATTCATGCCAGACGGTTAGAGTCGACCTCCACAAGGAGACCTGCTGAAGTCGTTATTCCTGGAGTCGTATATCGTGCGCCCTGCCATTGATACAACAGCAGCCGTCTTCATTCATTGCAAACGTTTCTATGTCTACAAGATAGGCCCAATGGATCTGCGCCTATTAGAAGGGTCAATGACTACATAGGAATCGTTATACATGTCGTACCAGGGAGTAACGCTAATTATGGCCTCGCTTCTGTTGCGAGTTGACCAAACGAGATTAAAGGTTTTAAGACGCGGACGTAAATTTGCAACAACCCCAACAACAACAACAAACAACAACAACAAACAACAACAACCAAATAATTGTTCATATGGGAGGCACAGGATGGTTAGTTTATCTATGTATCATTTGGCTACAATTAATCTTTGTTGTACGATGTTTGTGATGTTAAAACAATAACTAATAGTATCACGTATGATTGAATGTTGATGCATTTATTGACCAACTGGGGAACTAAAAACCCTTTTAATCTTACTATTTTGTGGAGGATAAGTCAACAAATGTGTCAAAACACACAAACGCACACGCACACACACACGCACATTCACGTACGCACAAACGCGCCCGCGCATATGCGCACACGCACGAACACACGAGCCACAGGTAGCGTGGCCGAGCGGTCTAAGGCGCTGGTTTAAGGCACCAGTCTCTTCGGAGGCGCGGGTTCGAATCCCGCCGCTGCCAAGCGTTTTTTTAATGTGAATGTATTGAAAAGATTGCGTCCAACAGAAACTAATTAAAATGTGCCTTTAGCCTGCACTGGTCAGGTCGTTTGGAGTACTGAGTAAATACCAACAGAACGCCGTACAACAAAGGCACGATGTGTTGCTTGTACAAAAACGGGTTTTGGTCGCGTGTGCAAGCTGTTGCTTTGTCCATGTCGTGATGACAGTCACGGCGATGTCGCGAACATCTGTCGCCATGTTCGGAACCAGTCGAATACTTTACAGTGGCGCTGGCACCAACACACAACAATATGCCGCCCGTGTGTCCTGCATGTACGTATGAGGGTCAATTCAAAAATACAAATACGTAATGTTTACTCCGTCCACGCCATACTGCTTATTGTCCAGTACCACACCATACCGACATGAGCATAACTACGCATTTACTTATTAGGAAAACGAAATTAAAATAGTCACAATAATCACAGGATTAATATAATTTCCCTACATATTATACTAATATACAGGTGGATTAATTAATTAAAACATTTTGTCTGGGTCCTACATATGATGGTGCGCGCGTTTTTATAATGTGCAAACTTTATATTTTGTTAAGCTAATTATTAAAGTACATTTTACATGATGTAATTTTTGTAACGACCCCTAAATATCGTTTTCGTGACTCGTTGCAGAATTAGATCACGACATCGGTGTTGTAATAACGATTTCACGATACGTGTTAGTGGTCACACCTATATAAACCCAAATGGGTCGTATTCAAATATATTGTCGGGTATGAGCATCGCGATGAAAAGGCAGTGCACTCAGAACGCAGCAGACAACGTCGCGTCAAAGAGATTGTTTCAAATGCCGAACACACAAAGGAATGGGAATACTCAGGAAGGAAAGGTGCGTGCTGACAACACTATGTAGGTTTCCGTAACTTACAATCTACCCAATGCAACCACCACATTTATTTCTTAGAATGTTTTCTACGATTTTATTGTTCCAAGTTACGTAAACCGCCCCGGTTGAGGGAAAATATAATTGTGCATTTAAATATTTCCTCCTAAAATTGTCAGAAAATGACAATGTTTTGGTAAATAATTACCCTTAGCGCATACTGAACCCCATCAACATGCATATTGTTAGATGGGAGACCTTGTTTTGGCAAAATTGAAGCATTAACTGGCACGTTAGCGTCCATTATATAGGATACATAAAATACTGTTGTCATTTTGGACGCCATGTTTGATTTACATAATTAAGCTGTGACTGTATTAATAAATAATTAACCATCCCTACGTGTGGATCTTCTAAATCATTGGACAAAAGGAAACAATAAACGTATTTACGAAGCATTAGCTTAGTTCCAATGGAAAACTATTAAGTAGATTTGTAGTTTTTGCTCATCCATGAATATAGCAAACATCTGTAATTATTGAAGTACAGCTTACGTTAATCAAATGTTGTTTTCGCCGTGTGTTGCAGGGAAACAATAATAAAGACAACGACCAGCCAGCCCGCAGAGAGGACAAAGAAATAACTCAGTCATTACCCGCGGGGAGCAGCACCATCGATCACGATGACCAAACACAAACAACAATGGATGTTGACGACGGCGCCATGGAAACGGATGACAATATATACGAGACTTTGCGAGAATGTGACGTCAGTTGGGAAGCTGGCGAAATCTACACAAGATTAATGGGTGGGTGGATTTTGGCCGTTCACGAACATATCATATGAATTGTTTGATATCCACCTTATATAGTTTGTTTATATTGTCATTGTTGTTGTTGTTGCATACAAATACACATTAACATGATGGGGGGGGGGGGCTTATTATTAAAATGCATCAAATTTTATTGAATGCAACTAAGAGCGCACAATCGGAACCGTAATCAATCTCATATCAGAACTGGTCATCACTAAGGAAGGGCGGACGCTGAATTGTCCCACTGTCTTTACAAATGTCGAAATAAAAAATGACGTGGCAGACATCTAGCATTTAACCCTCCCCGCACACGTCTGGCTTAAATGCTCAGGAGAAGCAGACATTCAACACGCTCAAGGTCTGCCACTACTAGTGTGTGCCTGGTTGTATGCCTGTGTGGCCGTTTAGGCATTCTTCGGCGAGTAGTATGTTGGCTCAAATGTCAGTGGGTGGTCCATTGTCAGTTTGACAGTCGGTATGCCGAAGAGGCGAGGGACCAGCGCTTGTAACACGCGCCAACCACACCCTTACGTTGATCACTCTGGCAGGGAGACACGGCTGGCAGGGAGACATGGCTGACAGGAAGACATGGCTGACAGGAAGACATGGCTGGCAGGGAGACACAGCTGGCATGGAGACATGGCTGGTAGGGAGACATGGTTGACAGGAAGACATGGCTGGCATGGAGACATAGCTGACAGGAAGACATGGCTAGCAGGAAAACGTGGCTGGCAAGGAGACATGGCTGGCAAGGAGACATGGCTGACAGGGAGACATGGCTGGCAGGGAGACATGGCTGACAGGGAGACATGGCTGGCAGGGAGACATGGCTGGCAAGGAGACATGGCTGGCAGGGAGACATGGCTGGCAAGGAGACATGGCTGGCAGGGAGACATGGCTGGCAGGGAGACATGGCTGGCAGGGAGACATGGCTGGCAGGGAGACATGGCTGGCAAGGAGACATGGCTGGCAGGGAGACATGGCTGACAGGAAGACATGGCTGGCAGGGAGACATGGCTGGCAGGGAGACATGGCTGACAGGAAGACATGGCTGACAGGAAGACATGGCTGGCATGGAGACATGGCTGACAGGAAGACATGGCTGACAGGAAGACATGGCTGGCATGGAGACATAGCTGACAGGAAGACATGGCTAGCAGGAAGACATGGCTGGCAAGAAGACATGGCTGACAGGGAGACATGGCTGGCAAGGAGACATGGCTGGCAGGGAGACATGGCTGGCAAGGAGACATGGCTGGCAGGGAGACATGGCTGGCAAGGAGACATGGCTGGCAGGGAGACATGGCTGGCAGGGAGACATGGCTGGCAAGGAGACATGGCTGGCCGGAAGACATGGCTGGCAGGGAGACATGGCTGACGGGAAGACATGGCTGGCACGGAGACATGGCTGGCAAGGAGACATGGCTGGCAAGGAGACATGGCTGACAGGAAGACATGGCTGGCAGGGAGACATGGCGCTGTCAATCGGGCTGTCTATCGATGATTATGCATGAATTCATAAATGACGTTTACGGGCGACGTCACCGATGATAAGAATAACCGCTAGGATCCCACGTGTGTGTGTGTGCGTGTGCGTTTGCGTTTGCGTGTGCGTGTGTGTGTGTGTGTGCGTGTGTGTGTGTGTGTGTGTGAGTGTGAGTGTGAGAGAGAGCATGAGCATGAGGAGTAGGAGTAGCAGTAGAAGTAGCAGTAGGAGTAGCAGTAGAAGTAGGAGTAGGAGTAGGAGTGGGAGTAGGAGTAGGAGTAGGAGCAGGAGCAGGAGCAGGAGCAGGAGCAGGAGTAGGAGTAGGAGTAGGATTAGGAGTAGGAGTAGGAGTAGGAGTAGGAGTAGGAGTAGGAGCAGGAGTAGTAGCAGGAGCAGGAGCAGGAGCAAGAGCAGATGTTGTTGTTATTATTATTGTTGTGTTCTGTTACTTTTTCGTGTTGTGCAGGTCAAAGGCTGCTCTTTTTCATATATTGTTATTTCAGTCCCGATTTGTCTAATTCAAACATTATCATATCATATTTATAGAAAATGACGGATACATCAGCGAAGACGGAATCGCCAGCTTCAGTGCAACAGCCACCGACTATGAGCTGGTGGAGATCGTCAGCACTCCTGACTTCATCTTCGTTAACAATCCAACGACGACTTCGCTTCACACAAGTGCTCAACGAATCCACAGCTGATATTGGTTTTGACAAGCACATATCGTTATCCGAAAATAAACACTGCTCGACATCCACTACACATGACCCTCACGATCCTCCACATTGTACTAACATGACGTTTCATTAACAAAGTTCAAGATATGGAATTCACGCATAGGTAACCGAATAAAACTTTATTTTACATAGAAATTATCATATTGCACAAATGTCTTGAACATTTTCTAAAGAATTGTATTAACCATTAATATATAATTTCGAAATGTAATGTTTATTAATATGTATGCTTAAATACAAAATGGGAACCACGCTGATGCAGACTAATGCGGTAGGCATTATTCATTGTGCATACTATGAATACGTGGCCTGTGATTATGGATTAGTTCAAGAGTTCCAACGATAAAAGCATTAACGAGATACCATAGTCTGACTGCTGCAGTCAATGGTATCACACGCAATCTCTGACAACTGCGGTTTCATTGATAATGCGGTTTGTATAACCAAACGTATAGTATTACACACATTCACGTTGGTCTCATCGCTTAAAGGTACATTATCTGGTTGTTTTATTGTAAACTCTGTTATATAGTATTAACTATATAATAGTCTAACATTTTTACAGCTCAAGTGTGCTTCGATGAATCATAGTTTAAAAAATAAATTCATTTGACCATTACTCGTTTAAACTGAATGTTTCGCCCCGATAAGCTTGTTTACATTGTATGCTGAAAGGCAATGTCGATATTCGTAGACACATAACAGTCAAATTGAAGTGCTTTATTGACAAAAGAACTGGAAAGGAAGCTAGAATACTTAGGAAGTGTCCAAGTGTTCACTGGACAAATAGGCTGACAAACAAAGAACTTTATGGGGACATAGACAAGCTCTCAAACAAGACGGACGAGGCGCCTCCAACTAACTGGTCACTGCTACTGCCACAAAAAAGAACCATCGTCACTATTCATCCTGTAGTCACCCACTCACGGCAAGAGAAACAGAGGGAAACAAAGAACAACAAACGACAAACCGACCTATGTAAACCTTCATGTTGAAGAGGCTCACCTTCCATCCGTAATGAACATGGCTTATATGGAAACGGCTCGTCAATACTCCGGCCCCGGCCTACCAGTGATGATGGTGGTGATCATGGTTATGGTGGTAACTAAGATGGTCATTATGGTGGTTATGGTCATGATGGTTGTGATGGTGATGATGGTGATGGTAATGATGATGAAGATGATGGTGATGATAATGGTGGTGATGATGATGCTGGTAATCATGATGATGGTGATGATAATGATGATGATGGTAATGATGATGGTGATGATGGTGATAGTGATAGTGATGGTGATGGTGATGATGATGGTGATGGTGATGGTGATGGTGATGGTGATGGTGATGATGATGCTGATGGTGATAGTGATAATGACGATGACGGTGATGATGACTATGATAATGATGATTTTTAGGTTAAAAAGTCAATCATATTGTTCAAGATTATCTTTTTTAAACAAAAGTTGTTTTCATAGTTTTTTGTTGATCAATACGTCTACTCTGCACGTTTGAAATACTGTCACGCATACAGTTTTTCCCAAAGTAATTACAGTTTGCCCAGTTGCGTAGCAACAACTGGCTGCTGGCAGTTAATTATAACCTGCCATTAGCCACAGGCACACATGACTGGGTTAGCTATAATACTCTGTCGTGTGTTTGTCGGTTTTACAAAAGTTCAAAGTAAATAACGCGTCGATATAAAGATGGAGCATTTATGTTACTGCATGTGCATTATGCATAACATGCACGCAAGGATGCACGCATGTATGCGCGCGCACAAACCTTCATTCTCGCATACGCATGCACACAAAACACGTTAACTTTAACTGCTGCTATGTTGTATGTAATTATGCCGGTACAATAGTGACAAGAGGTGTTATTTGAATAGCAAACACTTTATGGCAGGTTAATCTAAATAACAAGCCACTTTCTGTGGCTGAGATCGTGACCAGACCAGACATTGCTCCGGGCGTTTCTCGTTGATGTCGGATAAATCACAAAGGATTATTTCCACCATCAAATGTATCACTAATAAAAGTCTTCACAAAGCATACACCAGTTAATTTATGCACTCATCCGTCTAAGGAATATCGGACTCTCAATCGAGAAAACCCGGGTTCAAATTCCGCTGCTGTCGTTTCGAAGCTTGAGCAATTCCGTTCACTCGACGTTGCCTCAGTTCACTCAGCTGTGTAAATGAGTACCTGACTATAGAGAGTGGTGGATATGTGAACGAAGAGTCTTGTGGCTGAATGCTTCCGAGAAAAGTCGAGTTGGCGTTGGAATGAACAAGTATGTCAGGGGGTGAAGTGTAGAGCGCTTTGAACGGTTCTATGGACTGGATACCGCGCAATATAAGAACATACCTTTATGGAATACATTACACTAAATATCGCATTTAAAAAAGTAATGATGATGATGATGATGATGATGATAATGATAACGATAAAGATAACGGTGACGATAACGATGACGATGACGATGACGATGACGATGACGATGACGACGACGACGACGACGACGACGACGGTGATGATGATGATGATGATGATGGTGATGATGGCACAGCATTTGTCTGCGCCATTAATCTGGCAGCTTTGGTCACTCAAAGACGCATTACAATAGTTTGATTGTCAAGCCGAAGTATGAGACTCCGCACCATTTAACACGAGCACACATTTATTGTCACTAACTTACACCCGATATGTGTTGGCAAAGAAACCACAGTGACACCCCTGGAGATTGGCTCACCAATCAATTCATTCACTGTTTCCATCTTTCACCGACGGGTAGAACGGTATATCGGCTGAGTAACAAACACATAAGTAAATAACTCTAAATAACTACCTCTGTGTGGAACCCGGCACCTGCCATACTGCCCTCACAGTTGACGTATTAATATATAAAATTTACAAGAACCCCTGTCGGGTGGAGAAACGGAGCCGAATGGGTCTCAACATGCTGGCGTGTCGTCCCAGTGACATCGACGACAGATGTGTATCGTCTCCCGATCATAGATAGCATCTACCACAATGCGGGAAGATCCGCCAACGACAAAGCAGACGAACCAGCATGTCCCGTGATGCACCTGCTCAACTCGGGAAAGCGGAACAGTTTAAAAGACGTTCGCTTTCAACGTGGACGAGTCGGGTTTTGTACGAGGCTGTGAAAAATAGATAGCGTGTGCACTCAAGATCTCGTCGACTACACACGCTGCCTGCGTACGAACATGACACACTTACATTGTGCATTCCGGCGAGTTAGAAAAACGATATGCTTGTGGTTTGACAGCAACGGCTCTGGCGCACTGGCGCATGTAGGACGAGAGAGATATGGATTACATAGTAATTATGACAGATGATCCGACTGTGTATTCCACGAAAAGTTGGAGATTACGACTGGCTGCTTGTGCGTGCAGTCTACGCGCGAGTACCGTCTGTTCCTTTTTCGTTATCAAATGTTCAATGTGGAAATGAAAAAGGCACACAATGTTCGTTTTTTGTTTTCAAATGTGCCATAAAAAAACGAAAAACGAATATTAACTGGTATAATCCGTTGTTTTAATATGTGTTATAAAAAACAACATAAAGATACACCAAACCCTTTTACTGTTTTCACTGCATCAGATCGAAAAACGAAAAACGAAAAACGACTGCAGCGCCACTCGTTTTTCGTTTTTCGTTCTGGCATCTGCTTCGTTGATGTGGTCAACGACAGCACACATAATATAGTCACATAGCATAGCTTACATAACATTATACATGCGTGCGTGCATGCTACGTGCGTTTGTATACGCTTGTATGCATGTGTGCATCATGTATGCACGCACGCATGCATGCATGTATTGATGTATGTATGTATGTATGTATGTATGTATGTATGTATGTATGTATGTATGTGTATACGTATGTCATGTGTGTATGTATTAATCAATGTATGAATGTGTGTGTGTGTGTGTGTGTGCGTGTGCGTGTGCGTGTGCGTGTGCGTGTGCTTGTGCGTGTGCGTGTGCCTGGGCGTGTGCGTGTGCGTGAGTGCCTGCGTTCGTGTATGCGTACGTGCGTGCGTGCGTTGCGCGTATGCATGCGTATGTTATGTGCATGTGCACGTGTTTGTGGCCGCTTAGCACATACACAAATTTAACAATATTTAACAAGATTTGCCATCCAAGCCAAAGGCCCAGATGGCAAGTGGACAAGGAAGCCATTGGCTTATCGAGAGTCCAACAATGTTCATCTACTTATAACCCGCCCTCCTGAGATATGTGTCAACCTTGTTTTTAAACATATTCATGCTGCTAGCAGTTACACAATCTGTAGACAATTTGTTCCATTCATTTATTGTCCTCTGTGAGAACGAGTGCTTCCTGATGTCCATTCAACATTGATACTTTACTAATTTTACCTCATGTCCTCTAGTTCTGCTATCCTTCTTGAGTGAGAAAATCATATTTCTATCAATATTTTCATACCCATTCAATATCTTAAAAACTTCAATCTGATCTCCTCTTAACCTCCTTGTCTCTAGAGTTGTTAAACCACATTCTTTCAGGCGTTCTTCATAACTAAGGTCTCTGAGTTCTGGAATCATTTTAGTTGCTCTGTATGCGTTCAAGCGTATATATATCCTTCTTACGATATGGTCTCCATGCTTGTATACAGTATTCTAAATGAGGTCTAACTATTGCTTTATAAAGAGGTATAATTATCTTTTTTCCCTTGTATGTTTTGTTTCTTCTAATCAACCCAAGAATTTGATTACCATTTGAAGCTGCAATACCACACTGCTCTGAAACTTTCATGTCAGCGCTTATTGTAACTCCTAAGTCATTTTCTTTTACAGTAGTACCCAGAACAGTATCTCCCATTTTATAGTTTACATTCAAGTTCCCATGTCCTGTATGTAGGCATTTACATTTCCCAAAATTGAACAGCATCTGCCATTTCTCAGACCATTTCACTATTCTGTCTAGATCGTTTTGTAAATGTTGTTTATCACCATCAGTATTAACCTTTCTAAACAGTTTTGTGTCATCCGCAAATTTCAGTACGTTACTTGTTATACTGTCGTCCAAGTCATTGATATAAATTAAGAATAATATAGGTCCTAATACTGATCCCCACTCAAAACCGATTTCCAATTTGAAATTTCTCCATCTACTACAACTCGTTGTCTTCTGTCAGTCAGCCATTGTTCTATCCAGTCAGTTATGCTATCCCCGATACCATGGGCTTTTAATTTAAGTAGTAATCTTTGATGTGGCACTTTGTCAAAAGCTTTCTGAAAATCTAAGTAGATAATATCTACTGGGGATCCCACGTCTATCCACTTAGTGATTTCTTCCAAAAAACATAACATAGTTGTTAAACATGACCTCGCTTTAAGGAATCCATGTTGAGATGAATTTAATAAGTTATGCTTAAAGAGGAAGTCCACCATATGGTCTTTAATTAACCTTTCTAATAATTTACAAATCACTGACGTTAAACTCACTGGTCTGTAATTCTCTGACTTATTTCTCGAACCCTTTTTAAATAATGGTATGATGTTTGCTTCTTTCCATTCAAACGGAACAACTCCCTTTTTTAATGACAAGTTGAATACTCTTGCAAGTGGTATACTGATTTGTTCTACTGTTTCCATTAGTAATTTTGGAGGAATCCCATCCACTCCCGGTGATTTGTTATCCTTCATTGCCTTTATTTTCTTAGCTACCAATTCTGGAGTTACAACTAACGGACCTAAATAGTCAGATTTAGTCCCCTGAAATTTAGCATCAGCAACTGGTAATGAACTAATATCTTCTTTGGTAAACACTGAACTGAAGTAACCATTAGGTCTTCCGCCATTAAAAACCCCTGTGATATTATATTTCCAGCACTGTCTTCTAGAGGTCCAATCTTGTCTTGTACGTTTTGTTTGCTCCTGACATATGCATAAAAACTCTTGCTGTCATTTTTTATGTTACATGCCAGTTTTTGCTCATAGCTTCTTTTAGACTGTCTGATTTCAGTTGTAGCTGCATTAAGTGCCTCTTTGTATTTTGCATAGTCTTCTTCCTTTCTGGTACGCCTATAAACCCTCCACATAGTTTGTTTCAGCATTATTTTTCTAATTGCCTCTTTTGACAAGTGTTTCTTTCTACACCGTTTTCCTTGTTTTTGGATGGGAACAAATTTATCGATGATACTCTCAATTTCATATTTTAGAATATTCCAACATTCAATTGCGGTCTTATTCATCAGCATGTTATTCCAATCTAGCTTTGCTAAGTATTTTCTCATATCTTTGTAGTTACCTTTGTGGAAGTTTCTCTTGTACGTTTTCTTATTTTTACTTTCTGATTTTACATTGATGTCAAAATGTATTTGATTGTGGTCACTATTACCCAATAGTTCAAATATTTTTACATTGTCCACTAATTCTGTTTGTGATGACAAAACTATATCTAATACATTTTCTCCCCTGGTTGGTTCTAGTACGTGCTGAGTAAGAAAGCTATCCTGGATTAAACATAGAAATTGTTGATCCTCAATCCCTGTGCTTTCTAGAGAATTCCATTGTATGTGTCCATGGTTAAAATCTCCCATTATGATACATTCCCCTTTACTTGCTATGTTATGTTATATTATGCTATGCTATCTACAAACACAATTGTATTGTTATGTGTTTGGCCACTTAGCACATCAACGAAACAGATGCCAGAACGAAAAACGAAAAACGAGTGGCGCTGCAGTCGTTTTTCGTTTTTCGTTCTGGTGCAGTGAAAACGGAAAAACTTTTTGTTGTATATTTAAGTTGTGTTTTTAAATTATACATTAGCAACAGTGCATTGTATGTTGCAAACAAAGAAGACGACATTGTTTTGAGATTATCTTATGTAATGCTATGCTATTATATGGCAAATAGCAACGTGTGCAACTAGCAGTCGGACCAGGGCACGTAGCAGAAAAACGTATTTGGCAATGATGCACGTGCTCTTTCTATCAGAAATTGGCAAACAAATGTCATGATATTTAAGCATTCCATCCCGGTTCAAAATCACTGGAAACATCGATGAATCCATTTTTTCAACTTTCCCTTGTTTACGTATTTCTTGTGTTTAGTTTGCTTGTTTAATCAATCATGCAACTGTGTCCAATTTTATTTCGTCGAATCGTCAACATAATCCTTAGCCTTTGTGCAGTTTTGATGTTGTAGCTATCCGGCAGATGGCGCTGCTGTAGGTGAAGCCACCTTGTAACGCTCGGGCAAAAACCGGCCTCTCTGTGTGCGTACACAGCGTATATCGGAATAAAGTTTTAAATGTTGAATTACTTGTTCCGGCACCGATGGGGGTCGCAAGTGCGAAATACACGAGTTATTTTAAGAAAGCTTGGAACTACGCCCCTACTGTGTCTGTGGTGGCGTTTGGAACTACTCCCCTACTGTGGTGGCGTTTGTCTTATGCCCAGTATGCCGTAAGTCTAGATTATATCAAATTAACTTCCGCAAGGCAAATATTCCATAATTTGTAACACCGATGTAAGTTGGGCTAGGGAAATACAATGTGGAGACAAAGCCACCCCCACCCCCTACCCCCCACCCCCCCCCCCGAGTCATTGCAAAACGGTAGCGTGGCCGAGCGGTCTAAGGCGCTGGTTTAAGGCACCAGTCTCTTCGGAGGCGCGGGTTCGAATCCCGCCGCTGCCAAGCTTTTTAAGTTTTAAAATTAATGTATAAAAGAATGCTTTAGACAAAATATAACCATAACATAAAATCGAATTTCAGTGGAATCCGTCTGAAATCGCGAGTATACACTGCCCCATGAGTTGTTCACTGAGACTAGTGGAAAATTTAATCCAGGCAGGCCCTTTGGCTTTGTCTTTGATGTCATGCCAGTTAGCGATTATATTTTTAAAAGGCTTCAAACAAATACAGGATTTCAATTTCCCGGTGTGTTGCAAAATATGTAACCCGGAAAATATGTACCGGTTTTAGGTTTGGTCATAACGGGCATATAGCAAACATTGAAACGTGGTTATTTCGCTTTTCGAAAGTTGATTCAATAAATTATTGATTATATTGTGAAATCGGTATTCGACTAACATTCACCGTTCTATTTTGTCGAGAGCGCGTGAACGACAACTATACTCTACTTTTAAAGCCGGCTAGTTTTCGCTACACTGCGGTATAACATTTATTAGGACCTGGTGCAACGCATTATTAATGGATCGACTCTGTCGGCGGCAGATTGTTATCAGCTCCATAATTACTCGCTCGACCTCAACTCTGCTTAAATAGAATAAAGATCGCCCGTTAAATGCAGTAACTAGGCTGATACAGATACTCGCTGACGATGTTATCAGCGTCGTAAAATGCACATATCCTCTAATTAAGCTAGTCAAAACAGATCAAAGGTCGGTCCGTTATTATAGGCTGTGGCCAGAGCGGAGAATCACATGTTATCCACCCTACCTCTCGAAATCGGCTGCTCCGTTTTCTGTGAGGATTTTCTATGGACGCGTGCGATAGTACTATGTAATATGTGACAGGAAGCTAATGTCCAATGTTTGGATTGGTTATTACACAATGAAAAAACGATTTTCTTCTAAACACAACTGTTGAGATTACATACTCAACGTTTCGACTGCCATCGACAGCCTTCATCAGCCGAAATGTTGAGTCTCAATTGTTGTGTTTAAAAGGAAATCGTCATTCATACTTATTTAACATCTTGATGAAAATGCTCACGACATTATTATTGTACCACGCCACGCCACGCCGCGCAGCGCCGCGACGCGCCACTCCACTCCACTCCACTCCACTCCACTCCACTCCATTCCACTCCACTCCACGCCACGCCACGCCATGCCACACCGCCATCACACCAGCATAACACCACACCATCATCATAACACAACACCATCACACCACACTAAGCCATACCACACCACACCACATCGCACCGCACCATAGCACCATCACACCACACTAAGCCACACCACACTACAACCACATCACACCAAGCCACACCGCACCACACCACCTCACACCACACCACACCACACCACACCACCATCATCACCACATCATAGCACCGCACCACACCACAACACAACAGAACACACCACAACACACCACAACACACAACACCACACCACCATCACACCACACCGCATAACATCACATAACACCGCAGAACACCACACACCACAACACACCACACCTCACCATAACACACCACACCGCACCGCACCGCACCGCACCGCACCGCACCGCACCGCACCGCACCGCACCGAACAGCACCGCACCGCACCACACCACCACAACACAACACCACACCACCATCACACCACAACACAACACAACAGAACACACCACAACACACAACACCACACCACCATCACACCACACCGCATAACACCACAGAACACCACACACCACTCCACACCACTCCACACCACTCCACACCATACAACACAACACCACAACACAACACATCACATCACATCACAAACAGGCAGGCAGACAGGCAGGCAGGCAGGCAGGCAGGCAGGCAGGCAGGCAGGCAGGCAGGCAGGCAGGCAGGCAGGCAGGCAGGCAGGCAAGCAGGCAGGCATACATACAACGGTGTATATACAATTATTATATACATACATACATACATACGTACATACATACATACATACATACATACATACATACATACATACATACATACATACATTTCCCTCTCCCATCTCCCAAGGCCATATTATTTAATTAAATTCCCAAAGGCATCACGATTGCTCATTTACTAATAGTTACATTTTAGAGCAGCAACACACAACTACCATTACAATTTGACGAAATAGGCAGGCAGGCAGGCAAGCAGGCAGGCATACATACAACGGTGTATATACAATTATTATATACATACATACATACATACGTACATACATACATACATACATACATACATACATACATACATACATACATACATACATACATACATACATACATACATACATTTCCCTCTCCCATCTCCCAAGGCCATATTATTTAATTAAATTCCCAAAGGCATCACGATTGCTCATTTACTAATAGTTACATTTTAGAGCAGCAACACACAACTACCATTACAATTTGACGAAATAGGCAAACCAAATGGCAAATTATTGTCAAGAACATGTCTTGAATAATCACAGAACAATATAAAAGATAATTGGCCTAGATGAAATGCCAAGAGTGCTGATTACAGAAGATGGACACATTCATCTTTGCTGAAGTGCGGGACCTTTTCCTTTGTTGTTATTTCAACGAAACAGTCCTTTAAATAAATTAATATTAAAACCAAAAGCTTGGCAGCGGCGGGATTCGAACCCGCGCCTCCGAAGAGACTGGTGCCTTAAACCAGCGCCTTAGACCGCTCGGCCACGCTACCAGTTGTTCACACTTGCAGGGATTTGCTAATCTGTCGCCTTCGTCCCCTCACTTGAAATCAACGGCCCCGTGAGAGCCAGGGTATGAGCTGTGGTGACGTCTTGAGGAAGACTGTTCCAGGCTGGTATAGTCCTGGGAAATAGCGTTTTCTGCCTGTAAACTGTCCGATGGGGTGGAATGTCGTAGGTGAGTTCATAGCTCTGTCGCGTGCTACCACTAGGGCGATTAGTTGGTATGGGACAGTGCTTTGACTCAATCTGGATGAGTCCGTGGTGGAACTTGTAGAAGGTGGCGAAGGGGACATTCTTTCTCCGCTGTTCTAAGGTTGACCAATGCACTTGTTCTCGCGCGGCGTCCACATACGCTGGTCTTGTGTAGTCCCGTCTCACCCATCTTGCTGCCCGTGTCTGATCTGTTTTCAGTGCCTTGATGTTGTTGGCTGTGAAGGGATCCCAAATAGGGCTAACATACTCCAGCACAGGTCGAACGAATGCCTTGTATGCAGCGTCTTTTAACCTCCTGTTGGTCGCCTTGATGTTCCGCCTGAGAAAGCCCAGGGTCTTGTTGGCTTTGTTGAAGACGTCGGATATGTAGAATCCCAACGAAGGTCGGAGGTGATCTTGACTCCGACGTATTTTGCCTCCGTTTCTGTATGATGGTGTGTCCGTGGAGGTGGTACTTTGTGGAAATTTAAGAACTGTGCGTCGACGGGTGGTGTTCACTGCGGAGCACTTCTGGTGGTGGAATGACATCTCCCAACGCTGTTCCCAGGGTACTATGGTGGCGATGTCTTGATGTAGGTCATGTTGGTCTTGATGGTCGGTGACGTCTTTGTGACAGATTGTGCCATTTGCAAAGTGTTGGAAGTTGTTTCCTTTTATGATTATTAACGAACACACACACGCACGCACGCACACGCGCACACATGCACGCACGCACGCACACACATTGAATTCTTCTGAAACCACCAACTGAAAGTTCCTCTTGGAACTGTATCCACGTCACACATGAACATACACACATACGCGCACGCACGCACACACGCTCGCACGCACGCACACACACTTGACACGTAATATATTTCTATAATATTTCATACCAGTGCCATTTGAATGATATTTCACGCCAATGATTTGTGTCTGTAGTACTCTGTACACGTTGTTGTATTGGTATGAGAGCAACATACTCTCTCTTTCAGGTACTGAATTCATCATCATCATCTCAGCCATTGTCAGCCCACTGCTGGACGAATGCTTCCCCAAGCTGGTGCCATTTACTTCTGTCCTGTGTCGTTCTCATCCATGTCCTGCCAGCAAACTTTACAATATCATCTCTCCATCTAGTTTTTTGCCGTCCCTGACTTCGAGAACCTGTCAATGGTCTCCATCCTGTTGTTATGTTTGTCCATATGTTGTCCTAAAGTTCTGACAAGTTGTCCCGCCCATCTCCATTACTTGATTTTAACTTGTTTTGTGGTATATTGGATTTTAGTTTGCTCTTTGATCCATTTGCTAGTTTTTTTTATTTCTCTTGGCAATTCCTGGCATACGTCTTTCCATACTTCTTTGTGTTGTTCTAAGTTTTTGTTAAATTTTGAATGAAATCGATTTGTTAAAACTTTGGTGAATAACTTGTACAGCTTTGAGAGAAGGCTGATGGGCCTGCAATTTTTCAGATCCTTAATATCCTCTTTCTTGTGTAGTGGTATGATGATAGCATTTTTCCAGCTACCTGGAATCTTGTTTGATCTGATGCACTGGGTGAAGAGCTCAGCAAACTGTTTGCATACTATGCCCCCCCCTTCTTTGAGGAACTCTGTTAGGCCTTCGTCTTCTCCTGGTGCTTTGTCTTTCTTCACTTTTTTGCCATGCACTGCCTCTTGTGATGTCTAGTATTTGATCCTTCATGTGTTGATATCAGGTTTTGGTAGTTTCTTTTTTTTGTAATACCGAATTACCGTCCATCTACTCAACAACGACGCATCATTTCCGCCCGCTCCCACCGCCCGTTCCCACCACCACCTCACCCCTCAGGGGGTTTATTTCCAATACATTTAAAAGTTCTAAATGAATATGAGTGGGCTTCCATGACAACGTCCCTTAAAAGAGTATTTCATGATGTTTCTTATCTGAAAGCAAAGATTCTAAACTATCCAATAATATGCGTTATTTTGTCGGTTGACATATCTCAGAAGGGCGGGTTACACATTGATGAAAAAATGTTGGCCCTCGATAAGCCAATGACTTCCTTGTCCATTTCCCATCTGGACATTTGCCTTGGGTGACATCTTACAAAATCTTGTTAAATCTATGCAGTTCGGACGATAACAAATATTGTAAAATCTATGCAGTTCGGACGATGACGAAGCACGAGGCCGTGGACTTCAAGCGAGGGGACGTAGGCGACAGCTTCAAAATCGCTGCATACATCAACAATTGGTAGCGCGGCGGATCGATCTAAGGCGCTGGTTTAAGGCACCAGTCTCTTCGAAGGCGCTGGTTCGAATCCCGCCGCCGCCAAGCTATTGGTTTTAAATATGAATGCATTTAAAATGACTGCTTCGGTGAAATAACAACAAAGGAAAAATTCCCATACTTCATGATACTAGTGTCTTCGACAAAATGTAGCTATAACTTAAAACAGAATGGCGGTGAAATTTGGTCAAAAAGTCAAAAGTACAAGCCGCCCCATAGAATTTAATTTAGGCCAAGTGTTAGTTGTTTTCATTTCTGATTACTTACTTACTTAATCCTCTTCTTGTGGGATCACACATAAGGCCGATACCAAAGAACGCCAATGTTGCCTGTCTGTTGCAAGCTTCGTCACCTGGCCCCAACTCCACCCGAGAGCCTTCATCTCCCGCTCTACTGATCTCCTCCACGTCTCCTTGGGTCTCCCCTCGCTCTCTTGCCACCAGGGGTCCAGCGCATGGCCACTCTTGGAATGGATGTCAGCGGCATTCTGTAGACGTGTCCGATCCATTTCCATCAGCGGCATTTAACCTCGAAAGAGGTGGGCTGCATACCTGTTCTTTCATGGAGTTCCGTGTTGGAGATTTTGTTAGATTCGCAGTATCTTCCTGAGGCACTTGTTTTGGAAAACTTCCAGCATCTGGCATATGCCTTTGGTGACCTTCCATGATTCCGCCGCATATAGTAGCACACTGAGGACGCTGCTCTTGAACAGGCGGATCTTTGTTCTGTTGCTGATCTTGTTTGTCTTCCAGATATTCTTCAGTGTCGCAAATGCCCCTCTTGCCTTTCTAATCTTGCCTTGATCTCAGACTCCGAGTTTCCATCTGTTGACACCTTGGCCCCAAGGTAGGTGAACTCGGTCACCTCTTCAATGTCCCTTCCTCCAATCGTGATGGGGTCTGCTGTTTGGATGTTGTTTCGCAGCATCTTTGTTTTGTTTGTGTTTATCTGTAGCCCAATTTTTCCGGCATTTCTTGCAAATTCATCGCTTTTTCTTTGGATGTCACTGTAGCGGTGCGACAGAAGAAATATGTCGTCTGTTCTTTGCGCAACAGTGGGTCATGGGCTTCTGAAATTCTGTCAAGGATCACCCTACTGAAAACTAGTGATAGACAACAGAGTGATCCCTCTCCAGTTTTTGCAAAGGCTAAGGTCTCCTTTCTTTGGTAGTTTGACGATCAGCCCCATCTTCCAGCCACCTAGTGTTTCTTCCGTCTCCCATATTCCTTCAAAGATCTCTGTCAAGGCTCCCATGGCAACTTCTCCTCCAGCTTTCAACATCTCTGCACTTACACAGTCTGCACCCGTTGCTTTCCCAGACTTCATGGTCCTGATTGCTTTTCTCACTTCTTCAGCAGATGGTGGGTCTGAGTTGACCTTCAGGTCCTCTTTGCTTTCTGGAATTTCTGCTTGATTTCTCGGTGCTTCCTCATTTCTGATTAGTAGTTTCTGGAAAATAAATTGTCATTTAGTTGGCCTGTTTCAAATTGACTGTTGTGGTGTATGCCGAAGATGTGAGTAGTAGTTTATGAGCCATCGTAATTCATTACATAAACATAATTAAACAATAGTTTTATTATATAGCGCGGTGCCAAGTCCGTAGGACTGTTCAGAGCGTTTTACACTTCACCCCCGGAAGATATACTAACACCAACTTGACTTCTCTTGGAAACATTCAGCGCGAATACTATTGCCAGTACACATTTATAAAGCTGAGTGAATTGGAGCAACGCGGCGTCAACGAAATTAAGTTTCGAAAGAGCAACAAGAGGATTCGAACCCGGGTTCTCTCGAGCGAGAGTCCGATGTTCTAACCCCAACGCCACCGCGCCCTTAACCGAAATAATAGGAAAATGTACTCTCGCACGCACACGCACACGCACACACACACGCACACGCACACGCACACGCACACGCACACGCACACGCTGCCAATTTCTTTTTTTAATATGATTGCATTTATAAATACTGTTTCGGCGAAGTAGCGGCAGAAGAAAAGTTCAGACACGTCAGCATTGATAAATGTGTCGTTGACACGTCAGCATTGATAAATGTATTGTTGACACGTCAGCATTGATAAATGTGTCGTTGACACGTCAGCATTGATAAATGTGTCGTTGACACGTCAGCATTGATAAATGTGTCGTTGACACGTCAGCATTGATAAATGTGTCGTTGACACGTCAGCATTGATAAATGTGTCGTTGACACGTCAGCATTGATAAATGTGTCGTTGACACGTCAGCATTGATAAATGTGTCGTTGACACGTCACCATTGATAAATGTGTCGTTGACACTTCAGCATTGATAAATGTGTCGTTGACACGTCAGCATTGATAAATGTGTCGTTGACACGTCAGCATTGATGAATGTGTCGTTGACACGTCAGCATTGATAAATGTGTCGTTGACGAAAATGTAGCCACAACTTAAAATCGAATTTCAGTGTAATTCATCGGGACGTATTTCCAACACACAAATGAAGAACACGTGTAGACATGCATGCAAGAACACACACTCGCACACTCATATATACACATGCATGCACACACGTACGCATACACGCACGTACGCTATCACGCAAGCTCGCTCGCTCGTACACACGCTCGCTCGCATGCACATATGCATACACGCATGCACGCATGCACGCATGCACGTACGCACACGCACACTTGACACATAATATATGTGTATCATATTTCATGGAAATGCTTTGTATTTCTCATGGACATTGGTGTCTGTGTATGCCTACGTTTTTGCATTTGCGTGAGATCATAGCATACAGTGGCACACTCTTTCGGGTACTCAATTACCGTCCATCTATTCAACACCGCGGAATTCTTTCCGTCCGCCCCACCGCCATCTCACCCCTCGGGGGGTTTATTTTCACTGCATTTGAAATTGTCGTCACAGGCTTTGAACTTATACAATCTCCTTTGTATATGATTGTCAATGCCGAAGGGAACACGAGTGGGTTGCCTTGACAGTGTTATTTGTTCCTCAAAAGAAAATAGAGCATTAATAATAGTTGTTTGAAAGGACAGGTTCTTAACCATCAACACACTAACTACCTCAAACATACAGAAATGCATATTCATACTCAAAATAAACAGTAATAGTTGCATGACACGATACTGGCACATTTAACAATGGTGCCTTAATCGTACCCTTTCTTTTGTGATTTAAATACAATATACTTTTTATCCATGACGTCACAATTTCCTTAATATTTTCTAGTGATGTTAAACACAACGAAACTTTAATCCAGTTTACTACATTTGTAAGCTCCCCTGGAATCTGCCGTCCGCAAATATGTGCAAAGCATCATTATATGTCTTATAGAGGTTCATAAATAATTCCCCGAATTAGTCATTAATGCATCCACCCTTAATCAAGTGTATTAATTATAAGTAAATACGATTAAAATATCAGTTCTTGTGAATGCTAATATGATATAAGGACATTCCGACAGAGGGATGTTTATTTTCATCATATAAACAAGTTATCCAGTTATACGACAAAACAAAACAAAACAAAAATTACAATTCAAGATACAAAATAAAAAGGCCGGCCATTTATGTTGCAGTCAACCCCCGAGCAGTGTGGCAATTTGTTGCAGTGACCTCCCCGCGCACGCATGCCGGCCTCGTTATGAAATCTCGCGCCGACGCGCCACCAAACGGTGGAAGTAGGGCGTCATCAGCGGCGAGTGAGTGTCTAGGAGCGTGAACGGACGGGTGGAGTTTCCCGGTCACAGTAGAGCGGACTTTTTGCTGTGTTTGAGCCGATCTTCGTAGTAATGGATTCTACGTCAATCTTCGTTGTCGTGGCACTGCTCGGCATTTCAGGTAAGTACCATTTTTCCGCTTTTTCGGCGTGCCTTGAATGCTGTCGCGCGACCTGTGATTGTGTCACGCCGGCCGGCACCACGGCAGGTGAATTGTCTGACACGGCTCCGTCACATGTCGTTGCACAGGTGAACGGCGCCTGCGCGTCAATGGGAATTACGAAACACTCGCAAAACCGTTGCAAGGCCGATTGGTGTATGACACGTTTCGGGGGACCTCCTTGCATGGTCTGCCGCTATGTGGCTTCACGAGACTGTTTGTGTATGCGATCAATGGTCAAATCGGCATCCATATATTAACGTATCCTTGTACTACAATTTTTTCTCACTCATACCTACACAATATTACACATCGCAATTACTATTTCGTTTTTTTAGATTAACCGTTTCAAAAGGCGCCTACCTGACCCAATACACAAAGTAACGCGCGCTTTCAAACAGATATACATGAAGGTTATTCGCGGTTTTAAATTCATGGAGTTTCCATCACAATGCACTGAGCAAATATGTAGTTCATGCGAGTAATCCTATGAACTGACAAAAGAACAAAGTATCTTCGTCTCAAGTTGTTAATTACTGTTTTGATAATGAATCTTTATCCATCCGCTAGTCCATACACACTATATTGAGCAGTACAGCACAAAGCGTCAATATGTAGTATGTCATTGGGCACGCATTGGTAAGGGTAACGTAACATTCCCTGCGTTAGAAGCTCGTGACAGTGCGCCCAGGTCACGCAGCAGATAGTTTGCCTTTGTGCGAGAAATTGCGCTCCGTCTGTCGGTTGGACCCGCGGGTTTGATTCCATCCAGCAACCGTTGTGTTATTGTACAGCGCGGGCCCCATCATCAATCACATGATATTCACACTAATTACACTTCAGTGAATGGCGCATATGAATGCAGTCAAATCTATCTACGAACGGATTGTTTTCAAATTTAAACTGGCATTATGAAAAAAAGTATGCTGGTCTGATGGCCACTGCAATCGCAACAAAGAAGAACCAATGTCAAGATTCCCGTATCATTCATTGCAAAAAGGAAGTAAAGAAACCATGCACCAAACTGATCGGCGAAAGACTTGATGTTGAAGTGGCTGAACTTCCATCCCTAACGAACAGCCGACCTCTATGGAAACGACTCGTCAATACTTCGGCTCCGGCCTACCAACGACACTGATACTGGTTTCACTCAACAAATATGTTGTGGCGTCACTGCTTTTAATCGTTTGCGTATTGAAGACGGCTGACACCAACTAGTCTAGACGAAGAACGTACAAATCAACAATAATATTATAAGTAATATAAATGTACGCGTGCACGAATGTGCGTTTCCCCTTTTTGACTGAAGTAAGATTATTTTGCTTCAAATATTGTATTAATTACCTCGCTTTGTTTCTTTCACCCACATGTTGTGATCAACCATCAGCTGTTTTGGAATTTCCAACACTGACTCAAATGAGATAACTGGAGCTTCCAACTGTATACGTTTTTGCCTATAGGCACACTGTATACCGATGGAACCGATTGCGGGTGTTGAGCGGAGCGCCTGTTGGCACCTTATCCTCCAGATAAGGAGATCGAGTGAGTGGGTGGCTGCGATCGACAACTTGTGAATAACGCACAGGCGAAAACCAATAGTAAAAACTAGGCACTTCAACGGTGTTATTTTTCGTGCTGGTAGCCAAAACCGGCTCGCCGCCATTTCTTGTAACACCAATCCCGCCTACTGTAATTTTGGATAGAGGTTCCTCGCTTTAATGAGTAATTGTAATCATCGGTCAATCTACACCAGGACGTCTAGGTCAGCTGTCTGGCGAAGGGGGCATTTGTAATGTCCACCTAACGTGCAATTAAAACGGTCATAAACCGCTCCCGAGGTTCCGACGAAGCGATCGATAATGAGGTCGAAAATAAATTGAGTTTTACGACTCTGTGTAGCGACGTTGTCATCGCGTGTCTAGACTGACTCAATAAAGAGTGAAATTTAAAACAACGGTAAAGACGGCTTGGCCAATCAACCACTTGACATGTTACGTGAGCATTGACTTGGGAATGGGTGTCGACACGGACCGACCATTCCTGGCTTTATTACATAGCTAAAGTACATTCCGGTCAATGTTTACCAAACATTGAGTATTGAGACAATATTATAACAAAACCAAAAGGTTGATTTTCTGTTGGGATTTGTTTTTTTATGTAGTTTTCTCTGATGATGTTGGTACTTTTTTTGCAGATGTTAATGCCGCGGTTTGTCTAGTGTATAAGCTGGTTTACATCCAGTTCAGCGCGTATTGGCAGTACAAAAAGTCTAATACCAACTGTAAATGGATATTGGTATTCTGCGTCTGTTAGCCAGTCCTGAATACGCTGATTCATCCTTAGTTTGCGGTGATTAGTCGTATTATATTTGAATTTCAACCGCTGTAGCGTGGCGTCGATATGGTAAATAGGTATCACCGCGAGTCAAGAGGGAACGACAATGCCGCCTGCGCTTCAAGCCACTCTGCGTTGACGTTTATTTACGTAAGGCCTGTAGAAGGCCTGTAGATCAACTCATCGGCCCTACGGATAATAATATTATTTCAAGCCACGGGCTTCGTGTTCATCACATCGAATTAATGAATGCATAACCGGGCATTGTGTCATTATCATGCCACGCCAATGTATTTATCATGCCACTTTGGAGCGCGGCTAATAGTATACACGACTACTCAACCTTGGACTCGCGAAGCTGTCTGGCACTTAGCTGTACGCTCTTGTGTATTGTCGTAGTCGCTAATACGATCCCAGCACTGGTCGAGATATTTGATCTACACGCGTGGTTACGTTCTGAAAACCCGCCTAACAGCGCTGAAGTTTTTGGCATTGTTTGTATCGTCTGGGTGGGAAAGTAGACCTTTTTTGCTGGCGCAGTAATTACCGATAATCAAACTGCTACGCTGTGACAGAGTGTAACAGCCGAACGCTGCAAGATTGATAGGTGAATTTATTCAGGGGTCTCACAACGAAAAACTATGGCATGCAGAAACAATGTCTACACGTTGATTATTACGATTACTTCAAACTTACTGTGCTGCAAGTTCCGTCATGCAATCCATTTGCTTGTTTTTAAATTATGACTTAGGCTGTGTCGAACATTTCAGGATATGTTGGTGTGTTTAATTAAATAAATGTCTTGCTTGTTTTATTGTAAGCGAATGCTTAGTAAGCATAGACAATGAGCAATTGCAATTATCGTTTTGATTTAGTCCATATATCAGTACGTCAATAACCATATTTTTTGTTTGGTAAAGCGGTGTGTTTCTGTCGGTCACAAGGCATTAGTTATGCTGTTTGCATTAGTCACGCTGTCTGGGTCAGTGGCAATATCGACAAAAGGCCAACGCATGAGGACTTCATACATGGCGAATGCATTATGCCGGTCTTTCTCTTTGTTTGCATTATTAATCCCCTTCGACGGATCGCTTCAGGGATAGGTCCATACGGTGCTTAGGGTACGCATAAGGCTAACTAAATGCGCTAACCGAAACACCGAGTCAGTGCTGGCAGTACAGTTCTAGCTGGTGGGTGGTGCCAAATATGGACTTGAAAAAAGGATGGGCACGGAAACGGAAACGGATCCATGCAATTTTAACCATGACGTGAAACTCTGGTACAATGACTATTTACGTTTTCCGTCAGTCGGGGGGGGGGGGGGGTAGATCACTGTTTCACTTCCAGTATCCCCTTTGAAGGATTTGTGTACCTTGACATTTTTTGAACAGGGAAAATGGAACATTTGCAGATTGCGGCACTTCTTCTGTACACGTGATTAAATTTCTAGTTGCTGATTAGCAGAATATGGCCTTGCCAGTGGTGAAAGGTTTCTCTGCGTATACAGACACAATATTCTTGTTTTGTTGACATACGGGGTCATCTCCTAAGAGGATGTTCTCGAGAAAAAAGACATCATTCTACATCAGGTCAGTGACATGACGTGTGACAAAGTGTGTCATTGTAATAAAATCCGAATAGTTATTTTGCGTGCAGGACTAAATACGTTAACGTATACATCTACGGGAAAAAAATAATGATCTGTCCCCAAGCAGTCGCGGTTACAACGGGCTCATTTGAAAAACGGTTTGCCTCGGTCGAACGTGGATGGCGTCTTCCACGCCCACACATCTGCCAGTAAATGGCGTCGTCGACCCGTGGCGTAACGTCATTTATATTGCTGTCTCGAGTCTCGTCCTGAGCGTACATGTTGGAAACGGGGTAAAGTTGTAACTAGTGCTGTTCTGTAAAGATCATCCAGTTAGAAATGTCCAAAACAACATCAGCATAAACGAAGATGTACTAATCTACCCGTGCATATCAGTTATTCTCGACCCGCCGGGTTGAAGATCTGCACAAAAACAACGTATATTACAAAATACCCCATATCAGGCCCCTACATCTAAATTCGGCCTCGTTAATCCGGACGCCGATAATCCGAAAACCTTGGCATCCGAACACCGATAATCCGGAAATCTCGGCACCCGGACACCGATAATCCGGAAACCTAGGCATCCGGACGCCGATAATCCGGAAACCTCAGCATCCGGACATCGATAATCCGGAACCTTCGGCATCCGGACACCGATAATCCGGAACCTTCAGCATCCGGACACCGATAATCCGGAAACTTCGGCATCCGGACACCGATAATCCGGAAACCTAGGCATCCGGACATCGATAATCCGGAAACCTCGGCATCCGGACACCAATAATCCGGAAACCTCGGCATCCGGACACCATTTCAGAGGGATTGAATTTGCAAGCGCTAATATAACGCGTTAATTGTATGATTCGTTTATCCGGAAAACTCGTTAATGTGATCACATGCACTGTGTGTCCGGATTAAAGAGATTCCAATGTATATAAGATAAGTCTTGCACATCAATGTGTAAACTTGGGATACACATGTAGAAACACGACTTACGCCAACATATGACAATTAAAATGATACGTAGGGTTGGGTTTCGACGTGAGCTTGACGTCCTAACTGGAACGTCGGTCCGCTTTTGTAAACATACGGACGCGCGGCTGCAGACTCGTCTACGGGACATCCGCCTGTCGTCGCATACCTTGTTGAAAAGTTGCACATCCGATATGTCAGTATTTAGACTGAGATAGGGATGACGCCTGTTATTTTCCCAATTTAGATGGGCTAAAGTTCACACTTGCGCGGGATAACCGTGTGTTATCTAACTTCAAAACTGACACACACTGGACTGTTTCTCATTCTTTACGCCCTGCTGGTATCTCGCTAGTACTCGATAGTACTCGCTAGTACCGGCTGGGAAATTTCGGGTGAAATAGAATTCCCGTGGGATGCGTGTCGTTTTCGTGACGTTTTTCCGGCTAATGAGATGACAATGAAAACACGTCTACAGCGGACGGGTCCCCCTGTCGTCAGATCAAGTTTCAAATGGCCAGGTCGATTAGCGAGGCTGCCTTGCACCAATATATAAGGCCTGTCGTTTAGTGGTATTGTTGCGCAGACAGCAAACTCCGCCAATCGATTCCCAACGTTTTTGGACCTATTTGTTAGGTTATTTACTTTATCGGTGTCAGCATTCCCATGAAATACTTTTTCTAGCAGTGCAAAAAGATATTATCATATATGGGAAAGTGAACGGTATTACGCTTTCTCTCTTTTCTCTACTTGCTCCTTTCGCGTCGTCGCTTCGCAAACATTAACTGTTTACTGGGCGACAATATTGAACAATGACCCATGTGTGTTGCATATTTTATTACCTGCCATCTGTCCATCCTTTTCGTCGATCGTCAAACTGTCTCGATTATTTATCTAGCAACATATCGCCGATACTTAATTTGTCCGTGTCCGGCTGTTATTGATACAGCGTACGGAGGTAGAGCACGCGATCGCACAGGATGCTCCAAACCGTCGATTGCATCAAGGGGTGTCTACAAGCGTGGTGGCGTTGTTGGCTTTTTCGACATGGCATTGTTGAGCGATTTAACCGAATTGTAAATGTTAATTTGGTGAGTGTATGGAAGGCATATGAATATGGTAATAGTGTGATGGGGCTGTTCTGAACTCTGAAATATGCATTCGTAGCCTACATAGCAGGTATGGGGCACGTTGTTGACATTTCCACTTTCACGGTTATTTTAACACGCATGTAAATCACAGCGCGTCGCACACACTGTACAGTGGCAGTTCACAGTGAATAATTTAATTTTATAGCCGACCAACCCGTCAATGCGCGTCGAGAACGGCAACAATAAATCGGAGGAGACAGACTGTTGTCATCTGAAATGTGTTAGTGCGTTCGCGTCTCTTACAACCGATCACTTTGTATTCAAGCGAACTGGGGGTGGTTCTTGTTGTTTCTGCGATTGCTTCATTCCAGAGAATCCACCCACACAACGAAACACCGGTGTCAGCCATGTTCTCCTTGGCGTCAGTTTCGATATTTTGATATTGCTGTTCGCTGCTGAATAGACCAAGATTTGTGCGCACACATGTTGTGTTTCTTATTTTTGTTGTGGGCTTGGGGAGTTTTCTGTACTGTTATTCCCAGTCATTTTATGTAGATCTTCATTTTCCCACCCTCGTTTGTCTATCATTTTCCCTTATCTACCAACTTATCAAGACTCCTTTAGTCTGCGTTACATGAACATTTCGCCTGGATATGTATGTGTTGGTAGCCCATGCCAGGGAACATTCGGCACCAACAAGTTGAACCTGATATGAAAGTGGCCAACGCCCGCTTAAGTGATACTTGAATTGAACAGAAATTATCTATACGGAAAATGAGACGTGCAAAAAAGATTAGGGGTCTAAAGTCTTTAAAAATGTTGTTATAGTGAAGTGGGGAGTTATCCACGCAGTGCTCGTGATGACTGGTCCAGGTCTGTAGAGGATGCTGTCATGAACGCAGCACTGGTCGCCGAGCGAAAAGGGAAGGCTTTAATGTGCACCAACCTCCGGATGAGAACTATGCGTATATGATTGATAGGTTAATTACAGTGAAATGTGATTATACTCGGTAATGAGACTGCGCGCCTTCTGAGTCACCCCTCCTCCCTATCCACTAGTACGTCCTCTGACGCCACCGATCGCGGGTCCTTCTTGACGTTAAACTGTATCGTCGCATCGTTCAAATCGACAACTGTAAGCAAATTATCAACAGAACCCCTGATTTTAATTCATACCAACGCATCATCTTCCCCCGGGTGATTACCTTACACAAGATTGCAGTCCGTGTGCCTAAACGTTGGTGTCCAGTTGCCCTTGACACTTACTTTACATTGTGTTCAATTTCACATCGTTGTAGGTAGAGTCGTGAAGGTCGTCAATCAGCCCTTGTCCCCGCTATAATCAGTGTCACGATCATTCCAACTTACGTTCTGACGCCTAAATGTTGCCTAAATGTTGGTGTTTTGACCTACCATGGGCTTATCAATGCAACAGTTTTCGTAACCGATAACCTGGTGGGCAGATAGCGACTTGTTGCAGATAACGAGATAACGAGAGGTCGATAATATAATAGCAACATTGAGACCATTTAATTTGCTTCGCGTTTGCTTGTTTACCCCAAAAGATAAGTATATATATATATATATATATATATATATATATATATATATATATATATATATATATATATATATATATATATATATATATATATATATATATATATATAACTTGTAATTGTCGGGTTGGTTGTGATGGTGGCCGGGTAAAAAACGGATATCAGTCGGGGGCTTTGAGCGTGTACTGTCGTGTTCAGTCTAGTTCCGGGATCTAGTTGAAGTCATAGTGCGAATAAAAATATCGGTCTTCGTAAAACGTCAAAACTGACAAGCGGATGCGGGGGAGGGCGCAGGTCTGTGTTGGTCAGCATCCGGTTTCCCCTTAGATTCTTACTACACAAATCAACATGCGAACCGACATTGCACTATTACACATTTACATAGACCAAACATAAATGTCATGTCCGTATGGATTTGTATTAGACGAAAGCTTCGAATTGTTAATGTTTATATAATACATGTTTACATCACAAAGGTGCATTTTGTTCGTACTGCATGCTGCCTCTGCTTTCTTAGGTAGTCGGCCCTCCGCATCCGCACCACGTGACCTGTCCACGTCATCCGGCTTTTCGAAAGATGTGACTTTCATATGTATTTTCTTTACCCGACACGTGTCGTCAGGGTTGATATTACGCAACATCTTTATATCTATGGTGCGGTCCGCGGGAAACGATGCAGTATGCATGGATATCGGCGTGTCGGGTCTGAAATAAACATATAAAGGCCGATTAATAATAATAATAATAATCACCACAAACAACGCTTTTATGAAACACCGCACACGAAGCCGAAGACCACGATATATGAGTATTTAGAGAGAAAATATTATGATAAATATCGCCGTGTTGTTGACAGGATTTCTGTTCGTCAACCGCAATGAATGGCGCCGTTTGTTGTCCAACTGTTGTTGTCTTAGCCACATACACGTCGTTCATCACTCTGTTTACGATCGTTAAGCAAACTGCGCTCATGCGAGCGTGACAACCCGTGATCAGTATTCCATCCATCGGTTGGTCGACAAATCAGTTGGAACGTGCGACGATTTCAAAGCGTCTTCTCTCTTGTTGACGCACGAGGGTTTAGCGCCGTGTCCCCAGGGAGCCGTACTCCGGCTTCGCGTCGCTGGACAGTCCGGGTGTATCGTTGACTGCGAGCCTTTTAAGCGAGATCAATGGAGATGAATACATGAACGACGAAATTCCGAGGCAACCAGGCAAAGAAACGATCTGAGTGGTGTGCTAAAGTGGTACTAATTTAGTACTTGTTATTATCGGGGGTGTCACTTCGGTTTTAGGTATGATTTTATAAACCAAAATACCAAAAGTGTAATCAACAAAAAAGCTCGGGATGGTGTATGAAAATGGAACCCACGTGCTATTCGAGAAATCACTAATGTTCATATCTGTAATGTGTGGCCCGTCCGTAACAGCTGTCAGTCAACTCTACGTTTAATTAAAAATAAAGTTAACTGACAGTGGTGACGGACGTGTCGGTCTTAATTAAAAACGGCACCGGCCATTCAGACCAGAGACTCACTGACGTCAGTTTCCACAACAACGTTAGGAATGCAGCCGTCATTATGTTAAGCCAAAATGCAGTTGAGAGAGAGTTTATGCAAATCATGATACACGCAACGACCGCTGATCCCGGATGTAATCATAACTATATATAGACGACGGCTGGGTTATTGCCCAAATAGTCAACTCTCGGGTATGTTGAGTTAATTTATAAATATCACGGAGTAAAGTAGTGGTTTTGGGAAGAGCTAGCGGTTTTAGGGGAAAAGAGGATGCGGACAACCATATCCCGCAAAGGGGCAACGTGATGTTGTTTACCCTTCTTGAATTTCCCATTCAACATGTCATTGTAGATTTAGTTGTATTTATATTGTAATGTTTTTTTACGACGTAGATATGTTCTTTCCATTGATGTGATGGCGAAGTAATGTAATGAAAGGCATAGTTCAATGTGCAATTAAGAGGATTAGTTCAGACGTCTCTCGCTTTGGTATCGTGAAACTGTTTACGCTCTACTGTGCGGGCGTCTTTCAAAGCGTCGGTCAACCGAAATCCAAATTCAAACGTAGGATATTCTCGATGACAACCCTCATACACTTAGCACGACATTAATGGTGGAATCTGGCTTACTTTGGCGGGCGTAGCTATCGCCAGGTCACCCCGTAGAGCTACGACATTGTTCTGGCCATTGAGACGCGGTCGCAGCCGGCTGAACGCGCCGTCGATAGCAATCAACCGGACGGACGAACATAGAGCGTTTAAACAATGGCGCCCCGACGCGCTTTGTTCGTGGCGACGCCAACCGCGCTAGGCGGCCTTGCTGCCGACGTCCGCGCCACGATTATGTGTAATGCATCGATCGATCGGCGGTCGCGCCATGTCTCAAATGGACGCCGCAAACATTCAACGAAACGCGGCTGCATCAGATATTAGTGATCGGCTTCGTCCCGTGAGAGGCTCGTATTATGCAGATATACATTTTAAAATGGTCACATATTTTAAACAAATAGCCCAAGTAACAACGCATATGTGTATATCGTAGGCCGTTTTTCATTATAAAGTCATAATTATTTTTCGACATAGGAAGTTTAGATCGGATGACGTTTTCTCGTGGCCTACTTTGCCTCGATGCACGGCCACGTAGCTGCACATTAATTAATGTTCTTCTGTAGTCGTTTCGTTGTTTGTCTGCTCGTTTAGTGGCGAGTCACACAAACCAGAAGCTAGCGTAACTAATATATATGCCTATTATAAATAGTCGTATATTGTACTAGTGTCTAGGATGAGTAAACCCAGTTGCATTGTAGAGCGGGTGGGCGGGCAGACGGGCAGGCAGTCCGACAGCTACATTAAATGATCGATGCACGCGACATAGTGAAGTTAGGCACGTTTGAAGATTCCACCATCTGGTCGATGGTCAACAGCTACTAACTGCAGACGACGGTTACATCATTGTTTAATTAATTAACATTACGTCACTGTTTTTTTCATCAATTCAGTCCTAGGTACAAGAACGCCGTGAATAGTTAGCGTACCCTTGAGGGCTTGTCTGCTGTCGTTGTGCAGTGTTATTCACAATGACTCAGGTAACTCATGTTACACAAATAGAACATACGCCCTTGTCGCAGTCTCAAGTGTCAGCATTAACATTACCTTCCCTCCGGCAGATGTATCAAAATGACTAATCGCCATATTATACCAAGGCACCTTGGTGATCTCCCCAAATGACGCAACACATTCGACACGCATCTAATAATTACGGAATAATACACTGGTTGTTGATGTCACGAGAGTGTTACCAGTCAGATATATGGGTGGTGACACTCGAGTGACATAAACAAACAGTATGTTTATATAACGATACATTAACACTTGAGAATATTTCACTTCTATATACTACATTTGTAAATATGCTGCAGGGCCGGTTTCACGAAGCATTCGTATCAAGTTCAAGTTTTATTCTCTAACACCATACACTGGTGTATGAGATAACTATACAAACCAAGAGTACTTGCAAGTACTTAAAACATTTAAAAATAATAAGAACAGTCAATGTTAGTTAAACTTACCAATTATGATTTTGATTAATTTACATATTCTTATTAGTTTATTTAAACTATGAATATTAAACAACACAGAGAACTTGAAAAAATGTTGGGTGATTAAAACATCAGAACAATCACAGAAAGCATGCAAAGCGTTCGATCAATGGCGTGTCCGTGCCAACGAGCGTACTCGATGACGTTCGAAATGATTCAAACGTCAGACAGATTATAATCGCATAATCGTCGATACGCCACTGAAATAAAGCCATTTTATACTATCCTGTTTGCATAACTCTACCTCTAGCTTGCACATTTTATGTGAACACAGAATTATATTTAAGCAATGTCGCAATACACATTTACCGATTTTGTTAAAGCGGTATTCCGTTTGTGAAGGAGATATTGACATGTGAATAATGCAAAACACGTTGAAAAGAGTGTCATTGGCAATGCAACTAATTACCGTCAATCTATGGGTAGTATTTATATACTAATTTCTGAATTTATATTTGCACAAAAGTGAGTTTTCCCAGGCACCGGTGCAGTGGAATGTTGTTGTTGTGTCGACACCATTCACATTTGTGCTTTGTGAATGTTCCGTATCAGAAGTGACAGATTTGCACTTACAGGCAGTGCCCGAGACTACATGGTATTAATATCTCCAAAGCGAGATATTTGGAAGTGCACCTGTAGGGCCAATGCGGTTGGAGAACTGATTGAGACAGGCCCAATGTCGTTTTAGTTCCTAATCAGTGGTTCCACCCCGATGCGTAGTTAATATGGTCGTGCTTTTTCTAATAGAACTAAGACGTCTTTGTTCGAAACACTACGAATCAGCTATCCCGTAACCGGCGTGAGGCAGCGAAACACGTGGCGGCCATGTAGGCGATCATATCACAATGTCAAGCTAAATAAATACAATGTCAAGTAGTGTGAATAGCGGTTAAACGGACAACCATGACTCATCGCCTGGGCATGTGGTGAATTTGTTTGCGTGACACTCGATTCGTCATGAACCATGTCGCTGTAGTGTCTTATGCGTCCGATGACTGGTCGCCGAAATTGAGACGTACGCCCACACTACGTAGAGCGAGGTGCAGGTTGAGTTTAGTTACGAAAGAACTGTTTATTTTGTAGTAGATATGTTGTGGCTACGACGAATCCTCGCGACGTCGGAAGGCAGAGCTTTAATGGATATTACAACCATACCACCGTGAAACAGCAACTCTTCTTCGAACAGTCAAGTGCTTAGGGGACCATCATAAAGCAGCGACGGTTTTTATATGGCCCCTTAGTCAATGAGTCTGTGTCAGTCTGAAGGCGTTGTAACATATGACTAGTGGTACGTGTTGAATAACACCCAAACCATGGGATCAGTTGGTGTACACACTCTAGATTGCGAAACATGTATGCATAGTACACCATTTTGTAGTTAGACCTTCTTAACTACATGGTTTTCAAATTTCATAATTATGAAAACTCTCGAATGTTCCCTAAACTTGATGAAATGTCTTCCCAACACTGCACCCGCCAACTAGATCTGACTATTGACTGAAGAAAAGTACCCGTAGATCCTGTATTTGTTTTGGACGGGAACGATTTGGAAACGCTGGCACAGGCTGTTCAAACGGGCGTACTGCGCCTTGTTTTCTGTGTCCAACCTCTCTGGCACCCGGTACTCAATGCTGACGACACGGTTCACGATTTTGAACTCTGACTAGCTGTCATAAACTGTGACTTTGTAGTCACGCGCCGCTGACTTTGCAACGGCCGCCACGCCAACATGGCTGCCGACTCTTGAATTTCTCCCAGCGCCGAGTCAGCCACGCGTGACGACAGCTGTTGTAGCAGGGGGGCACGCAATTGTGCCAAAACAGGGCAGCGTGTTTTATATTGTAGTAGCGCCACACGGGGTTGCTATTAATATAGTCGTTTAGGACTGTTGCTCCAGTTTTTTTGTGCGTAGGTGGGGGGCGGAGGCAAACACGTGAAACGATATAGCATTATTTTTATAACGTGAAATATTGTGTGGGCTGTAGCGATACGTATGAACTCTACTTTGATTGGTACGGGTGCGGGACTGTTTGTTCACACGCTCGTGTTTCCATTGATTTATTTGACAACACTCGAAACTGTTTTCCAAAGGCTCATCCGTTCAAACATGCTCACCCAAAATAAAAATGTCAACCCCCGGCAAAACATTAACACGGAACAATCAGTGTACCTGTCCTGACACTTTCCTAAACGTTGTAGGAAAAGTTGTAACACTGCCACACCGCCAGAGGGTAAATAACTTCCAAGGGGCCAACGAGGCTTGCGTAGATGGATATGACTAAGGACGAACAAGCTTTGAGTGTGTGTACGAAAGAGCCCATGACGTATACGCTATGAAGTACATAGATAAGACACGGGCACCGGCGGGGGTCAGTGCATTAAATAGGATGCACTTAGAAGGGCGTCTTGTCTAAGTGTGGACGCAACGTTTACGGTTGTCTTCAGGCGAATACGTAACCCGTTGTCAATGTGACCTAATGCAGGCCGTGTTGGGGGTTCGTCCTACTGTCTGCTCTAAGTGTACACGTGTTTGACGGTTTCTTACACAGCGCAGTGTCTATTCCTAGCAAGTGTGGCGAAAGCAAAGGCACACATGCTGACAACAATGCTCAACCGCTCTAGTTATAGATTCTCTGTACAGTGTTGTGCACATCTGTCCCATGCGTGTATAACACAACCATTAAATGAAGCGAAATGGAGCGGCAAGACCATGCATTGTCACGCCCATCTCGTTGATTGACATTATTGTTTCTTTCATAATTGTATCCCGCATGCCGCAACATATGTCGCCTGGCAAACGCGAGCCGATTCATCGCATGCGTGTTATGGTTGTCATGGGAACGCCATCCAGAAATGCCACAGGAAGATGCATTTTACTTAAAACACGACACGCGCAACCATTCTTGTGTATTTTAAGACAATACATGCACAACATCGGTCACAATGGTGTAAATAACCCGAATTAATTGATTACCGCACCGTTGATACAACCTGTAATGTTGCGATTCCCGGCGGGTGGCGCGAATGGCACAGTGCGGAGGATGCACCATTGATTGGTAGCGGCGTCGTGTTCTGTTCGCGGAAGTAGCCTCCGTGGCTGACCCGGCATACAACTACTACACGGCAATTATGCCCTCATCACCGCCGGCTCGCTGCCGGATGCGATTACAATGCAGCTGTTGTCGCCCCGATAACATCGCATAATAGCGTACAATACCCGCAGGGGCGGTCGTAATAATCTCCCACAAATAACAGCCCTGATCCGGGGCTGGAGACGACATCTTGAATGGGGGCACACACAACACCCGTAAGTAGTGGCTGGCGGGGAAGGGGGGGGTCTCGTTGTGTTGACCTCTATAGAGGTTGTACAAACGTGCCAACTCTTCTGCTTTGGGAAGGAAATCTCCGTCCTTTTGCCCATGGTTTTTGCCAATATCCCTTGTGCGTCTTTTGTTTTTCAAATAATCTTTTTGAAACAATTCCACATTTTCTATAAAAAAAAACTGGCTACACAAGGCAATGGCACACCTGCGACCTTATTGTTTCCCGAATATCTTCGTACAATAGAAGGGGACCCCCACACAAAACCTTAATTTCATCTCCAGCACGAGGAAATCCTTCCTACTAATTCTTTAACCCGGCACCTCTCGTAGTAATATGCAGAATGCTGAACGCCATGAAGCCCCGATAGATTACCCAAGCTAAGTATAATTCAAAGAATACACGGACCTTGGACAACGAAGCGACTGTAAGTCGCCATGCGGAATAGATTGAAAGCGGAAATGATAGGATTGTAGTGGTTTTAACAAAGGAGAGCACACAATGATTTTTTTAAAAGTCACAATAATGGTGTCGTTTTAAACAGTCAATGTTCCCGCCCACCAGAGGCGCTGTGTGGATAGCAGGACACAGCTGAAGGTGTGACTGAATGGTTCGTGTCGTCTGTGGAGCAGCAGGCGATACTTGAGCGGTTTCAATGGAATTTACAGACGACAGTCTTTAAAAATGGCGCGAAAATTGTGTGGGTGAACTGGAAACGATTGTTCCCATTAATATATGAAATAAAACACAAATCCAAGACATTTATAGATCGGGTTCTGTGAAAATAAATCCAGGCGCCTTTATGCCAATACACGTATCTTCGCGTACACTTTTTTGAGGATTGTTGAGCAGTAATGCCCAATTATCGCTCAAATTGGTATTAATACATTTTATTCAACATTTGTGAGGTTGGCGCACAATGACTAATCTAATGACTAATCTACGGAAATAGCTAAACACCATCTCTGCCAACTTTTAATTAAATGTGGCATCGACAGCATTTCTGAAAAATGTGTTAGTATTCGTCAGAATCGATTGTGTGCTTAGTACGTTGATATTACTGTAGTGTTATGTGATATAATCTGCGACCTGTGTGGTCTTAACGATGTTAACTGTGGCATAATCCCACAAACCGCCCGTGGCTACCCACAGGCATTGAGGACAGCCGGACTGGATAATCCTACTTAGTTTGTCTAGCTCACTACATACACGGTGCGGAATGTTAAACACGCCCGTGTACGACTCGTACAGAAGAATCTAGTGACAGGAACCTGGCCGGGTACTTGCATCTAACATGGCGTCGCTGCAACACGTAAACTGAACCGTCACTGCAACGTCGCATGGACTAAAACTGCTCCTATTTTGAAGCGACGTTGCTTGCTATATGAAACAACTCACGCTCCCGAACAATGGCGCCGCTCAGCACAAATCACTGCTGCCACAATTTGATTATAAATAAAAAATGGACAGATGCGGAATCGTATAAACGGTTGGTAGGCAGGGTTTGTTACGTCACAGTATTTGCGCACTTGAAATACGTAAATTAGTTTTTAAAAAAACAGGGACGTGTTTCTATGGTAACATTTTCAATTCACAATTACGTCTGCAATTGTATGCAATTGAAAATGCGAGATTTGTTGATAAACAGTAGGAGTTTATCAAATGATAGCTGTACAAAATCTGCACATCAAATGTAAATTATGGCAGTGGTGAAATGGTAAGTGGCGTCACTGGCGAGGATTTTGGAAGCGGCCATGACCTTTTCTAATGACGCAACAATGGCTTCGTCGCCTCGTTTACGCCTCTTGTAAACCCAATTTATACAAAACAGCGCCGTCACAGTTCTCGTGTCTAGATGATTTATGTGGACATTATTCAACAGGTAATATGAGACAGCGGCTCAGTTGTGCAACACTTGTTTCATTAGAAGCATTACACGTGGCGACCGGCAGCGTATTTGAAAACGCCTCGATCGCTGCTGTTACTACTGTGCTGTAGACACGCGACCCACCCAACTCGTCGTTCGGCAGCACAACCGGGCGGTTACCGCGGCGGACTGCGGGACGAATCGATGGCTCGTCTAGACGTCGATCGGCAGCGGCCGGCCACTGCGGAATCTACAACCGGATCTTACTGAATGCGATTATACTGTTTATTGCTGTAGACACTCAATTCTACAGTAGTCCATGTCTTCAACGGACACATCTATATCGCTGATATGATAATGATGGTATTTGAGACCAGTGGTCTATCTACAGCCGTGGTCTATCTAGAGCCATGGTCCGGAGGGAGCCGTGGTCTATCTAGAACCGTGGTCCGGAGGGAGCATGGCTACAATATCCGGGTTAGGACCATTACCATTAGGCATATAACTCAGACTCAAGGGACACGTAAAATACATTGTATATGGTAGATCTATTACCATTATAACTCTAAACCAAGATGCTCGATTGTGTTAAATGTCTATGATATACGACTATTACCATTATAACCATGATCCAAGGGGCTTGGCTCTGTGAAATGTATATGCTACATGGTAGACTTGTTACCATTATAATTCTAAGCCAATGTGCATGCGAAATGTCTATGGTATGTAGTATGAATATTGCCATATAAACAACAGTAAGTCATGGGGATGGCTGTGTAATATGCCTGTAGTATATGGTAGAACTATTACTATCATAACTCTAAGCCAAGGGGCTCGACTATGTGAAATGGTACATGGTATATCCATTATCATTATAACTTTAAGGCAAAGGCGGAGGGAACGCATAATCCAGCACCACCCGTGAACACGCCACTGTTTGTGGTTGTTGTAGTGGTGGTAGTGACGAAGATATCCTGCATAATGATGGTTATATTGATGATAGTGGTGACTGTGAATGTGATAGCGACGAACAGGACAACGCAACTGAGTTCGATAGGAACGTAGTTATAGGTCATGAGCGCGATGATTATATACCGTCCGTGGCAACGTCCGTGGCGACGCTCTTCGTACTCGGCCTCAGACCGGATACGCGCCCTGACCTACCACGCCGAACAAGCCCGATTGTTTGTTCAACGATTTGAGTCATGGTGCCGCCACCGAGGTTAAGCAAACAGGGGTTATCTAGTCGCCGCCACGCTAGTCTAATACACTGTTTCGTCGACGAAACTCGAGCCACGTTAATCCAATATAACGGCGGCGTCGGTCGCGTTTTTACGCCGGACGCGGCGCTACCGCTATCGGGGCCTGTCGTCCGCGAGAGATGACGACTGACTCGGCGTTGTCATGGAAACCTTCTCGATTCCCAGAAATCGCGCCATTTCGATTTCGTCGATACGGCCAGTAGCGCGGAAGCGTCGGCCGTCCGAGGATTGCGTCGGTTCGCGTTGACGTCGGTTGTTGGTTGGTTTGTCGCGTCACTTGTCGTCACGAACCAAAAAGGCATGCCGTTTCCCACAAGGGAGTAGTGTTACTCCCGCTGCAATTACGCACGCGCTAATGACGCCGTGCCTACTCGTTGCTACTGGCAAATTACGTGTTGATGCAATAGATTGTTGGGGCGTTTCCGCGCGCCGAGCGACGCCAGTCGTTTGCTTTAAATGGTCTGCGCTTGGGGCGGCGGCGATTGTCGTTGGCGTAACGTCTACACACGCATCTTACCGCGCCCGTTCCTTCGGGGTGCGTGCGCGCACGTATCAAGCGCACAACCAAGCCACCTTAACTTGATTTTGAGCACTTACGAAACATTCCAATTTTCCATGCGCGAGCAGTATGTGTAATTGTATAAAATATATTATGTTGTTTTCTCTGGGAGGGATATTTAACTGTAGGGAATACCAAAAGTTTAGCCGAATAAGATACATGAATGGACCAATGTGCAGAAATATCGCTCTTGTTATGGCGACATTTCGTCACATTTGTCAATTCCTGTATCTTATTCGGTTAAGCTTTTGGTTTTGTATACAGTTAAATACCCCGCTTAATATTCAAGAGAAAACGGCGTAATATATTTTAGATAATTACACAATCTTACAGACCCTGTCAACGTGGTTGTATTGACATCGACACCATGATCGTTTGCGACCGGCTTGTTCCAACTACTTAACGATGTCTACACAAACCCGATAATAAACCCGATTAGAATGTATTAGCGTATCAATGTCATCACGTACAAAGGGAAGACCGCAGTATGCTAATGCTTCCGCATAAAGTTCATTATCGAAAATGCCCGCTAAATGAGGCGAATGTCCCTCGGGTCGCTGGCGTCGGGGGCTGGCCGGCTAATGGTCTCTGACCACTTCCAGAACGGCGGGTATTGCAATACTGCCTTGGGCGTATGAATAACCGATCGTTGTTGCTGATGTCGACGACCCGCTTATGTCATGCATGCCTCGGTGGCAACTCAGTCTCGGTCGTTCTCCTGCGTGCGTAACGATCACCAACGCGGTGTCCATTTGACGGAGACTATCTAATTGATGTTGTTGCATTCTTTAAAGGAAGTGTATAAAGACGACGGCAGCGTCAACGCCCGTGCCAACTGGACTTTGTTTGGATATGACAACTTAAAGTGAAACTAAAGGCATTGTTTTGGGCCTTTGCACCTATAAGAGTGTCTAAAAACTAACCATTCGCAACTATAATCAACAATATCACGGAAGTGGTTTAATGGGAATCTGTTCTAAAAGTGCTATATTCTGGTATAATGCCATTTTTCGTGAAGGCTGACATATTCATCAGTATTTGCAATTTTGACCAATCAGCGACGATCAGCCCCTTAACCACCACGCGGCTTTGACGTATAGGCTGTGCATTTCGCGAGTATTTTTAACGTGGTTGAAATGTGCAGTTACATTTTTATTTGCTGTTGTGTTGGATTTACACGCAGCAAAGACTCTTACAATGCTGTAGTATGCAGCATTCGGATGTTAACATGATTCAGCGAGGTATAGACAGCTGTGTTTTTTTTCCGATTTCCTCTGAAAAAACAGACAGTAGTAGCGAAGCTACGAATTCACAATTGCGGGCGGGCTGGTTGGAAGCCTACGCGATATGCTGGACTTTCGGCCCATTTTGAAGAGTTGTGTTTCGAAGTTGATATATTTTCATCAACTAATGGGTCAAGATCCTTCAAAACGTCGGCGACGGAGAGCGTTAAAGATTGAAGCGTTACCGACAATCGTCCAGCATGTACCTCAGTCGAAGGCTTCATCACAATGCAAACACTCGATTAAGAGAACTGTCAAATTGGAACGCAAATGGTTTGTTTTCAAGTACTACGATGCAAAGGCCCCAAAAATGCCTATGGTTTCACTTTAACGTTCAACTGGGGAGTCCTATTCGCCCAAAGGGTTGCCTGAATCTATTATAATCTACACAGTAAGGAACTAACGTAACAGTCGAACGGAAACAGTTCAATGTTTTAACTCACTCTTATTGAAACGTGTTTATAATTAGGAACATGTCAACTATAAGAACATGGATACCACGGGCTACAAAATACTGCATTTCGGAGGGGGGCTAATTTAATTTCTGTTTTCATGGTATAGTGACAACTGTCAACGCTTTGCCTACTGATTAGACACGAACTATAGGTACCACTATCAATTTCAATTAATCTGTCACTTCATGGAACAGATTCACAATTTACCACATGTCAGTACGTTGAACATATAGCATAAATCACGTGCTGTCAATTTGTTGACGACAACATAAATCACGCTCGCGTCCTTCTCTCGCTCGATGGAGCAGCAATTTGTATACTTGCATCTGCAGTTGCGGCCGTAAGACGCGAGAGAGATCGTATCTTTACAGTGCTACGCGACGGCTTGTCAGCCCAATTGTCACTTGTCCAGTGGCAGGTGTCAAGTCAACCAAGCTCGCCATTCGGCGTCTGACAGCGACGCCATTTTCTGGCGGGTCGTAGAAACAGAGAGTGTTGATTTCAGCGGTCAATTGACGCGTCCAGACCATAGATTTTGGCCGGCCGGAGGGTATGACGTAAACATCGCGACCTAGTGATTGCAACGGACGGCAACGTGTCAAACAGCCGGCAGCAACTTCGCTGCGTGCTTGCGTGCGTGCGCGTGTGTGTGAACGTACGTGTGTTTTGTTATGTTAGTACGTTATAAATCTTATAGTGACTAATGTTCGACCTGTCTACAAAACACGTGCAACATGAGAATCACGACAATTTTAGGGTAAACAACGACAGGAACAAGAGCATAAATAAACAACAACAACAACAACAACATCAGAATAATGAGCACTTTAAGACCAGAGACGCATCGGCTCTACAACAGATGGTCAACGACGACTAATGGTGTCATGCGGCGACAGGTGTCATAGGTCGCTCTGACACTATCACTAAGGCGTTTAATCAGATCTGAACACTTAAGTAAGCTGATTACTGTGGATTTACCGATGCATTGTGCAATTTCGTCTTTTGTAATATGAAATCCTATACTCCCGTTTCCCGTTTCATCTGGATGATTTAATTATGCTAAATAATCACTTTCCCAATTTTGGGCATATTGGCAATAATATCCGTGAATAATATCCTTGTAGCTTGCATTGCTTGGATTGCCAGGACCTTCGTATTTTAAATAAGGCTGTTCATCGTTGTGACACCCTCCGTTGTTTTTCATAATTTATTGTTGTGATTCTTCACGCCTCATTAAGGTGATATTTCTATTCGGGGATCATCTGAATAAATATGAATGGTCAGACTCTCTTGAGCCGCAGTAGTGAGCACTATCGATTCACAGAGATTTATTTGTCTCGTCTGCCCGTCTTCCATTGTCTACGATAGGATCTGATCGTAGACCAAAGGCGGCCTTCTGTGAATGGGGCAAGGCATTGTGCGGCAGTGTCGGCGCCGTCTATACCGACCTGGACCATACGCGGTACGAGCTGTTTATCAACGACATCAGTTTTTGACCGGGTTATCTGCATGGGTTATGTAGAAATGCGTTATTATTCAACCGTTGACGGTTTTTGTCTCCGCACTTGTCAACCTACCGCGGCTGGTGTACTTGCTGTGTGCCTGATACCGATCACTAACACAGGACAGACGTCGGGGTAGTTAACCCCCGGGGTACGACCTTTCTATACTCTTCGCTTATCGTTGGTGTTTCGTAACGTAATCTCAGTGTGCGCATCGCGCAAAAAACACAACCACAAAACTCATGCAGCGTATAGTGGTGTCGTATCGGCTTTACAACAGTAACAGCGTATAGTGGTGTCGTATCGGCTTTACAACAGTAGCAACGCATAATGGTTTCGTGTCGGCTTTACAACAGTAACAGCGTATAATGGTGTCGTATCGGCTTTACAACAGTAACAGCGTATAATGGTTTCGCGTCGGCTTTACAACAGTAACACCACGTATAATGGTGTCGTATCGGCTTTACGACAGTAACAGCGTATAGTGGTGTCGTATCGGCTTTACGACAGTAACAGCGTATAGTGGTGTCGTATCGGCTTTACGACAGTAACAGCGTATAATGGTGTCGTATCGGCTTTACGACAGTAACAGCGTATAGTGGTGTCGTATCGGCTTTACAACAGTAGCAGCGTATAATGGTGTCGAAGAGGTAACGTGATATTCTTGTATAAAGCAGACGTGTCCTTGGTAATGTCTTTCTATGGTTGGTATTGTAGACCTGAAAGTTTGTGACGGTCGCGTTGGGAAATGTATAATTGTACGAATAACAGTAGAAGTAATATATCATATAAAGAATATCATAATATATCATATATTATTAATGTATTACATAAATAATAATATATATTATATGTTACTAATATATCATAAAGAATGTCATATATTACTAATATATAATAATAAAGAATATCATTACTAACATATCATATAAGTATATCATATTTTATTAATATACCATATACAGAATATTATATATTATTAATATATCATATAAAGAATATTATATATTATTAATATATCATAATTTTTTAATATAATTACTAATAATATTAATATTGAATATCCTAATATTGCATATTGGTAACATTGAATAGTATATAATGTCGCATATTATTATTATATATTATTAACATTATATATTATAAATAGTGTATATTATTAATATTCAGTCATTGCATTTGATTAGTATTGCATAATAATGCATATGTCGGACAGATGACACCCGTTACCTCTTCCTGTGGCTTGTCATATCTGTCGGTACGTTACCCGCAGGCCGGTCGTTTCAGCTAGCCCCGTCAATCACGAGAAACCTTCGTACAATGTGTTGTTATCCGCAAGGTCGGCAACCATCGACCGGAGCTATATTTACCGTGAATGGCGCAGGCCTTACGCAAGAAGAACACAGCTCGAAGTGCGCTTATTGACGCCATTACTCGTCGAGTATAAGCGTGTGTAATCTGTGGCAGTTATGTTTCCGTTTCGGCTCACAGTAGAAATGGAGTAGGTCCCGACGGCCCGTCGCGATTAGGATTGGCCGGGTGATCCGCTCAGCAAACATGATGCGCGGGGTCTGTCAACAGTTGACAACTTTAACGGCGACGCACTTCTCCAGGTGGTCAAAAATAAATTTAGTCAGCAGGCGGTGTATTTTGTTTGGGCAATGACAACGGTTGTCGCATGAATCCGAGACGATGACCTGTTTACAAATAGTCTACGTGTTATTCCGATAAAGCAAAGTAGCGTGTTGTAGTTACGGTATTCTTGGCAGCCATAATCGTGGTTTGGACATTTGGCAAGCGGCGTTGTTTGGGCTGCCACGAATTGTATTGATATAGCCCGTGTTTTCAGTACTTGATATTATGCTAGTGTTGCCAGTGGTACCTTGGGTAAGGCATCGATCTATGCTGATGATTTGATTAACTTACCTTGGAGCACTATGTCTGGCATATCAACTCGAGGCTATAATCAAAATGAAGAAAGTAATTCAACTATAAATACATGTTATATTTTGGCATTACGATTTTCATCATAAGGCAAGGAAACTACTTATTATTGATTATACGTTGAATGATGAATTGCAACATGGTAATTAATACCGATAATGTTGGTGTATCCTTGCGGAAGGAGTCACCAATTCCATTACCGGCTGATTATAGACGCGGCGTAAACTGGCGTCAAAAGCAGCACAGCGCGGCGTTCCTTCGGGACACGAAATTATCGAATTTCCCCGAAGGCGTTGATTAAACAAAATGCCGCACGAGTCCTGCTATCGTCACCATCGCCGATAGCAGCGAACGCCATCGGTCGAAAGTGGGGGGCGAGAAACTGCCCCCGGGTCGTTTGGACAAGTCAGTCAATGGCAGCCCGCGCGGGTTATCAGACGCATCGACCCACGGTGTGGGAAAATGTGCCTCTTAAGTCGGTATCGGTGTGGAGCGGTGGCGCGTACAAAGAGGAGAATTCACGCTTTGTCGCCAATAGAAATGATAGCGACTTTAGTCAATTGTGCATGTAACCGCGTCCACTGTGTTGGTCGCTGAAGTGAAAAGACGCCCCCGTTAAAAGCTGGCAAATGATCTCATGCTGCCTTAGCGCCGTATTCGTTTCATCTTTTGTGGTGTGGGGACTATTCAGGAACCTATAGCTTCCCAAGGGCGAAGATACGCTCCCACTGGGATCTGCTATCAGTCCCTATTTAACTTGGTGATCAGTAGCTAGACCAAATGATGACGTGACCAATCAAACGTGTTTAGCGATAAGACGTAAGGTTCCAATTGCCGTTTAATAATAAACGTGTTTTATAGTAAGTTGCACCAATGTAAAGCTAAATAGGCCACGTGTAAACACATTTACATCATCAACGTAATTATCGAGGCAAACACGGTTTCCACGTACATACTCTTGCCGTCAAAACACTTGTAACCGAATATTATATAACAATCAAATACATTACACCTCTAGACGTCGCATCGCATCGCGAAGTATGTATCGATGTCGTGTAGTCAGACGTTTCAGCCACTAATATTACATGTCACTACCAGGGCCAATCAATCGACATGCGCGCTGACATTTCACACCTGTATTGTCGCTGTAAACTTGCTGTGTTGACTTTGTACCTGGCGGCCTGGATGACGTCACAGCTCACGCAGACACGACTTCCGGTGTCACTTGTCTGACTTGAATCAGGATTGCCTCGGAATCTGGATCAGCGTTTTGTCGGTTTGGCTCGCGGAATGTTATCAATTTGGTTAGCGAGACTATTTGCTTAAACGTCCGACGGATTAACGTTAAACAGCGCTTTATCCGGTTATACAGCTCGTTTTAGTCGATTGTATAATATGCGGCCATCACAGGTGATTTGCTAAGTGTACGCAGATGTTTTGAAGGATGACGTTTTGAAGGATGACGTTTTGAACGATGGTGTTTTGAAGGATGGTGTTTTGGAGGTTGATGTTTTGATGGTTGGTGTTTTCAAGGTTGATGATTTGTCGTGGTGCCCTGAGATCCAGGGCTGTGAAACACCTAGACGGATAAGGCACTTGAACACATGTTGTGCTGTGTTTACATAGAGTTTGTCCGGCGTAGATGATCCGGTACATCTTTTATTTATATGCAGGCCCTATACTGATGTTTAGTACGGAAGAAAACCAAGCCAAGCTAAGTATGGCCACTGGGAAAGAAGACAAGTACTTAGCAGCGTACGAGGAGAGCTACCACGCGTAAACCAGAGGTAAAAGAAAAATTGTGTGGATTCACAACGTCAAGCATTGGACAGATGGTGGACCCGAAGTGACTAGAGAGATTGCAAGGAGACGCCAACTGTCTAACTGAGGCGGTGGCTGCACAACATGAAGTTAGCTTTTCATAAAACCAGCCACGTTTGTTAAATTAAATATTCAACGATGTGCTGAAAATGATTAACAAATTAAATAGAAATAACTCCAAAGATCAACCACCGAACTTTTGCTCGGATCAAATTCTGCGTTTATGTTAGGATAGTTGGACAGCCACGGTGGCAAGATATCGGCCTGTATTTAAATGTGTATCTGAGTGTTTATCTGCTGATCGCGGTGAATACCCGGGCAACGTCGTAGACAATCAGTTAACCATGGCATGACATATTTGCAAAAAATGTGACGTTATCAAGACAACAGGAAATCGTTTTTTTTTCTGAATTCCGTTCAATTGGCGGCAAGTTTCTATTGCACGTGATAACCCTTTGTACTGGCAAAATATAACTTTTCTTTTTTTAAAGTATTCGAACCGTCTGTGCACTCACGATTGAAACGGAGAAGCCGCAGCAGAAACGGTGTTTGTTGTAGAACACGATTCATCTCGTTTACACATTTGGTTGCTGTGCAATTAATTGTTCGCCGAGAGAAACTTTGTGTTTGCGTTTCACACAGCTAAGGTATCAGTGCATTACACACAGCTAGGGTATTAGTAAAATATCAGTTAGTAACATATCAGTTCTGTTAAGAGGACGAGACTAGTTCTCCTTCACAAGTTTGTACAAAAGACCAAGTGGGACCTTATTAGCTGAAGCTTACCCCAGATATTCGGACAATTGCGCTGCGCAATGGAAATTGTATACTGAGATCAGCGAAGCGTGGAAGATTCCGTGTGAACGCGCGCTGCAGTGCATTGGGCTTATACATTTAGTTAATTACAATCTGTAGCCAAATAGTGTTCAACAAAGGCGATTTTAATTACAATTTGTAGCCAAATAGTGTTCAACAAAGTCGATTTTTTCATCAAAGAACTCGAAAAATGGTTTCATTTACGATGGCAAGATATACAGGAAGCTGTGTGTTGGATCTTGTCGAACAGAATCTCTGAGATGAAAGAAAATAGAAAGTTGTAGTTAGAGAGCGAAATATATACGAGAGGAATATATTGCTGTGATTGTTGCTGCTGCTGCTGCTGCTGCTGCTGCTGCTGCTGCTGCTGCTGCTGCTGCTGCTGCTGCTGCTGCGACTGCTGATGGTGCTGCTGCTGCTGCTGCTGCTGCTGCTGCTGCTGCTGCTGCTGCTGCTGCTGCTGCTGCTGCTGCTGCTGCTGCTGCTGCTGCTGCTGCTGCTGCTGCTGCTGCTGCTGCTGCTGCTGCTGCTGCGACTGCTGATGGTGCTGGTGGTGGTGGTTGTGGTGTGTGTGTGTGTGTGTGTGTGTGTGTGTGTGTGCGTTCGTGCGTGTGTGTGTGCGTACGTGCGTGCGTGCTTGTGTGCGAACGCGCGTGCGTGTGTGCATGCGTGTGTATGTGCGTGCGTGTGTATATGTTGTATGCGAGCGTGTGTGTATATGCGTGCGTGCTTGCGTGCGTGTCTGTGGTGTGTGTATTTGTGTGTGCTGGCGTGTGTGCGTGCATGTATATGTGCGTATGAGTGATAGTTCAATCAGTACGACTTGGCTTTGTGTGGGATAATCAATAAAGGGCGGACATTGATCAAGTGAGTCATCGAGTCAACGAACCTGATAGAGACCGCGTATTAACGGGTAAGCGAACTGTTGAATGTACACCTTGTTCTGAACAATTCGTGCAGTCTACGAGATAATTGCTGTCGAATGTCGAGTCTCGTGGAGTCAGTAGTCGATTATATTATAGATAATGTCAATACACGTACGAGTCAATGAACGAGTCAGTAGTCGATTATATTATGGGTAAAGTCAATGCACGTACGAGTCAATGAACAAGTCAGTAGTCGATTATATTATGGGTAAAGTCAATGCACGTACGAGTCAATGAACGAGCACTGTTTAACATTTCCACACATCAGGTTTACCGCACGTAATAATTGACCGTGAAAATATAATATGTATTGTAATCCTACCTCCAAAATAGGAGCTACCCCGACGTGTCTAACACCACACACTGGCGGTTCGTGTGGATATTTCGTCACTCAATCGATTACTTAATGAAGCGATTTAAGAATCAACGAAACAGTTGTGCAAGAGAAACTTGATGACCAACCGATGAATGAATACTGTATGAACGACACACGATTGTGAAAAAGTTTGCATCGGAGTCATTTGGTGCTGTTTATGCATGCCCTGAATAAAATACGAAAATGAGGAAATTATGCATGTATTTCCTAAATGGTACAGTGTCGGTGGTGTAGTGGCGTAATAGTTTTAATCAATCATATTTTAAAGAAACAACAAAAAGCAACTGAAACCTGTTTTCCTGCGGCACTGGTCCGTATCTAGGTGTCGGTAACGACATACTAAAACAACTTCGTTCACGGGAAGCAAAACATATTATGAGATTAACGATGCGTACGAGTTTTGCTTTTTAAAGTACTTACGACGGGATCATCCAAGCAAAAACCGGAAGATCATCCGCCTGTATTGAAACAGTTAGCTTGTGTACGCTCGTGCACACAAAATCACGTTCCTGTAGTGGGCTATAATAATTGGCACCGACCCGTTTGTATTGTGTTCGGTATCGTGCATAATTAGGACGTCCGTGGCTCTGACGCAGTTGCCTCTTTAGTGAAAGCGGGTCGAGTACGCGATGCAGTCGAACGCCGCTGCGCGCGCTGACGACCGTCGCATTTATTATTTATTGGTCGCTGGGTCGGACGGCGCCACTCGTCTCGATCGTTTGTATTGTCTCCCGAAATCACAGACGGATAAATCATTCGCTGCGCCTGCCAGAAAATGCAATTACGTTCACGGAACCCATCACGGCACGAGTCGATATGGGTTCTTATTGCCGCAATTGCAAATATATCGACTCGCTTCTGTTGTGGAGCGGAGCACAGAAAGTACTGCATGCTTAATATCCAGGGTCGACCCCCACGAGAGTATGTGTTCAGTGTAGAGTGCAGCTGCGGGTATCCGGGTAGTGAATGTTGCACTCTAACTTCACCCAGGTGTTTTCCACGATCTCCCACCACGCAGAGAAATTATGTTTGCCAAAGGAAACATTGGGAGGTCTTTGGTATGCAGAAAAGGCAAAGTTTGCTCACTGCTTTTTGTGGCATCCTTTATTATTATTTGTATATTTTTATAATTGAGTATTGCCTGACACGTGGCCGTTATAGGAAACATCCCTCAGCTCCATCAGAAGCCGAGCAGTTGTATCGGTCGGATACTGGTGGGTGATCTCTCGTTCGATGCAGTGCGATGTAGGAATCGATGATACGTGATATGTTAATAGGAAAATACACCTGACTGAAACGGTTGTAAAATGCGGTGGATTGAATAGTCTGATGTAAACACCAGCCGGTCGCTCTGAACGCAAACCCCATCACTCGCAAAATGCGCCATCTGCTCGCGTTTTAATGCCGCTGTGGGTTCGACCTACTGCTACGGGATGTGACCTTCGCTAGGCGCAAGGGTACTCGGTTCATAGGGTCATCGCGGTACTGTCCACCCGTCGCAGAGGGCCGTAGTATCAAGTGGGGTCATGCCTCAGTTAGACTTCCTGGTGTGTTACACAAGAATGTAGGGCACAGTAATTTTAGATATGTGTTATTATCTGACATAACTGCATTTGAGCCAGGCACATTGGCAAGTTTGCTGGTAGAACATGTTGGCAATGTAACTGTGGATTTTTAGATGATTTCAATAGGCGGAAGGATTTTTGGCAATTTTTTTTCGCAACAAGGCACGTGTGCGTAGTAATTCAGAAATTGGGAAAAAATTATGGGCGTGGCACGTCCAGACATTTTAAATGAGTTACAAGTATGCGACTTTGACTAAACTCAATCAGCATGTCAATGAGATGATGGCAACGGCAGGTAAGAAGTTTCAGAATTTTTGATTGTCCCGTTTTCTTATAATCGTGGAAAAAGTTAACATGGTCGCCAATGGGAAACGTAACAGGAGGGAGACACCAGTGGCCAAGTTTAATTCTGGATCAAAGCATTAGTCAGCATTCGATGATTCACATTGGCTACTGCAAGAATTAAGGGGGAGGGGGAGGGGGTAGGGGGAGAGGGGGAGAGGGGTAGAGGGGGAGAGGGGGAGAGGGGGAGAGGGGGAAAGGGGGAGAGGGGGAGAGGGGGAGCGAGTACGGGAAAGGGAGAGAGATTTACCCTTAAATTCTTAAATTAATCCCATTAATCCCCTTTAAAACCGGGAAGTGCATGCAACTATGACCAGCGTGTCGCCCGACACGTGGCTGTTATTAGTAACGTCCCGCAACTCCAGTAGAAGCCGATTGTATCGCTCGGATACTGCTGGGTGATTTCGTGTTCAACGTACACTGTAGTGCCATGTAGGAATCGATCGTGTCCATCGCTTATGGCCAGCGTGACTAGACGTAGTCTACTGGCACACAAGGAGAGTGTTGTATTTACACAGTTTCTTTGTGGCATTCTATGCATGACATGATCGCAGTTTCTTGCTGACGGAACATGAATTTTACATTAGTGTATCCAAAACCGGGTAGGGGCTTAATACAATATAAGCGTCGTTGTTTTACTGTCTTCCCATTCTACATTTCTGGTATTTTACCAGCATATATTTTATGGTGGTTTTTGCGTTTAAAAAATGCATTGTATAAGAAAACTGTTTGTGGAATGTTTAAGTAGCAATGAATCGACGAAAAACGGCGATTTACACGTTTGGATAAACCTATTTGTCACATGACCATGACGGGTTGGAAACAGCATTTCTTCCGAATATCCGAAGCAACACCATTTCATTGCTGTGATCGTCTCCAGGGGGCAGTAACCAGCGGGAATTCAGATAGGAACGAACTTTATTACGCATTCACGCCCATCGCTCTTTGCCCATCGTGCGGCAATGTACGAAGGCGGACCCAGGTCATTGTGGTTATCACTGAGGCCGCATCATCAACAGAATATTATTTGGTGAACCGACGCCAATTTGATGAATTCGATTCTCGGCGGTAGTGACCTCGACTGACCTTGGCTTTGGCAGAGCGGCCGTTGACTGACCATTGGTCATCAAGGGAGAACACGTCGAGTACATAGTTGAAGGGGCGGGGGCGGTAATGCAGACGGCAACACAGCCGTTTTTATGCCGTTGGTTCGGGGATCACGCCCTACACCAGGGTGAAAAATAGCTGATATGAAAACCTGATTCGCGACGTTGAGTATTGTGTTTCCATTTGCGTAAAATCTTCACGTAACATGTTAAAAGTAATTCTGGCGAAAAATACGTGGGAACAAATGTCACTTGTCATCATTATCAAGTAAGTTATAAATGTTATGTGCTGATCGTTTGAAATCATTTTACCAAGAATAACAAGTTCACAAAATAAAACCTGCCCAACTTTGGAAGTGCGATCAATTAGAGTTAGTGGGTTAACGAGTCGACAACCCCGACTACGAGAAAGTACTAGTAATAATGCCGAGTAGTTATTAATAACGCCCGAAGCTGCAGTAGCTGCCCCCTGGTGTATAATGCAAACATATATTTTGTAACACCCAACGCCACCTAGCGACTATCATCTTCAATACATTCCAGTATCTAACCACTTGATTTCTATAATTCTAGAGATCAGTGGACGAAATCAAAATTCCATTTTCCAAGAGATGAAAATATATCTCCAAATATCGTTTTTATATTGCATCTCCCTGTCATTACTAATAAGTTGTATTAATACATTTTATAAACCTTATATGATTGAGTTATTTAATATATTAAATAACTCAATCATATAAGGTTTATACAATTTTTATTTCCAATAAATATGTCAAACATTGATGATACTACTGTAAAACGTTTTGAGTAGTCTTGTGTTGCGTCCCATTTTGTCGAGCAAAATCAGTTTCTCGTTTTGTTTCTGGAAATGCGTTCATCTTTGGCGTTGATTGTTGCAGGCGTGTGCGGGAACGAAAAGCCGGACATGGTCATTCTCCCACCGGGACCCATCTTGTTGGGGACGACTGTGACGATCGAGTGCACAGTTCCCGCCAATAGTCCACTCGATATGTCCAAGATAGTGCGCAGCGTCGAAGGGCAGGACTACACGATCACGACGAAAGGCAACGTGGAGGAATACTTTGGGAATACGGGACGTTACTCGATCTTGTCGTTCAAGGCTCATGAAGGAAAAGTGGTTCTCCAGATAAGTGGTAAGTTGTAGTGCTTACGACATTACCCAGAGTGTCACGGTTTGTTGTTGCTAGCTTACGAATTGTATTTTGGCCCCTTTACAGTTGTAATATTTTTGAAGTTACGACAACGTGCGATTTTCCATGAACAAGTCATATTGTATTTTAGCTCCTTTAGAGTTGTAACTTTTTTGAAGTCACTACAATGTGCGATTTTCCATGAACAAATCATATTGTATTTTAGCTCCTTTACAGTTGTAACTTTTTTGAAGTCACGACAACGTGCGATTTTCCATGAACAAGTCATATTGTATTTTAGCTCCTTTACAGTTGTAACTTTTTTGAAGTCACGACAACGTGCGATTTTCCATGAACAAGTCATATTGTATTTTAGCTCCTTTACAGTTGTAACTTTTTTGAAGTCACGACAACGTGCGATTTTCCATGAACAAGTCATATTGTATTTTAGCTCCTTTACAGTTGTACATTTTTTGAAGTCACAACAACGTGCGATTTTTCATGAACAGGTCATATTGTATTTTAGCTCCTTTACAGTTGTAACTTTTTTGAAGTCACGACAACGTGCGATTTTCCATGAACAAGTCATATTGTATTTTAGCTCCTTTACAGTTGTAACTTTTTTGAAGTCACGACAACGTGCGATTTTCCATGAACAAGTCATATTGTATTTTAGCTCCTTTACAGTTGTACATTTTTTTGAAGTCACGACAACGTGCGATTTTTCATGAACAGGTCATATTGTAGACTGACGTTATATGGGACACGTGGGGACTTGGTCAAATTGTTCTACATATCCATTGTACCTTATGTCCATTGGTACCAGGCAAAAGGGGATTTCAAAGTTATTTTAAGAGGTTGTTCTTTACAACGTGAGCCACACTCGGCCCAATTTGCACAGAGGTGGGCACATTTCTCGCTTCCTGTCAATACCAAATTGAAATGGGGAAAAGAAAACAACCTGCGGTAGACATACCAATAGTGTAAAGGGAGGTATCAAAGTAGCCTATTTTGATGTCTTGTGTTCGCTTTCGTGTCGAAATTACAAACTAGTTTCACATGTGGGTCTTGAGCGTTGTGACCCAATGCGATATCTTCAGAGCCGCTAACGCAGCCAACATTAGTAAATGGGTACAGAGACAATAACACGGAGAGACATAATTTTATTTTAAATCGCACTTTCACGCTGAGATAGAAGGACCGCCAAATGATTCCTATTGTCAACTAAGCTCTCTTAATGTACAAAGACAACCCTAGAAATATCCTATTTATGAGCGGCCACAATTATTCAAATCCATGTAATTGTCGTCGTCCGCGACATGCGCACTGTAGAGATGCACAGACATCCGCAATATTTATTTAGCTATTTTTCTTTTAACTTCTTTTGACGGAATTGGTGCTTTCCTGGTCCTGTAACTGCACCTAGCATGCAAAAGCTGGCACCACAAGACATTTGCTTAACTATCCGTTAGATGGCACCACTTTGCCCACGCCGTCAGAAATTGGGTGGACTATCGACTATGTTACATGTCATAAAATCGACGAGAGGACACCGACGCCCAATTGCATATTTCCACGCGTAGCGTGAAGATAGGAAGTTTTCAAGTGAGCATTGTTGGTGACAGGGGAAGAGGTGCCAAGTTAAATAGCTAGGAGGAAGGATATTATTTTGCTTTGACATGAAATAAAGGAATGAATTATTACAATGGAAGTTTTAAGAGGACGATTTTATGTTGCCTCTTTTTAAATCGAAAAATGGGATTCTCCAAAAAGGCAGCAGAAGCTGGAGATGTGATAAAAGTGGCAGAAAAGATCTCGTTCACAGAGTAAAGAGTAAACTACTATCTAATTTGTTACAGTAGTTAACAGTACACAAAAATGCACCTGGACGATGTTGTACATAATCTCTTTTTGGACATTTGTGAGTAATTAGTTGCTTCTAAACATCGCCACTCAACTCCTGTTTTGTTCTCCAAAAATGACTAACGTCACCTCCTCTAAAATTCGACTCTGTTTGTGGCACTGATTCCCCAACATTTGGTCTTTTCGATCACGTGGTGATTGAACTTGACTTCCCACATTAGTGACTCGATTGAAAAGCTGTTCAGATAGTTGAGTACCATCGCTGTTGCAGACGTGACCGGAGCAGACGGTGGAAACATACAATGTATGCACGTTAACACAGGGAACGTTGCTAGCCAGAATGTCGTCATTGACGGTGAGTACTGAGTATGCTCTTAGCAATTCGAAAATAAACATCTACAAACGCACGCACGTACGCACGCACACACGCACGCACGCACGCACGCACGCACTCTTTGATGTTGGTAGACTTTGCAAGCTACATTCACGTACATTCATTTTAGCATCTAGCATATCAGTTAATACTTGACTTTAATCGGTAAAATGACAATGGAATAACTACTATGCATACAGTTTCAGGCGTGTATGGTGGTCACGGACAGGCTTGTTTTAAAGGTTCAGCTCACACAGGCTTACGATATTCCATTCAGGCAATTTTTTTTAACAGGTTTTGACAACTAGTTTGCCTTAACTCTTTCTCTTCGCTGGGCGCAGCCTGTTGTAAGCCGGTGATTCCAGGTGGTGCTTTACGTCTTGCGTTCCTTAGGGACCAAGAAAATAAGGATATCGCGATACTGAGGCATGCGATGATTTGAAATTAATTTGCGAATGAGATATGCTGCTAGAATGGCTATGTGGCATTTGTATTTATTCTTAAATCGTGAAGCAAACTTTAGGGAATGTCAATAAAAACAATTCAGCGAAGCATATGAAGCCATGTTTTGCCCAACAAAAACAATTATCAATTTACGACTGGCTTAGTTTTATCTTAATATTATAATGAAAATTAATAGATATCTCACACGTGCATGATTTCATACGTGCAATGAAACGGCTCGGAAACTGCCGTTATGTGGAACAATTCGTTAGAGTGAGAGCAAAATCAACCATAGCGCCAAACAACATATGTGATTTCCTGTATTTCAGTTCCAGTAAAGAGCGTCGAGATTCTGTACTTCAGTGACGGCGAAACGAAGTCGCTGGCAGAAGACGGACAAACCATAACGTTGGAGGAAAACCGGGAAGGCGGCTTTGAGTGCAGTGTCGAGGTACGGTTCAGACCCTGGTTGATGGGGGGGGGATGTAAAGGAATAGCTTTGAGTGCAGTGTCGAGGTACGGTTCAGACCCTGGTTGATGAGGGGGATGTAAAGGAATAGCTTTGAGTGCAGTGTCGAGGTACGGTTCAGACCCTGGTTGATGCGGGGGGTGGGGGTGTAAAGGAATAGCTTTGAGTGCAGTGTCGAGGTACGGTTCAGACCCTGGTTGATATGAGGGATATAAAGGAATAGCTTTGAGTGCAGTGTCGACGTATGGTTAAGACCCTGGTTGATGTGAGGGATATAAAGGAATAGCTTTGAGTGCAGTGTCGAGGTACGGTTCAGACCCTGGTTGATGTGAGGGATATAAAGGAATAGCTTTGAATGCAGTGTCAAGCTACGGTTCAGACCCTGGTTGATTTGGGGGATGTAAAGGAATAGCTTGCACATTCGTGCAACAATTGCAGTGTGGCTGAATGCTTGCCTATGAGTTGGATTCATGTTTGGATTAACTTGTATGGTTCATTTTAATGACTTCCAACTATGAGTATGGCTAGATGTGTTAATTGTCATTATTTGATTCATTGTAGCAATACAGTAGCTTCCAGGTAGTTTGTTCGGTAATGGCCACTACATTCAAGAACTATTTATTTATCACTTACGCTTACGCATCCTGTAGATGTAAATGCATTAGCATCGAGGCACAACAGTATCATCATCCACCTTGATCTACCATGTCCAAATACTAGATCATTCATGGATGTCCTTCAAACATATGCATTACATCAACACGTTTCATTCCCTACACACGTTCATAGTCATTGGCTCGACCTGTTTATTACTAGATCTACTTGCACTAACATTAAAGCAATATTCCCTACTGATGGTTTATCAGATCACCTTTGTGTCATTATCGATTTGTGGTTGCAAGTTGGTTCAAGATCTAGAAAAAAAATGATCACATTTCGACCAATAAATAAAATTAACATAAATACCCTTCATGAGGATCTAGCAAACTCTGATCTTTTGATCAAACCTAAATCTACACTATGCGAGCTTGTTAATCAGTACAATGAAACATTAAATAAACTTCTGGATAAACATGCTCCGAAACAAACCAAAAGTGTACAAGTTCGCCCTCCATCACCATGGATGTCTAATGATATAATAGTAGCAAAACGTCGTCGTCGATATCTTGAAAGAATTTGGCGACGAACTCGTTCTCCAATTGATCGATCCCGTTATACTAAACAGCTACATATATGTAATCACATGATGTCAAAAGCAAAGTCTGATTACTATACACATTTTATCACAACAAATTCTGAAAACCCTCGGCAGATGTGGAAATCTGTTAACAAAATTCTACATCGGGAGAAATTAAAAGCACTGCCTGAACATTCTTCATTGGATACATTGTGTAGTTCTTTTTCAAAATACTTTACAGATAAGATTGCTTGTATTCGATCAAATTTTGTCATTAATAATAATGACTATGATTTCCCTGAACCGCCACTTTCTGAAAAAACACTACAGAGTTTCACACCTGCAACTACTAATGAAGTTCTCACCATTATTAAAAATATCCTAACAAATCGTGTGATCTTGACCCATTTCCAACACTTCTACTACTAAAAAGCTGTATCGATCCACTCATCTTTCCCATTACTACTATCATCAACCTTTCAATGCAGAGTGGAGTTGTTCCACAGGATTTCAAACAAGCTCTTGTAAATCCTCTTATTAAAAAACAAACTTTGTGCAAAGATGACCTAAGGAATTATCGTCCTATCTCTAATCTCAGTTTTCTGTCAAAAATATTGGAAAAAGTAGTTGCTAATCGCCTTCATGAACATATTTACAACCATCACTTATCAAATGATCTACAGTCTGCATATAAACGATTCCATTCTACTGAAACAGCTCTTCTCAAGATACACAATGATATAGTTGATAACATGGACAATGGCAAAGTCACAGCACTCACTTTACTTGATCTCTCAGCTGCTTTCGATACAATTGATCATTCAATCCTTTTACAACGCCTCCATAGATATTTTGGAATTTCTGGCCCAGCTCTTCGGTGGTTCAAATCATTTTTATCAGACAGATATCAAAGTATTAACATATCTGGCACATTATCTAGCCCACAACATCTACCATTTGGAGTGCCACAAGGATCCGTCCTTGGCCCTGTTCTGTTCAGCTTATATACTACATCGCTCAGCCAAGTTATTGCTAATCGTAATCTCAGTCATCACCTTTATGCTGATGACACACAGGTTTACATATCTCTTTCACAATCAAATGTACAAGAATCTCTTTCGACTTTTAGTGATTGCCTTACTGATATCTTGTCGTGGATGGAATCGAGTAAGCTAAAGCTTAATCCAGATAAAACAGACCTTATTATTATTGGCACTAAACAACAACGAAATAAAGTCATCAACCATTTTCCTGTTAAACTGCTTGGCAGTGATACATTCCCATCAGATACTGTTCGCAATCTAGGTGTTATCTTTGACAGTGATTTCAACTTTCGCCAGCATATCTCTCAAGTATGTAAATCCTGTTTCTATCATATTCGTGATCTTCGTCGAATTCGGCGTCACATATCTATATCTACTGCTAAAACAATATCAACGGCACTAATTAGCAGCCGTCTTGACTATTGCAATTCACTACTAAACAACATTGCTAAAAGAGACTTGGCTAAACTCCAACGAGTACAAAATTGTCTGGCACGTGTGGTTCTCAGGGCGCCTCGGTTTTCACCGTCACTACCACTACTTAAACAGTTACACTGGCTTCCAGTTTCTTATCGAATTAATTTTAAGCTGTCCACTCTTGCATATCGTGCTCTATCTACACAACAACCATTCTACTTGGCTAGTCTCCTGCATCTTTCAAATATCCCTAGGCAGCTAAGATCATCAGTTTCACAACAACTTATTGTACCTAAAACAAAATTTAACTTGGGTAAACGTGCCTTCTCTGTCGCTGCGCCTAGGGTCTGGAATGAACTCCCTATCGCTTTGAAAACATCCGAAACTATTGCTATTTTCCGAAAAAAACTCAAGACATATCTATTCCAAATTGCATTCCCACCATAAATGTTCGGTTGTCCCTCGTTCTGATACTGACTTTTGCGCGTCCTTGTTTACGATTACGCCTACTGATTCTGTTTTGTTGCGCCTCTGAGCTCAGGTTCCTGAGGATATAGGCGCCATAGAAGTCAATTATTATTATTATTATTATTGCCAGTCAATTGCAGCACACACGTGTATAATTATCCTGTTATCGCCCAGATTGAAGGCAGTGATTACGACCCAGAGATCACCGTGCTGATTGATGGCATTGACATCACGTATGAGTGCACGAGGCAGCCGCACGTGACGAGTATCAACCGCGATGGGCTCCTTGAGGTGACGAACGTGGTGACTGTCACGTACAGGCGAGACTCGCATGACCAAGACTACAACGGGAAGAAGCTCACCTGCCGGGCCAAGATGCCTGAATATGAACCGCAGGAAACGAGTGCCAACATAGAAGTGCTGTGTACGCATCAGCTTTAGAACTGCTTCTTTCATACTACTACCACTAATATTACCAATACCACCACCACCACCACCACCACCACCACCACCACCACCACCACCACCACCACCACCACCACCACCACCACCACCACCACCACCACCACCACCACCACCACCACCACCACCACCACCACCACCACCACCACCACCACCACCACCACCACCACCACCACCACCACCACCACCACCACCACCACCACCACCACCACCACCACCACCACCACCACCACCACCACCACCACCACGACCACGACCACGACCACGACCACGACCACGACCACGACCACGACCACGACCACGACCACGACCACGACCACGACCACGACCACGACCACGACCACGACCACGACCACGACCACGACCACGACCACGACGACGACGACGACGACCACCACCACCACCACCACCACCACCACCACCACCACCACCACCACCACCACTAATAGTAGTATTAGTAATAATAGTAACAAAGTAATAATAATAAAATAATAAAATGTTATTATTAGTAAAATAATAATAATAATTATTATTATTATTAAAATAATAATAATAATAGTAAATAAATGCAAGTTTTCATATTTTAACCGTTATGCTGCAGACGCCCCGAAACTGGTGTGCAGCATGGCCAAGTTCAAGCTGGGTGAAAAAAACGTGCAGCTGATGTGTCAAGGAAAGATGCACCCACCGCCGATGTTCAGCACGTGGTTGTGGGGCAAGAAGCCAAACCGCACGATCTTGAACACGGGCGACAAACTCCCCGGCTTCCATGCTTCCGAGGAGGTAAGAGAAGCCACCGAAATTCCAGTTGTAAGAACAAAGGCCCGCTTACACGAGCGAATAATGTACACGAGCGAACAACCGACAGTTGCTGCACCCGTCTAAGCTCAATACGGCATTGGCGCGAGTCAAAAGTCACACGTTGCTGTTTCTAGGAAAGCAATGACAAATGAAACTACGAGCACTATATCAGAGCGACTTTGGCAGGTTTCTGGTGTACAACGGCGTCCACCGTAGATTGTTGTCCAATATGAGCGTGTGGTAAACTATCGATTTGTAACTTAATACATTTTGATATCAGTCCAATAGAAGCGTGTGGTAAACTATCGATTTTAACTTAATACATTTTGATATCAGTCCAATAGAAGCGTGTGGTAAACTATCGATCTGTAACTTAATACATTTTGATATCAGTCCAATAGAAGCGTGTGGTAAACTATCGATTTGTAACTTAATACATTTTGATATCAGTCCAATAGACGCGTGTGGTAAACTATCGATTTGTAACTTAATACATATTGATATCAGTCCAATAGAAGCGTGTGGTAAACTATCGATTTGTAACTTAATACATATTGATATCAGTCCAATAGAAGCGTGTGGTAAACTATCGATTTGTAACTTAATACATATTGATATCAGTCCAATAGGAGCGTGTGGTAAACTATCGATTTGTAACTTAATACACATTGATATCAGTCCAATAGAAGCGTGTGGTAAACTATCGATTTGTAACTTAATACACTTTGATATCAGTCCAATAGAAGCGTGTGGTAAACTATCGATTTGTAACTTAATACATTTTGATATCAGTCCAATAGAAGCGTGTGGTAAACTATCGATTTGTAACTTAATACATATTGATATCAATCCAATAGGAGCGTGTGGTAAACTATCGATTTGTAACTTAATACATTTTGATACCAGTCCAATAGGAGCGTGTGGTAAACTATCGATTTGTAACTTAATACATTTTGATATCAGTCCAATAGGAGCGTGTGGTAAACTATCGATTTGCAACTTAATACATATTGATATCAGTCCAATAGGAGCGTGTGGTAAACTATCGATTTGCAACTTAATACATATTGACATCAGTCGGTATTACGTTCGGCTGCAATTTGACCACTGCTTTATTAACTACTGTCAGTGTTATTTATATAAATCTATGGGCAGTCGGTGCGAAGATCTCTGCTGTCAACAACTGCCCTTAACGTACACGTTTTCCCCCTTCGTTACCCCCCAACAACAGTGGGTAACAGAGCTCAAGCTAGCTTTACATGCGCGAATACTGTTGGCCAACGGACAGAAAGCCGCGAACGTCGCAAAAAAGTTTACATCGGGGAAACCTAAAACGGATAAAACAAAACAATCGGCCGCTGTATTGCGCCTGCACATTCTATACAGCAATGAATATTGGTCTAGCTATATGTCTTATTAAGCCGACCAGATGTCGACACAAATTCAGGGGTTTTAGGTATTCTTTAAAACGAAATACATTATTATTGATATTGTGTGTGTGTGTGTGTGTGTGTGTGCGTGCGTGCGTCCGTGCGTGCGTGCGTGCGAGTGGCTGTGTGTGTGCGTGCGTGCGTGCGTGCGTGCGTGCGTGCGTGCGTGTGTGTGTCTACTCCTCACTACCTTCGCCCTAACTAATGATATCCTCCACAGAATCTCGGCAACGACAAATACAAGTTGACCTTGGACATCGACGAGGTGACCAGTGACCTTTTCACCAAGTTCAAGCTCGAAGTGGAAAATGATATTGGCATCACCGAGGAGATTATCCGCTTGACGAGGGGTACGTGTGTCAGTCGGTACACTCCCAGATTCCCACTAAATACAATGTCTAATCTTTCAAAGGATCAAAATACGTTTAAAAAAAACATATTTGGAGTTTGTGGCAAAAGTCAGAAATGACTTATATTTCTATATTAGTAACGTTATAGTGTCGACGTTGAACACGAATTGACTAAATATGGATTCAATTGGTCGATTGTACAGTTCTACCATATTTTTGTGTTGATATTTTGCCACATGACGTCATATAATGTGATGCGTCTTTTAAAAGATACGACTAGCGTATAGCGGACGTTGTTTACTTTGTGGGCATACATTTATTCTTTTGAATCGCGACGAACATATTAATAGTTAACAACCAACACCCCCTCTAGTCCAATTGCATGTGTTTAAATCATATGTGTAAGTCGTGTTGCGAAGTGTGAAAGTACTGCACGGAAATAACAAAACAAAGCACGACACTAGGTTACCGTCATCGAGTCATTATTTGGCCAACGATATTCTAACACGTAACAACGTATACACAAGCAGTAACGATAGATGCACGTAAACTAATTCGCATGTTTTCAGATTTTCAGTTGTTTGTAGTCGTTTATATTAGCTAGCCTTGCGGACAGCTTGAATACTGTATTTAGTTTATTTGGATGTCCATGTTTTTTGCATTTGTGTCGGTACTACTGTTGTGTCGGTTGCGGCTCATCACCCAACACTGCACATACTAATTCTGGAATCGCACGACTGTTACGTCTACGCAATGAAACGAGACGCATCCGGATTGGTGCAGAATAAATTATGTCCGTGGGTTATTATGTAGCAAAGCCAGCATATCACATCGTATTGTGGGATTTTAATAAGCAAAATAAGGATTTTTCACGTCATTTCCCAACTTAAAAAGTTGGTTTTAACAACCGGTTTTGTCAACCCGATCGTCTTTCCTAAAATAAACGCGCAACCTCCGTGCTCTTGCTTTTACATATCAAATGTGTAAGAGACTAAGTCTGTATTACTTGATTCTAAGCCACTTGACATAATTGGAAATCATAGATTGACCTGCGCCTGTAGATGTGATGCTAATCGGTAGGTTGCGCAAGTGAATGTCGAAAGTACGCTTTTGAACTTTACTGAGTTCCAATAACCGGGGTAACATCAACACAATCCAAACAAAACTATTCCGGCTACACTGGACAAAATCATTTGACCTAGCTAAGTTAAACAAAAGAAACACCCACCCACCCACCCACCCACCCACCCACCCACCCACCCACCCACCCACCCACCCACCCACCCACCCACCCACCCACCCACCCACCCACCCACCCACCCACCCACCCACCCACCCACCCACCCACCCACCCACCCACCCAACCACCCACCAGTGCAGTGTTTGATGATGTACACTGGGACTGTCTGTTTCTTCTGTGTGACTTTTCGTTTTCAATGTGGTTCTATGTCCGTGTTCTTTTCAGAAGAAATAGTCACACCTGCACCAACCACGCTACCAAAGCCGACAACCAATCCTAACCCAACCAAAGGTAGGCCCCTAGCATTTAACAATGTGAGTTTGTCCTCGGCTTGTCGTCTCCAGATATGCACATGACCTTCGAGTTTTTGATAATAATCTGCATATGTTACATTGTTACTGCAATCCTCTTTAAACGAATAAAAACAATATGCCCAAGTTTCCTGAAAAACGCTTACTTTCTTGTTATTACACTTAGTGTCTCAGTTACTCGAGAGGCACCGTTTCTTGTTATTACACTTAGTGTCTCAGTTACTCGAGAGGCACCGTTTAGATATCCCACTTAAATATAGACAATGTTCAGCGCACATACTCATGGAACTAGACGCTTAATAGTCTTTACCATACGTGCACGTTAACTGTCACATTAGTTACTATGCGTGTTGGACACGATCACATATTAACTTGTCGAAGTGTGCGTGTGTGTATTCAATGGATTTGTTTCATGTTTGAATGTTGTTTGAATGTACAATTTTCTTTGCTTCGGTTTAGTTGTAGTTGATGTTGTTACAATCATTTAGCCGGTTTGTTCACGAACCTTTTTTTCTAAGTTTTTGTTCATGCGCGTGGACATAATGTCATTGTACACATTAAGATGTGGACATCGTCATGACATTGTCAGAAACGTTTATTTTACACTGAAATAGATTTGACGACAATGCGTTCATATTCCTCCATTCGTTTCCACTTTATTTCCTACGAGACGCTTCGGTGGTATACAGAAGTATAAACACGAGTCGTGTGAAAACGTGATAACCTGGACTGCGCGTTGGTAAAAGAGCCGCTTCGGTCCTGTACACCATCCCATGTCGTGGTGGTTATAATTATAAGTTATACTCTGTATGTTCCAAAACATGTGCTCGTTCTTCATGTGGCACAATGACGCGTACTTCTATATCAATACTGACAGTCAAGGGAGATGAGTTGCTACTGAACAGTTATAAGTGTCACACTTTGAAGCAGTTTTGAGTAAGTCTAGCTGAAAGCCAACGACAGTGGACGTTACATAGCATTATATTAAGTAATCGCTTTGACAGTGCCGTTAACACTAAAAGTGTATATCATGTGCAAATTGAGTTTTTCAATCGCACATCCAGTGAATTTGGCCCGTCAATATCGCGTTGTTGCGTTTCAGGTGACGGAAAATCCGAACCCGACACCGGAGTCGCTTCCAGACGCACGGCCAGCGTCTGGACCCTCATCATGTCCGTGGCAACTATCGTCGGCGCCACCATGCTGTCCCTTTCGACGTCATAGACGACGCGAGAGAAGCAATACAGCACAAGCAACGCGATAGTTTGACGAGACGTGCGAGTTCGCGCGACCGACAAGAATCCGTTGACGCCATTTTGAATTCACAGACGCCATCATGAATCAATCGACGCCATCTTGTTTCTGATCGACTTGAATGTTCTTGCTTTTTTAAACACAATAATCGTATGTTTGTGTGCTATCTGTTTTCACGTGTTGTGATGCGAACGAATGACTGCGCGTGACGATAGGGCGTTTCTATGATGCGCACAGTTTATGACTTGCATTATCAAGAGTGTGTATGTAAGCATGAATGTGTACGTTAAAGTCGATTTGCAAATTACATTGGCGTGTCTTGCATCAACCGATTTCTTTTGATGTTTACATAGGAGCGCTGATGTTTGATAAAGGAGCATTACAGTTGACTGGTTTTATATTCTAGAATATAAGAATCTAGTAGCGACATGGTCGTTGTTATTTTCCAAATATATGGCATTAGGACAGGCGTATAAATAATTCGTTATAGGTAAACAAATCACCTTTTATCAAAGGCTAGCCGACTCGTAGTGTTGTGTGCGGCCGTGTTTAATGTGACGTGTACATAACCAGATTACACCATTTGTTTAACTTAGCGATTTTACCCAACAAGCTGCGACCGTTTACGTTTGGTCACACACTGTTAACGGGCATATGTAAAGTTACACCTGATATTACCATCACATTTAAGTTCCGTGTGAATGCATGTAATATTGCATTAAACGTATAAACAGTGATAGGACAAATAAAATACCACAGCCATATACAATTGTATGTACTGTTTTATAATAATTATGTCCCATAAATGTTAAACATAGGTGTGCCTTTAATTGAACGAAACATGGTATAGAAACTGATTCATTAATTGACATTGTAGACACCTTGTAGACTATGTATACAAACTAGTAAACCATTGTTCGTTGTGTTTTATATGCGCTGTCCGTCTACACAATGACTCTGCTGCGTACTTTAAATTCGGGTTGTTCTGTGCGGGCTTGGGGATTTGCTTAGGCGGCTGTTGATTGTTAAGTTGTACGTGACGTCAAACGGCTATACATCACTGGTACGCAGAACGACAGAGCCGTGTATATAGTAAAACTACATGCGATGAACTATGCATGATGACCCCTTGATCGATTAACGTAACGTGTTTGTGTTAGACAAAAGAATCCCTCTGTTGATGTGGCGCTTTGTGTCTCGTGTTAATTACTGTGCCACGATAGCGAATCGCCTGATCAGTTTCAACATAAAACGTATAAGTAGCTGTTTTTAATATATGTCATAAATGTATTCACTATTCACCCACAGATACGTTGTACAATTTATTATTTTGACAATTCGTTAGCCGCAAATTCTGGTTGTCCCACTTATTTTTACTGTTTCTAAATGTTTTAATTACCCGACTTATTATATAGTTAACACGGCAAAGAGCGAACAACAGTACATTTTATATGTGTGCATGTGTGTATATATCTTCGCTGTTGGCCATTTGCAAGATCAAGCAGACTTATGCAATGTACACAGGTCTTGGCTCTTTGTTATACGCCGGGCCATTTGTTCATGTCTGTACAGTTATTTTTATATTCCGAACTTACTTTGCTACGACCTGTACGTTATATGTGTAAATAGTAGAACAACGGAACACCACCATCGTCTCAGTTCGTGTAGGCTTTCCATAAATTCGTTAGTGTGAAGTTAAGCAGCGGTTGTCGTAGATATGTCCGTAGATATGTAGTTGTCACGATGTTGTAAACCGTAGTCGATGTGTCGTGTTTGACAAATATCTTCCAAACATGAACCAACGGTACCAAACTTTTCTGGTTGTTCGCAACATGCCGAAATATCGATTTTAGTAGTCGTAGTAGACACGAAATGCATTTATCGTGTTTCACATGAACACCAATAAACAGCTTCACAACGATACTGTTGTACAGTGTTTCTAGTCGATTGCCGATCTTTCCCAGATGCGTTATCTCTGTATGAACGGAGATAGTGTTTTTGTGTTATTAACCAGATTTAGCTATCCGAAGAAACACGTTCCAGATATTCATTTGTCAAGAAAACCATTTGCTTATTGAAAGTCTAACAATGGTTTATCTGTGTGCAGTAATGTCGGTTATACATTTAAACATATTCGCAATCAGTAGACACTTCAGTTTCATTTAATATTCCATTAATTTATTGTTAGAATGAATGCACACGCACGCACGCACGCACGCATGCACGCACTTATAACCGACACAAAAAAAAGAGAATCGCTGCTAAATCATAATCATAAGACCAACATATTCTAGTAACATCGAATCAGGGGAACTACTCAACTGGACTTTAGCCAGAACATGTCCGATTAATATTGTCCAGACGAACGTTTCATTAGAACCGGATTCAAAAGCTCCTTGTGTATCGCCTACGCCAATCACATTTTATTGTCACCTTAAAGACGTAACCACGATGTGGCATTTGAACGTTATTACAACCTATCATGCCATAGCCCAATATTAATCTCGGCCTACCGAACCAGCGACCGTATCTCACCGAAATATCTGTAATATGCCGCGAACTTGCAATGACGGGTCGAGTAATTTCACCGAGATGCCGACATACAATCTTCACATATCGCTTGCTGTCTACTGATTTACTGCGTTTCTGCAAAAGCATATTTCCATTACTTTATTCCCAACGAGCAGTTTAGTTACGACAAGCGACACTGTAATAAAGCCACTGCAATAATACAACAGTGTTCGACACAAACAGGTAAAAAGACCATTATATAAAACAAACCACACCACAAGGTAGAATACGATAGTGTCATAAAAGACACGTTAACTCAACAGCCCGGCACATTTCGATAATGGCTACAGCTACTAGACTGAACAAAAGGCTGAAGAAAGAAAGGAATAAATAAAGAAAGAAAGAAGAAAAAGACTTAATTAAAACATTATTATGGAATTTAGTGCTATATACAACATATACATGGACATTAAGATATGGATATGGAGGAGAATTGAACGAATAAGCTGATCAGAAAAAGTACTCGACATGAAAAAACAAAACTTGTGGAGTTTATCAGGAAGGACGAAAACTGGATAGGATACATCACGAGACATATTATGACCTTTATTATTCTTAATATATATCAATAACTTGGACAACAATATAACAAGTAACGTACTGAAATTTGCGGATGACGGAAAACTGTTTAGAAAGGTTAATACTGATGGTGATAAACAACATTTACAAAATGATCTAGACAGATTAGTGAAATGGTCTGAGAAATGGCAGATGTTGTTAAATTTTGGGAAATGTAAATGCTTACATACAGGACATGGGAACTTGGATGTAAACTATAAAATGGGAGATATTGTTCTGGGTACTACTGTAAAAGAAAAGGACTTAGGAGTTACAATAAGCGCTGATATGAAAGTTTCAGAGCAGTGTGGTATTGCAGCTTCAAAGAGTAATCACATTCTTGGATTGGTTAGAAGAAACATAACATACAAGGGAAAAAAGTTAATTATACCTCTTTATAAAGCAATAGTTAGACCTCATTTAGAATACTGTATACAAGCATGGAGACCATATCATAAAAAGGATATAGATACGCTTGAACGCATACAAAGGAGATCAACTAAAATGATTCCAGAACTGAGAGACCTTAGTTATGAAGAACGCCTGAAAGAATGTGGTTTAACAACTCTAGAGACAAGGAGGTTAAGAGGAAATCAGATTGAAGTTTTTATGATATTGAATGGGCATGAAAATATTGATAGAAATATGTTTTTCTCACTCAAGAAGGATAGCAGAATTAGAGGACATGAGGTAAAATTAGTAAAGGATCAATGTAGATTGGACATCAGGAAGCACTCGTTCTCACAGAGGACAATAAATGAATGGAACAAACTGTCTACAGATTGTGTAACTGCTAGCAGCGTGAATATGTTTAAAAACAAGGTTGACACATATCTCAGGAGGGCGGGTTATAAGTAGATGAACATTGTTGGACTCTCGATAAGCCAATGGCTTCGTTGTCCATTTGCCATATGGGCCTTTTGCTTGGATGGCAAATCTTGTTAAATCTTGAAGTGAAGGTCTCTTTGAAGCTGGTTGTAGAAGGACTGTCACAAGGTAAAGTCAAAGGAAAAGCTTTTCTTGATTTGATTTGTTCAGTATCAAAATGTTGCCAGTACAAATGGGAATACAAAGTACATTGAGATACCAGGAAGACACACACAAAATGTTGCCAGTACAAATGGGAATACAAAGTACATTGAGATACCAGGAAGACACACACAAAATGTTGCCTGTACAAATGGGAATACAAAGTACATTGAGATACCAGGAAGACACACACAAAATGTTGCCAGTACAAATGGGAATACAAAGTACATTGAGATACCAGGAAGACACACACAAAATGTTGCCTGTACAAATGGGAATACAAAGTACACTGAGATACCAGGAAGACACACACAAAATGTTGCCTGTACCAATGGGAATACAAAGTACATTGAGATACCAGGAAAACACACACAAAATGCAAGCACTTATTTCCATTGTGGGCCTTAGAACAAACCACACACAAACATGGTTCCGATAAAAATATATTCTGTACAGAATAACAAAGAAATGTTTGTGCGAAAGTACCACATATATAAAATGACATTAACACTAAATAAAAAAGCCTGACTTATGATTATTAAGATAATTGAATCAAAACTGTTTGACTATTTATATTTAAATTGATACTAATCTATCTTGTTGCACCACTGAGCTCGGGTTCCTGTGGATTTAGGTGATCTAGACATTTCTGTTATTATAATTGTTGTTGTCTATCTTATCAGCTTATCTGAGAGACTGAGAGAAGGATGAACTTGTGAACAAATTAAAATAAACATAGATGACCTGGCAGAATGGAGATAAACAACGGGGCCATGGACCTGTACGTTTACTCAAAACTCTGAGCATGTGTACATTCAACACTTTGTATATTTAAATGTGTTAAATACATATTTGTTTAACAATGTTAATTCTTGTCGCCCGTGACGAGTTGATGTTAACGAACATGCACAAGACATTTCTTCTGGCATCACGTATTTGGCAGTTTGGCAAGAACAATTAAAGTCGGAAACGTGCAGAATATAATACGTATCTTGCCACACAAATATTATGAAGGCATATTGTTTTGTGGCAACGTAATTTTACTCCTAGACACTGAAAATTCCGTTTCTTCACACTGACTGTGTCTGAAATAACCGACACTGAATCTTGCATATTTGTCGCGTGCGGTTTTGTCTCGGTGTCACCTAACCGTTGGTGACGATTGTGCAAGAGAAGTCGAGCCTCCTCTTACACCAAATTCCTAGACGCCAGAGTTATTATGTGTGGTTCGGATGAAATCTATAATATCGTGGGTGTGTGCGTGTGTGACAGCGTACATATGCATGTGTCTGCATTTGTACATGCCCGTGCGTGTGTACCTTTGGGCGTGCCTGCCAATGGACGTGCCTGCGCTTGTGAACATATGAAGCATTTCGTGATGATGTCAACATGTATGCGACGTCGCATGCATATTTTGAATTATTTGTGTGTGTGTGCGTGTGATTGTGTGTTTACGTATACGTGTATGTGTACGTGTACGTGTACATGGGGGAAAAGGTGTGGACAGTCGCGTGTGGCTGAGAAGAAATCCGGAATATTATGCGCGTTGATTTGATGATTACAGCAGAGCTGCTCTCTGGAATACTTCTTCAGTAGATCCCATGATCGCTTTCCGTGTGAACGCTTTCCACATCGGGATAGAGCAGACGTAGAATGAGTGCTGGTAGACCATAGAGGCTTGTAGTGTTTTGTAGTGTTGTTTAGTGTGGTGGCGTCTAGAGCGGGCGTCTCCTGTGGTAGGTAGGCTAAAGCGAGTAAGTCATTTGTGTATCTATACAAAAACGAGGGTTTGACAAGGGGCCAATCACCCCTTTCCGTAAAAAAATCATGATTACGGAAACCGCAATAGCTGAGTGGCTGTATGCACCAACCAGGTTATGAAGAATATAAGTATGTAAGTAAGTACATAACTAAGTAAGTAAGTAAGTAAGTAAGTAAGTAAGTGAGTAAATTAGTAAGTGAGTAAGTAAGTATATCAAAAAGACATACATTTCTAATCATGTTGATACACATAGCAGTAAGTACTGAAGTTCTTCAATAGTCGCCAGCGACAAGAATGAGCTTCAGAACACTGCAATTGTTCAACCAGGCGCAAATAGCATACTGAAGCGTCGGTCAGACAAGTACTACACATGCCGTTTTCCTCGCTTGGGGTGGCGCAGTTGGCTGCGTTATCTTGCCAAGCTTTCTGACTTTCTTCAGCATCTTGTTGACGCGTAACTTCCTTAATCATTCCTTCCAGTGCTAGTCTAAGTGGCATTTTGCAAGGCTTCTCTCATTAGAACAGAGATGTATATCCGATAGAGTGGCAGGGCCAGAACACAGCCTTGTTTGAAGACGTGCCAGGCATATGTTACCTTTACCCAATTCTTGTACTTCACTTGCTACAGTAATTCGTGTACTTCATTAGCTACAGTAATTCGTGAACTTTACTTGTTCCAGTAATTATAGCACTTCATATGGTATAGTAATTCTTGTACATCACTTACTACAGTAATTCTTGTACTTCACTTGCTCCAGTAATTCTTGTACTTCACTTGCTCCAGTAATCCTTGTACTTCACTTGCTCCAGTAATTCTTGTACCTCACTTGCTATAGTAATGATTGTTCTTCACTTACCACAGTAATTCTTGATCTTCACTTACTACAGTAATTCATTTCGTTTAAAACCTCTGATTTCGCCTAACTTCCGAATTGTAAAGCACAACATGTAACTATCGGAAGTTAAGTGTAATTATACATTGACCCTTTCTTTCATATTACATAGTGTCTCTCAATGCAGCGACATGGTCAGGGTCTTTCTGGCTTTCTTCTGCATCTTGTTGCCATATAGCTTCCATGATCAAACCGTTGCTTCCAGTGAACTATTGGCAGAGTAATCACTCCAGGATTAGTATAATTGGCATTTCGCATGGCTTCTCTCATTAGAACAGAGATGTAATTCCGAAAGAGTGGCGGGGGCGGACCACAGCCTTGCTTCCAGCCGTGCCATAGGGCATATGCTACTTGTATTTCACTAACTACAGTAAGTCTTCACTTGCTATGGTAATTATTGTACTTCACTTGCTATGGTAATTATTGTACTTCACTTGCTATGGTAATTATTGTACTTCACTTGCTATGGTAATTATTGTACTTCACTTGCTATGGTAATTATTGTACTTCACTTGCTATGGTAATTATTGTACTTCACTTACTACAGTAATTCTCCTACTTCACTTACTACAATAACTCTTGTACCTCACTTAATACTGTAATTTTTGTAGTTCACTTACTACTGTAATTCTTGATCTTCACTTACTACATTAATTCTTTACTTCACTTACTACAGTAATTCATGTCGATTAAAACCACTGATGTCACCCAACGTTCGAATTGTAAAGCATAACATATAATTATCGGAAGTTAAGTGTAATCATACGTTTACCCTTTCTTTCATATTAAATAGTGTCTCGCATTACAACGAAATTATATTATTAGCATTCGTAAACATTTGATAACAGCAATTGTCTGTGTCTGGGAGAAGGAAAATGATAAAGAACACAAAGACATTTGATTTAGAAAGCATGACATTTACGCGGGAAAGAAGCTGACTTAGAAAAAAAGCAAGTGCGGCAATGTAGCACTTGTGTGAAGTGTTTACTTTCTCCATTTCCATAACTGATGACGCAACGCTCTTGGGGTGTGGTTGAAATGTGGACATATGATATCTGTAATATTTGATCTTCATCATAAACGTGTGTCGGTATTGTGGGTGGATAGATAATAGATAATTGAACATATGGTCCTATAGGAGAACGAAACGATATATCTGCATTCGTAGCAAAAATTCGCAGACACGGCAGGTTTAAGCGAATTACGTCACAAAGGCAAACAGCACCTGTGCATAGGGACACCTTGAAGACATCACTCAACTGGCATCTGGTTTCGTCCTCCCACACTCAGCTCTGCGGCGGCATCTATTGGTCACTTACAGTTAATAAGAATCTCGAGTCTATTTGGGCGGATAATATATCCAGCACACCGAGATTATCTGTCCCGCTGTTTCCAGCAATTTCGTTCTTTTCTTGGATGGTCGCTGCCACAACATCGCAGCATTTGCAAAGCTGCCGTCACACGCGTAAGTAGCATTCGCCACAACGTAATATTGTCATGCTTTCTGTTTCAGTTGCTGTTTCAGTAGTTAAATGGCCATATTAATTGCTAGCTTAGTAGCAAATGTTTTGTATGTTGCTGGTCTACTCGGCGTGAACAAACCTGGCGAATTGGCATAATCAAGAAACTAATGATGAATGCATATAATGAATTGTTGGGCACAAAACTGAAAACATGTTGATAGACTTTTGTTAGTTTGACTGCTGTTTAAAGTTTACGTTGATGTCTAGTTATTAAATTTCACAAAATGGAAAAGCAGACTTGTGCGGCGCTGATAAATGATTATAAGAAACATGTTGTGTACAGCATTTGATTAGTGCACTAGATGATGGTTCTTTAAATGGTAACATGATATGGCAATTGGTGTCAGAACTGATCTTTCACGTTCCACTTTAGTTGTGCCATTATCATGTTGCACTTTCTCTCTCTCTGATTTTATATATAAATCAAACGGTATTGTATTACAAACTATATCGGGTTATTACAACTAACAAAACACAGCACCTCTCAGATCAAAAGATGGCCTCACACTAATAAAAAGATCCGACCAAATGAATCGATGGATTCAACACTTCTCAGATCTTTACGGCACGGAAAGATCCTACACTGCGCCTGCAATTGACAAGGTGCCATCCGTGGAGATTATGGAAGAACTTGAGTTGAGCTCACAGAGATGGAGGCAGTTGTTGCCAGACTGTCAAATAACAAAACTTCAGGCAGAGATGCGATTCCTGCAGACCTGATCGAGGCTGGCAGACAAGTGTTGTTATCACCACTCTACATTCTACTCTTAAAGTGCTGGTGACAACGCACTGTCCCACAGGAAATGAGGGACTCAAATATAACCACTCTGTACAAAACAACACAGGCGACAGAGGTCAATGCAATAACCACATAGGAATATATCTACTAAGTGTTGTAGGGAAAATATTTGCCCGTATTATTCTTACATGTCATACGATTTTTTGTGTAAGACAACTGTAAGAAAAAGCAAGGGAGCAACAGACGACACTCCACATGGCTTTTGAGGATCTCACATAAGCTTTCGACTAAGAGAATCGAGAAACGCTCTTCGCTATTCTCAAGAAAGTTGGATGTCCTCCAATCTTACTTGATCTTATCAAATCATTCCACAAAAACATGCAAGGCACTGCCCAAGTCGATGGAATGATATCAGAATCCTCCTTTTCCATCGTAAATGGTGTGAAGCAGGGTCGTGTTCTGGCCCCAACTCTTTTCGGGATATACTTCTCTGTAACATTGAGAGACGCAAAGCAAAATGCTAACCATGCTAACCCTGGTGTGGGCCTGAGAACCAGATTTGATGGCAATGTATTTTCTACATCACGTCTGAAGGCTCAGACCAAAACAACAACGTTACATGTATGCGAGATCCTCTATGCAGATGTCGCAGCCTTCTCCTCTCAATTCGAGGAACAGCTGCAGTCTATCATAGACAGTTTTTTTTCAATACTTCGTTGTCAAAAAGACTGTCATCGGGACTCAACTAGCTAAAATCACTCTCAACGATGAAGCACTAGAAACGGTGGAGAACTTCTCATACTTAGGCTCCTCTTAAACAGTTTCCACCTACGCTGCCTACGTACTATCCTTGGCGTGAAATGGCAAGACAAAATTATCAACCTGAAAATCCGACAACGCTGCAACACAACTCCACTAAGCAGCATTCTAAAATTAATTAATCTAATTACGATTGTAATTATGGTTTTGTATACTGGTTATATGTAATGCGTATACAAGTTTGCACGCACACACGCACGCACACATGCACAAGACACGCACGCAATACACGCCTACTAACGGAATAAGGACAGTGAGGGATCAATAGGGCCTATGCATCTGTAAATTTCAGTAAGTCAGTCATAACGTGGCATGATTACATAAAGGTATGTACGTGAAGGTATGTTCTTATATAGCGCAGTATCCAATCCTCGGGACTGTTCAAAGCGCTTTACACTTCACCCCCTGGCAGACCTGTTCATTCCAATGCCATCTCGACTTCGCTGGGAAGCATTCAGCCAAGCTGCATTTACTGTGTGAAGACTATTCGTTCACATATCCACAACTATCTGTAGCCGGGTATTTAAGTATACAGCTGACTGAACTGTAGAGGATATGTGGGGTAAAAGAAACTATAAAAGCTTCGAAACGGCTGCAAGATTTGTTCTCTCGATTGAAAGCTAGTTCTAACGTATTCTAACCGCGACCGCGTCCCACAGTGGGTGCTACTTACGTCTCTGGTCACTGGTTCAACTATTATGTTTTGTCGTCTGCGCCGTCCTGATCCACCACTATTTTTTTTAACCTTTTGTTACCCCCCCCCGTACATTTGTATGGTTTTGGCCATTTTCTTGCTATATCTGCGGCTATTTCCATAAAATACTCTTTATTTCTACATTTAGACTTTGGGCAATTTCGTCAAACCCACTCTGCCTCTGTCTTTTGGAAGAGACACAGAAAGCCGTTGGTCCCTTCTATCTGAAAACAAACCTGTCGTGGACCCACAGAGCCGATGGTTTCAACCAACAGAAACCAACACAGGCGACTGTCTATGTTGATGTCGACTGTCTGTGTTGATGTCGACAGTCTATGTTGATGCCGGAGCTATATAAGACGCCGTTATTATTATTATTGTTTTCGTTGTTATTATTATCATCATTATTATTAGTGTTACTATTATTGTTATAAATGTTACTATTATTATAATTAGCAGCAGCAGCAGCAGCAGCATCAGCATCATTATTTACAAAATGTCCGTCTCATATTTCAGTTTCACACCATGGCACTGATGAAGTTGACGATCGTCTACTGCCTGTCGTTGCTCCAACTGTCTCCATCCGATGGAGACTGGATGAAGACGCTGACGCTGCCTACACGGACCAGTGGTCCTCGTCAGCGTGTCCCCAGGGTGAACAGAGAAGGCTCGTTCACCGGCACGAAGCGAAACCGGCTGCTGAACACGAGAGATGACCGCCTGTGCAGGAGAGTATGCGGCACATGCACCCGCCATCTTAGCATCAGATGGTCGGCCCTGTGCTGGACGGAATGCGAACACGGTGGCACGGCATTCGATGCGTGCCTCGTTGTCTTGTCGACGCTGCGATAGGTGCCTCCGTCGTGGACTCGTCATGCATCCGAATTTTAAGATATAGCAAATGTGACGTTCTCAATACGAAGCGACGACTCCGAATTAGAGAAAGTTATATGCAGTTGTTTACGCAAATGCTCTGCCGAAAAAAACGAATACTTGGACTAATATACATATACCATGCAATATACTTCGTTTCAGACTTATACACCTATTACGAAAAATTGACGTTGTTACGTCGCAGCATTCAAACGTCAGACCTACCGTTGTGATTATAACGCAGTTGGTTTTGACGTGGCGAACGAAGGGATTATCTCGCACTCTCCCACAGCGGCGCCACTCACCATATCAACACAGCCACAATTTTAATATCAATTCAAAATGGACCGCTGGCGGAGTTGCATAAGCGATTGGTGAAAAGCAATGGCGTCCATTGTTGTTGATGACTTTTTACACATTACATAGCATCTGTGCACTTGATATACTAAAATAGTTCCATACAAAAACGTTGTTATCGTGTTTCTAATCAAATGTCAACACAACACACTATCTACTTTATTCGCTTTTTATTAGATCTTTAAGTGAAATCACATGCACAACAAACCTTTTTAATACCATCCACGTCAACATGTGATGATCAAAATGATTGCGATTAGTAGACAATCGATGCTGCCCCCTCGAAGGGCTGGCTGGTTCGCATCTGGTATCATTGAACGTGTGCGACATATCGCTCCACCACTTTACATATGATCCATCAAAGCAAACACAATAAAGGAAAACAAAAGAAATAAAGTATTTAGTTACAGAGACAAATTAATCGTTATGTTGAACGCCGGTACACAAAGTTTGTTTTTCGTAAAACATCCTGTATCCATCAAAGCAAACACAACAAAGGAATACAAAAGAAAGACAGTATTTAATTATAGAGACAAAGACAAATTAGTCATTATGTTGAACACCGGTACACAAGGTTGTATTCTTTGTTTACCGTAAAACGTCCATCGGTGGTTCACAGCTCTATCTGTGACTGTTGCAGTTCAAATTTACTAGGAGGAGGGTAGCGAATGTCTCATTGGCCAATTCTGAGCAGGGCTCTTGCAAAGTCAATGATGTTTACCATGGAAAAGACCCGCCGAGATACGGTATTGCTGTGGGGCAAGATGAAGTGCGCTTTCATTTGTTTTGACAACGTGACGAACAGGCGAACTCCGCTTTGTCTTCTCCGTTCAGAATACACAGAAGCAGGTCTGCGTCGGTGGCCATGGCAGATAAGCGAAATGTGGCTGTTCCGATACTTAGATTATTTTGTTTTGCTCATACACCAACTAGCCTTTGCACATGCGTATAATAATAAACAGTGAGTTTCTTCAGACACTTCACTTGATTTCAAGTACATTTGTAAAACATTATGCGGTAAGTTTACATGCACTGTGTGAGTATCCAAAAAATTAGCATTGTGACTAGATGAGCTGATTCCGAATTCGCTACGGCAAAGTCGACAAAGTGCACAAACCCATAGCGCCTTTGTGATTTCTGGCAATCTTGCCTTCAATTATCATTGAAATGCGACCGGTGTGATCGTGGCTTTTTTTTGCTATGCAACATGGTTTAACAGATCCGGTTCCTATTGGCTTGGGCTGGATTAATGAATCATGCAGATTATTGAAACACCTCATTTTCGCTCATGCGAACGTATCTATGCATTTTGTTTTAATATTGCTAAATGATGTATTTATCTGTGGTGAGATGTATTCACCTCTAGTAACTGACAGGACAAGGAATAACAAATGTAGCTGTGATGTATACACCTCCAATAACTAGCAGGACAAAGAATAAACAATGTAGCTGTGATGTATTCACCTCCAGTAATTGACAGGACAAAATAAACAATGTAGCTCTGATGTATACACCTCCAATAACTAACGGGCCAAAGAATAAACGATGTCGCTGTGATGTTTTCACCTCCAGTAACTGACGGAACAAAGAATAAACAATGTAGCTGTTTTGTATTCACCTCTAGTAACTGACGGAACAAAGAATAAACAATGTAGCTGTGATGTATTCACCTCCAGTAACTGACGGGACAAATAATGTCACCACCACCAGGTTCTCAAAATAGCTGTGACGTAAAAGCAAGCACATATACCTTTATTAATATGATTTCGAGCGTATGACGTTCGAAGCGTAATATTATATAAAACAAACAAATTACTTATTAATCATAAATTAATCATATTACAGTGTTACCCGGCCTGTTTGTTCACCATATTGGTGTACGGACACAGAGCCATTTAAATCGGATTAATGAAGCAATTTATGCTGTTTCGAGACTGTTCACATTAAAATGCAAGCTGATTGCAAAAACAACGGATTGTCGATGAGCGGATAAACGAAACATGACCGCATTTTATTTCTCGCCTACATACAACGCATCTCGTTCCACTCACTCAATTCCATGCTATCGTCTTCATTTCTGTATTTTTAAATGCAACAACGGTACTGCCACGCAAGTGAGTGTCTGTATATCAAATATATTTTTTATAAAATCAATATTTCCTTGTGACATTAATGGTACAAATACTGACCGATTTGTATCGTTTAATCAATTAGCATAGTATAAACTATCTATTCTATCGTCTTGTTCACCAAAATATGTTTATTGAAGCACTATGCTTAAATACGATATGACCTCGTAGACATGGCCGTTCAGCGGGGAATGTAAACAATATATATCTGTGGCGAAACATTCAAGTTAACTATTTATTATCACCACCAGGTGTCGTGTCTGTTACAGGCATAGACGATCATGATCCTCCATTTTCTACGACCACAGATGTATTTTATCAGTTCTTGTCTGCTCATTCCATTTTTAATTATTTGCGACATCTGCTTCATTTCCCCTCAATATTGATGATTTTCCTTTTACCGTTAACTGTTCTTAGAATTTCTTCAGTAAACATACAAAAGCCAAATTATATATTTTGAAAGTGTTTATTTAATTAAATACGATTGGGCGGTCAAGGAATTGTTACAAATGATATTATAAAATAGACTGTGGCTGTGTTTGTTTGATCGACCCCTCGTATCTCCGTCTGTTTCGCGTGTAATCATTAGGCGTGTGACACGTGAGTAGCTCAAACAAATAATCGGACGCGACCTACGGCTGCGGCCTTGTCGGATTATTTGTGCTCCGCCGCCCTGCAATTCTGTAAACATTATGATGGATGCATCTTTAATTGGACATTGTTCACATCTATTTATAAAACAACTCGACGTGTTACCGCATCGACGCCAACTGTCAGCGGTGCGAGAATAGTACCTGAGACGACATCGATACGTAAAGCTAAAACATTATAGACGACGAACACACACCACCTTCGATACTGGATCATCACCATTGTTAATTTAGCACGTCCTCTTCCGTATCGGGTCGTAATACGATCACCATCCTCCGTTTCGCGTTGCATCCATCTTTATTGACATGTGGTTTCACGTCCCTTTTAATGAACGGGTTTCATCGGACGAATTCAAATAACTGGCCTAACGTTTCTGCTTGAAGTGACCGAATGAATACATATTTCGAGTCCTATTGAACAACAGCCGGAAGAGCAACGCCTACCATTTACGGCACCAAATATCGCACACAAAAACGATCAAACAGTTGGTGTGGAAGCGGATGCATGTTCTTTAGATGGAGATTTAGTTTCCTTTCATTGGGTTCAACGTGTTCTGAGAGAAGCGTACCTAAATGACAAATTGTTTCGACAAGCGAAAGGCTTCGTTGTCGAACTTCCATCTGTAGTTCGTTGTTTTTGGATGGAAGTCTTGCTATAAAATACTCCATGCTAGTGTTAAATATGTAGGAAATATAGCAACAATTCAACGTAAACTGAAAACTCACCTCTTTAAACTTGCTTATCCCCCATAGCTTCTCAGCCTACCAATGCAATTGTTTACAACTGGAACTCTTCATGTATCATATACTGCTTAACCCCTTTTGTTTGGTGCGCTGCCGAGCTTGGGTCTCTCGAGGATTTGAGCGCAATATAAGTATTTTATATATTATTATTATTATATTTTATCGTGCGCGTTTGACGTTAATTATGGGATAGGTTCAGCGCTGCTAGTATTACAACGTGTTACTCTCCTTTAGCTAATCACAACTGATCTACTTTACATCATTACAATTATATTAATTTGAAAGATATTGAAAAAAAGTTGATCTTAGCAATTAATGCGCTTTCTGTAATGATATTATACATAATAGGCCTACCTACAAAACTAAAGCAACGTTCTTATTCAGTAGCTTTAGAAGGGAACGGCTTTGGGCTGTATCCACTGTACTTGACGACTTGTAAATTAGATAACAGGCAATGAACTTCCGCAAATCCACACTTAAATAACCCACAATCCACGCCAAATATGTTAAGTTAAGCAATTAGCGCGCCTCGAGAAAAATCCATCCACTTTCTGCGTGAATGTGTCGCCACGTGGCGGAGAGTAATAATTACAACCAGTGTACTGGTGGCGCCACATGGTGAACTCTGTCGAAAACTGCACAAGCTATTACTTTTCCAACACTACATACGGGCGAACGTAGGAATGGGTTATTTTTAGAATTTTCCTTCTATATAGTTAGAAAGTCTACGGTAGAAGATGCCAACGGCTTTTATTGTCTCTTCCGAAAGACATAGGCAGTGTGGGTTGAACGAAATTGTACAAGTTTCGAAACGCCCAAGACCGAAAATCCGACGCTTTACCACCGTCCACCGCGCCACGTATACACAGGACGATGTATCGTATGATTATTGTTATTATGTTATTATTTGGGCATTTATAGACTTGATCTATACAGCCAAAAATGTTTTGTGGTAGTTGTCGATGGCGCTTCGAAATAACGATTAGTAATGAAATAGGTAAGTTCCTTTTACAAAACAATACATGTACTGAGCATATGATATACAGACGTCTATGCCTGCTGTTGATAAGTATACGCTTGGTTGTTTTAATTAAGAACAATTTATTTGTTATCCATTTTGCACACGCACGCACGCACGCACGCACGCACGCACGCACGCACACACCTATCACTTTACACCGTCTTGTTGACTTTAAAGTGGAGATATTCGCATTTGATGGATTGTGTTTTTAATCATCCCCGCAAAGACAACCACCCATGGGTGAAATGAGGACTGTGGTTAGTATGACTCCGTAAACACATGTAGTTGGTAGGGGTGTAGTGATACACACTCTGTTAGAACAGGCTAACAGCTCGTGGAAACAACTCTGGAAGAATTCCTTTTTACGCTCAAACAACTTTCTGAAGCCAGTGTTTTTGATCTGACAATAATTAAAGTAAATACAATAACATTTAGTAAAATAACTTACGTGAATGCGTTTGATTAGGAGTGTTAATAATTGTGTTTCCAAAACCCATTTTGCCAAGAGAACTGCTCCTGCTAAACGAATGCCTCCCCATTAGATTACCACGTAGAGGAGACTACTGCAAGTTCTTACAATGTTCAGCTAAAGTATCTTTTCGTGAAAAGCATGTTATAATTTATTTCTTTCAACCCATACATTACATTTATTATTCGTATTAATAAAATGTACCATACCATTGATATTCTATGATATAACTATGTAGATTTGTGAAGTTTCCCAGGCGCGGTCGACTGTAACAAGTAGCCCCATAAGTGGAGCAAGTTATTACAGCAAAATCGTGTGGATCACAAAGCATGTGTCACTCGTGCATGTGTCAGTTATTACATTAATTGGATTATACATGTTATACACAGTGTGCACAACAATGAATGTGTTCATATCTTCATATATTAAACTTTTATTTGTTAGTTACCAAAGGGACACTTTCTCCGGATTCTTACATAAGAAACAATTGTGAATGGGATATAAATTATTTAATGGAATATGCAATAGCGATTGACAATCTATCTGTAATGCGCCTTACATTTGATTTGAATTTAATTATTTAGATGGGATATATTAAAACGACTGGTCAAATACGTCTCAACTCGTTTCATTGGATTGCAATGGGTAGTCGGAAGAGAAAGCTCACAGTAGGTCAAATATGATTTGCTTACGACACAACTAACGTCGAGAAAAATATATTTTATTACAATCACAAAAGTACACAGAAATGTAATTAATTTCAAGTAAAAGTATATATATAAATTGTATTTCGTTACTCAAGAAGAGTGAAATGTTCTACTCAAGTAAATTACTCGAAACATTAATTAGAGACCACATGGTGGAATTCATTGTGAAACATAAATTAATAAATACATCTTAACATGGGTTCCTAAAAGCAAGGTCATGTCTAACCAATCTCTTATGTTTTTTTGAAGACATTACAAAGTGGGTAGATGACAGGTCACCAGTGGATGTTGTCTACTTAGTTTTTCAGAAAGCTTTCAATAAAGTGCCACATCAAAGATTGTTACTTAAACTAAAAGCCCATGGTGTAGGTAATGATGCAATCAACTGGATAGAAAAGTGGCTTAAACGGAGAAGACAGAGAGTAATAGTAGATGGTGAGATTTCAAATTGGAAATCGGTTTTGAGTGGGGTATCACAGGGATCAGTATTAGGCCCTATACTGTTTTTAATATATATATATATATATATATATATATATATATATATATATATATATATATATATATATATATATATATATATATATATATATATATATATATATATATATATATATATATATATATATATATATATATAAACGATTTGGAAGATGACATATCTAGCAAAGTACTCAAATTTGTAGATGACACAAAAAGTATTCAGAAAGGTTACTAATGATACAGATAAACACAGTTTACAGGATGATCTAGATAAATTAGTTAAATGGTCAGAAAAATGGCAAATGTTATTCAATTTTGGGAAGTGTAAATGTATACACATAGGACATGGAAACATGTACGAAGAATATAAAATGGGAGATGCTATACTAGGTAGAACCACAAAAGAAAAGGACACAAGAAAGAGATTAAGAGGAGACAAAATAGAAGCGTTTAAAGTAGTGAATGGTTATGAGGATGTTGATAGGAATATGTTCTTCAAACTTAAAGAAGGCAGTAGAACCAGAGAACACAAAGCAGTTTAATTTAAGGAGCAGTGAAGGCTGGACATGAGAAAGTACTCTTTCTCACAGAGGGTGATAGATGAATGGAACAAACTGCCAAATGTTTGTGTTAATGCTAGTAGTGTGAATGTGTTTAAAAATAGAATTGACATATATTTGATAAGGGCGGCCTACACATAGATGAGAAAATTGTTGGACTCTCGATAAGCCAATGACTTCCTTGTCCACTTGCCATCTGGAATTTGTTGCTTGGGATGGCAATCTTGTTAAATCTTAAAAAACCAGTACCAGCTATCTACCAGTGGAAAGGTTCTTAGGCGTGATACATTTTCCCAGCTACAGTCCAGCCCATGGATCTCGGTGAATGTCAAGAACATTTGGAGGCCTCTGAAGACACTCTTTATTCCAAAAGTAAAGTGAAGCCCATCTTCAACACGTGTTTACACTGCTTTCCAACAGGAAATCTCAATGGTTGATGCTCAGCTGCTGACCAATCACTGACCGCGTTTTACATGTTATTCTGTAAAAGGCTGATATTACGGGTAATATTAACTTAAGCTATAATAATAATAACAATAATAATAATGGTAATAATAATAATAATAAAATACTTATATTGCGCCCGATCAATTGAGATTGCTCTCAGGCGCTTTACATTCATAGTAGTATTTTACAAGCTGTAATTTGCTAAGAGAATAATTATACTAAGAGTAGTTTACACAAATGCTAAACGTAAAAAGAAACGCTATTAAAATATTTAATTAACTCAGCCAGGTAGTCCGGTCTCGTTTTCTAAAAAAATATTTCATTAATTTCATTGCTAAAGATAATGTAATGCAATTTAAAGCAAAACCTTGAGTCTCACGGCTTATACATGGGAGTTGACATGTTTGTCAGTAGACACAGTTGACATGTTTGCCAGTAGACACAGTTGACATGTTTGTCAGTAGACACAGCTGACATGTTTGCCAGTAGACACAGTTGGCATGTTTGCCAGTAGACACAGTTGACATGTTTGTCAGTAGACACAGTTGACATGTTTGCCAGTAGACACAGTTGACATGTTTGTCACTAGACACAGTTGACATGTTTGCCAGTAGACACAGTTGATATGCTTGCCAGCAGACACAGTTGATATGCTTGCCAGTAGACAAAGTTGACATGTTTGCCAGCAGACACAGTTGACATGTTTGCCAGTAGACACAGTTGACATGTTTGCCAGTAGACACAGTTGACATGTTTGCCAGTAGACAAAGTTGACATGTTTGCCAGTAGACACAGTTGACATGTTTGCCAGTAGACAAAGTTGACATGTTTGCCAGCAGACACATATATAAAATATTCAAAAGTAAAGTAAAATCTTTTCATTCTAATGGATCAAGTCATGTTTGCCTTTTTAGCCTCTCTAGTAAATCGCACGTGATTTATTATCTTACAATTTTGTTATCTTCATACTGATTACTATTTGTGCTTGCAATTACTTGTGTATATCAACAACATGGCTTGTAACCAGGCCCACCACATAAATGAAACAAACTATTGCATACCACGATGAGACTGTTTGGGGATGTGAATATATAATCGATGACAAGCTGTACAGTTAAAGTTCACATTTATAGCACATTCCTCTTCTTCTCTAGAATGGCTAACGTAAGTCGGCAACGATTATACATTTATGTCCAGATTTAATATCTACTAATAGAATGTTTCAACAACGTGGTCGTTTGTCAATCTTCAGGCGATCGAACGCGAGGAACAGTCAGACATGCTGTGCTCCATCGTTCGAGACAAGCGACCATATGTCGTATTAATAAAAAACGATTCGTGCACATCGCACAACCGCATTTTTACCTTTTTCGAAGCAATGAACAAGTCTGTGATTTGTATAGATTTTGCTGAAATGAATGTATGCTCGCCTAATACCAATACTGGGCGACCGCCGAGTCTCGGATAGGAAAGACCGATCAGAGTGTATAATAGCAATAACTTCTTCGTGACATTCTCGGAGTTTTGTTGCACGATGCTATGAAACCGGCAGGAAACTGGTGCAACAGATACCACCAGGTCAGGTTCCAGCAAACACTAACCTGCGTGGTTATTGGAATGTAGGAACATGAGCTGAAACCGGGACGCTTGAATGTCTCTTATTGTCTGTCTGTAGTTCAACATATGGCGCCCCTAGATTTGAAATCCGCCCACAGTAATATATCAGTAGTAACGACTGTACGTAAGTGTGACATATCACAAAGGTTGCAAAATGCGATGTGACTGTAAATTGGCCCATGTTCGCAGTAATAATAATTGAACATGAAGGTTGAGGCGAGGTAGAATATGCACAACAGCGACGACAGCGTTGCTCAGACAGCGACTAAAATGTGTGATCAAAAGATGCATTCATTCATTCAATCGTATCATCTTGCGAGGTGTTTAGCAACATTGACTGAGCCGCATCACGGACGCTTCCGCACTGATTGGAGGTGGAGTCCACAACCGATTACACGTTTACTCAGTGCATTCCTGTCAAAAACAGGTCACTCTGTTATGTAATTTGTGCAATCATCCATTGATTGGTTGTGATGGTTCGTTGTGAAGTTTCGTTTCAGTCGTTGGTTCGTTGATTCGTAAAATAATTAATAATTAATTAATGAAAGATAATGCGTCCATCTAAAACACTGACTATAATACACTATGTCATGGCGAACAGAGATTAGACGTGTATTTCGGGCGTCCCGAGTCTAGAGCTACTTTCTGACATTTCTGAATCGGCGATGTGCGCTGAAAGGTATAGTTTGTACATATTTGTATATATGTAGTTTGTTTCATGGATGAGTTTGCTCATTGATTATTGTAGAAACGTTTGATTTGATATGTGATAACTACTGTCAATCTGCTTAAAAGTGCTTGAAACCTACACGCGATACGCATAATGCTTTGGCCATAGCACAACATCACAGTGAACGTTGCATATCACCCTGGCGTGAGCGTTACACTTTGCACAAGAAATCCACAGCTAAAATGCCGAGACATGTAATGAGAATGAAGAAGACACCCTGACAGTTTTGGAAATTCTGGGGGATAAAGATGTGGTGGAAAAAATCAAGTCGACCATATACTCATATGCCCTAGTTGATGAAATGCGCTCGATGAAGATAGACATAACCCGCCTGAATGACTTCACTGATGCTAACAACAACATTGTCGAACTACGGGTGAGTGTGGACGACACTGAACAGTACAACGTTCGCATACAGGGCATACATAAACGAAGATCTCACACAGAGTCGTACTCTCATGGCTTTTTAAACTCGCAAATTACATGACCAAAAAAAATAACAGACTGCTGGACCCATAACGGGCACGTAATGATAAGAGACAACAACAACATGATCAAGAAGATCAACTCACTGCATGAACTAAAAAGTAACTAAATAGCAATAAACTGAAACATGCACTTGAATGGACATTAAAAGTGGACATTGAAAGTATGCATATACAATTCAGGTCAACTTTATTCTCAAAAACCATATTAGGTTACACGAGAATTGCAATGTTGCATACTGTTACAATGTGAGATGGCTATAAGTGTATGTAATCCAGGCTTCAATAATACTTATACATTACATTGGTAAATAGTTTTACCAAAATACAAAACACGAAAGTACCACAGGAAGATCAACTTACAACTTAAAACTCTTTAAAATCTCCTGTATGAATTTACATAATTTAATTAGCTTTGCATGGCTTGTCAAATTAAACAAGTGATCCATTTTAAAGTGTTTGACCTCACAAAATAATATCTAGAAATAAACTTAAGTCTAGCTTTTTGAAAAAAGTATATTTAAGCAAATAATGAAACTCATCCCCAGTATCATTACAATCACACAGCGTAAAAAATCTCTCTCGCCTATCAATTCCACTATACCTGCCTTGCTGAATCGGCAACCGACGATTACAAGTACAAACTTTACACAGAGGTCTACATAGATTTGGTGGTAAAACTAGCACATATTTCTCCATTTTTAAATCATATTTAATTATTCTGTACACCCATCGCTATTGCAAATATTACTACCTCACTGTTGACGATACTGGTCAGTAAGTTTTAATTTGACAACCGCTTTAAACCATTTATGATTCACTATTTCTTGATTCAGCCACACGATAGATGGGCCAATTCTATTTAAAATGTATTTAACATAAATAATCCAGGGGATTCAAAGATGTTTTTAACAGTTAATTGATATAATAATTTATACATAATGCAAGAGAGTTTAGGTGCCTTTTCCGTCAATACTTCCCCCCAAAATTAAACAAATTTACTGTTTGTTTTAATATTTAGTGGAAATTGCTCAAATTCCCCATAAACCATGGAAATGTGTGTTCTATTGTTTATCCCAAGTAAAATTAAAAAAATTCCTATGTAGCTTTTCAGTTAACATAATATTTTCACATCCCTATACTTCACATCCATATAACAAGATTGGGCATGTAAGGGAATCAAATACACGTGCAGGGTTATACTGCATGGGCTAATATGTCACGTAAGAACTGTCGGTAAATGCCTAAACGTTTTATGAATTTTTTTTTATTGTGTTTGAATGTATGCATATACATGTGCAGGGTTATACAGCATCGGCTGGTATGTCACGTAAGGACTGTCGATAAATGCAATGCAAAAACTTTACCAATTGATATACTCTGCCAGTGCCTCCCGCTGAAATTATGTTATAAATAGCACTCACATTAATTATTAAAACATGAGAGTCCTTCTTGGAGCCTTTCCAAAATGAACATGGTTAACACCATATTCATATATTTTCTTTTTATGCTATGCCATTTTGGGCATTCTCATACTTATATCAGATTTAATAGAACAGTGAAACTTAAACCATTTGACGTGTAAGGTGTCCACTAACATGCTTAATTCTCATTGTACCTTAGTTTTGTGTTCTCACCAACTTATCATATTATGATATCGAATAGTTTCACTTGTTAGCAAACAGTAATAAAATTAGCAAACAGATACGTTTATTATCCTACGTTCAAATATATAATCCATGAATGAACTTGAAACATTCGTTGAGCTCCTCAATACTATAAACTTTAAATTTAGGATGATATGTATATAAGAGTCATGGAAATCCGAAAATGATTATTGATCTCAATTCAGTTTACAGGGATATGAATTAATAGTTCAAGGTAAAACTACAGTAATACATTTACATAAACAATAATTCAATTATGCAATAAAAATTAATATCAATATATACGAATGGGAGGGGTTGATACTTAAAATAACTGCAAGCAATTTATCAAAGACTATTACTATTGGCAACATATATAGACCACGAAAATCATATAATGAGGATATAAAACATTTCAACGATGAATTTTCAACGACTTTATCTACACTAGCAGTAATCTCATTATCAAAGAGGACGTCAACATTAATATACTAAAAATTAACGGAAATTTAATTATACAATCATTTTGTTTTATACTATGACATCATACAGTCTCTATCCTAAATTTACATTTCCAACCCACTTCACCAGAATCAATGGGACATTGATAGACAACTTAAATAAATTTGTATTAGACAGTACAACAGGGATCTTAACTGAAGCTCTTTCTGATCATCGACCATACTTCTTATCCATGGATATCAATCTAAAAACGAAACTCCCTCCTAAGTTCGTACGAGTAAATTTACAAAATCAAGTAGCAATGTAAAATATAAATAATGAGGAGGAGAATCTACAACAAACTAAACAAATGTCCTAAGGCTGATCCCAATTTAAATTAAAGCATAATACATGAAGAAATTATGCAAGCAAAGTATAAGCACATGCCAATCAAAATCATGAAATTCAATAAATATAAGCATAAACATTCTACTTGGATCACACAGGGTCTTCTAAAATCTATAAGATATCGAGAATCACTTTATAAACAATTAAAAATGTCTAACTCAAACTCACCTAACTACAAGGTCATTCACACCAACTTTAAAACGTTTAACTCAGTATTAAAACAATATCCGTGCAGTCAAAAACGTTATTTTGAGTTATGCTTTATACGTTACAAAATGTCATTATAAACACTTGGAAAATTCTAAATGATTTTTTTTTAAATAAAGCAAACAAAATATGTAATTTTAAAGAAAATGGTATTAATATAACAGATAAAACGGATATTGCAAATACATTCAATAACTATTTTACAAGTATAGGTCAAACTATTGCATAAGGGATTCGATATGATGGCAAAAAAGATTATAGTTATTATATAAAATGCCGAGTTGACTCTGTTTTCAGATTTAAAGATGTAGACAAAGAAACCGCAAAGAAAACTATTGAAAGCCTTCCAACAAAAAACAGTTGTTGTTGTGATGGTATTTCTTCAAAACTGTTGAAAATAACCTGTCATCATTAAATCATTAATCCTATTAATAAACCAAGTTATAAATGCAGGTTTATTCCCTGACAAATTAAAAATTGCCAAAGTTATTCCTATTATCAAAAAAGATGATTCATCACTATTTAAAAAGTGTAGACCCATTTTTTCTCCTTCCTACTATTTCAAAAGTGCTAGAGAAAACAATTTATAGTCAGTTATATGCATATTTCAACGACAGACTTTGTATTGAAAATCACTATGGCTTTAGACAAAACCACTCGACTGAATATGCAACACTTGAACTAGCATATATAATAATTACACAAATGAATAAAAATTACATACCTGCATTTTCTTGACCTTTCAAAGACGTTTGACACTATTGATCAATCATTACTATTAAACAAATTAACACATTATGGCTTAGATGGATTTTCCCTGAATTTGCTTAAAAGCTATTTAAATAATCGAATATGTGTATTTTTAAAATGCTAAATCTGATATTTTATCTACAAACATTGGTGTACCGCAAGGAATTATCCTTGGTCAATTGTTATCTATAATATACATAAACGATTTCCAAAAAGCTAGCAAAATGTTCAACTTGATTATGTATGCCGACGACACCACCTTATTTAGTACCACCAAATCCTTTAATAACAATATACCAAACAAAAGCACTGAATCTGTAGTAAATGTTGAACTCTTAAAAATAATGGAATGGCTTAATATTAAAAAATTATCATAACAAAATCCAAATATATGACCTTCCAAATGCCTAATAAAGTTAGACACACCATTTCGCTCAACATCAATAATATCAACATAGAAAGAGTGGAAGAATTAATTTTGTTAGGACTGACTTTAGATACAAACTTAAATTGGAAAAAACACACAGAAAAATTATAAAACAAGTGTTCCAAAATTGTCGGCATATTAAACAGATTAAAGCATGTATTGCCTCTAAAAATCATTTTATATAATACGCAAATATGATCTCATATTAACTATTCTATCATGATATGAGGTTACCAAGGTAGCAGAATTATGAAAATTCAAAAGAAAGCTATGCGGATTTTAATCTTAAGTAAATACAATTCACATACATTACCAATTTTTTAAAAACGTAATATGAAAAAAAAATGCTGATTTATTAAAATTACGTGAACTTAAATCTTATTTTAAATACATGCCACAAAAAAATTACCTGCCTACTTATTAAACTGGACACCAAATATACACAATCATAACACAAGGCTGTACGACTGATATATACTTTTCAGAGCTAAAGATGAATTTGCCAAAAGGTGTCTTAGATATAACTTGCCATATGTTATTAATGATACCACAAAAATAGTAAAAGAGAAGATAGGGTAGGAACTCACAGTTTCAAGTTTGTGCAAATTATGTAAAAGCATATTTAATACAAAAATATGAAGATACGTGTACAATACTAAATTGCTAAACTTGCTATCACATTCGACTTGATCAGTAATACATATATGAATGCACGGCTACTTTCTATTATAATTAATATTACATAAAATCACACATATCTCAATACATACACTCAAATATTCATGCACATTCTTTCTCCGTCTGCACACTCGCACTGTCATAACCGTTTGTATAAATGAGCTAAGTTAAATGAGTTAAGTTAATTACAGTTCATTGGTGGCTCACACGAAAGCGACTGTAAAGTCTTTATATGAGTCACTGACCTCTTACTAAGTTATATTGTGTTTCTATTTTTCCATGTGAACGTATTGATGCACATTTTCTTGTTCGTTTAATTTTTATTTCTATCACAAACGGGGCCACACACACACACGCACACGCACACGCACACGCACACGCACACGCACACGCACACGCACACGCACACGCACACGCACACGCACACGCACACGCACACGCACACGCACACGCACACGCACACGCACACGCACACGCACACGCACACGCACACGCACACGCACACACACACACACATGAACTGCAAACATTGAAAGGAAGATCACTTGCAGAAACAGGAAAAAATCAATATAATGCATAGCCAACGTTAAGTGAAAGAGAAAATTAGAACATCTGGTGACAACGGGAAAGATTGGGGGAAGATAGGCAGAGGTCGGCTAAGAAAGATATTCCTTGATGATCTAGCAGCATCACCAGGAAAGAGCAGAACAGAACTATTTGAAGACATCTGTGGTCGTGAGAAATGGAGGATCATGATCGCCTATGCGACAGGCACTGCACCGGATGTTGATTATTTTGTTGTTGATGATGATTATTATGATATACTCTGACACAAGTTAAGGTGTGTCGTCTAGTCGGTGAATCTGATATGTGGAATAGTCGACTCCTCTTTCTAATGAAGTACGTTTCAGTAATGCAAACGAACGAACACGGCTTCATCTCGCCGAACATTGAACCAAAAAGAGCCAATGCTGACATTTAGGCATTGACAACCAAAAAGCGGAATTGATATCAAGTCTGTGCTCACGAAAAGCGGCGATGATATAAGCTATCTTTGCAAACCACTGTAAGGGAGTTGACTGATTGCTGTTCTATTTCTATACTGTAAATGTCATCATAGAAATTTTGCCGCACAAATATACCCCGATTATACATTTTTTGGACGCGGTAAACATAGACTATCCATAGAAATCCATGAACATGATACGAAGGTCGAGTCCGAAATCAACACAAAGATGATAGACCAATTAAACTTGGTTTTGGCTGCGGAAAACATAGACTATATATGGAAACCCACGAACATGTCCTTTGTAAGCAGGTTAGAGACCCACAGTGCGCGGTTGTACGGTTGTCCTCGTTGGGAAGTTTCTCAATGGCAATAATAAATGAAGGTACATTACAATACAATACAATACAATACAATGTAATACACTACACTACACTACACTACACTACAATACAATACAATACAATACAATACAATACAATACACTACAATACACTACACTACAATACACTACACGACAATACACTACACTACACTACACTACACTACACTACACTACAATACAATACAATACAATACAATACAATACAATACAATACACTACACTACACTACACTACACTACACTACACTACAATACAATACAATACAATACAATACAATACACTACACTACAATACACTACACTACACTACACTACAATACAATACACTACACTACAATACACTACACTACAATACACTACACGACAATACACTACACTACAGTACACTACACTACAATACAATCAAGAAACTTCTATTGTAATCAGGTTAGAGACCCACAGTGCGCTGTTGTACGGTTGTCCTCGTTGGAGGGTTTCTCAATGGCAATAATAAATGAAGGTACATTACAATACAATACAATACAATACAATACAATACAATACAATACAATACAATACAATGTAATGCACTACACTACACTACACTACACTACTATACAATACAATACAATACAATATATTACAATACAATACAATACACTATAATACACTACACTACAATACAATACACTACACTACACTACACTACACTACACTACACTACACTACACTACACTACACTACACTACACTACAATACAATACACTACACTACACACTACACTACACTACACTACACTACACTACACTACACTACACTACACTACACTACGCTACACTACAATACAATACAATACAATACACTACACTACAATGCACTACACTACACTACACTACACTACACTACAATACACTACACGACAATACACTACACTACATTACACTACACTACACTACAATACAATCAAGAAACTTCTATTGCGCTAAAATCCTCGCGAAATCCAAGCTCTGCAGCGCACGAAAACAAAGGGTTATGCAGTTACTAGTCGATAAACAATTCCAGTCGTAAACAGTTGGATTGGTACGCTGGGCAGCTATGGAGGATACGACGAAATGTTATTATATTTCCTACCGACTTAATTGGGAGCGAATTCCACATAGTTGGTGCGACAACCGAGAAACCTCAAGTTTCGACATTTGTCTTAACACTGGGAATGAAAAGTGGATTAGAACTAGATGATAGAAGCTGTCTGTTGTATTGTTGTAATTCAATCTAGTTATTGGAAGTGTGTGCGGCTTTCGCCTTCCTGTTCAAGTAGAAGCAAAGAACGCCCTTCGGACTTCTGAAGCAGTGTGGGGCGCCAAGCCCCCCAACCTAGCTGTGCGGTAGAAACCGAGCTCAACATATGAGAAGGGAAGTACCAAGAAGTTTCCGACATAAATGCCCAGTTAATGTGTTACTACTGGAAAATCATACCGATCCATCCTTAGAGAAGAGTTTTGATTAATGATTAAAGAAAACACCGCAGGAGAAGACACACCCCTTAGCAATATAGATAGCATTGGAGGCATTGCAATTATCAATATTGTGCGTTTAATTTGTTGAATATATGAACAAATACATTTCGTTTATGTTTCATTAGGTTTATTCAGTACACTTAGAACCAGGGTGTCTGAACTGAGCAAGTTCCACAGATCTGCAACCAATAAGCTTTACGCGATGCATTACAAAGTTCCTGATTCACAATAGCGGTCTAATTCAATCTCAATCTCTATGCAGGTGTACATTCAAGGAGTCGCCTTTGGTTTATTTTATCAATATATTTGGGGCATTTATCAGGGGATGTATTCCTTTGAAGTTTCTCGCACGGACTTCTCTCTTGTTTCAGTGAGACGCAGACATCACCTCCACCTTTAGACGTAATTTTCCCTACCAATATCCGTCGTTACAATGACCTTTCCGTAACCAGAATATACCGAGTCACCAGAGCCGGACACGACCGCCGGTCTACGCCATAAGCGGTCAACGCATCCGATCCCGGTCGAATTTCCCATTTCGAGTGGTCGGCGTCCACAACGTGCCGATTGGTTTCGCAATAATGGTCTGTCGTGTGGGTTGTGGTGTGGCGGTCGGGTCGGATATACAATATAGAGTCATGACACTGCCTTTTTTAGTTGTCACTTCGTCCGACGTGGTGAAGCACGACCAATGAGCGTGTCTATAAAACTGACGTGTGCGATCTCCGTTGCCCTGAGAGTTCTGATATCCGCCTAGTGTTAGGCGTATACTCGACGTGTCAACTGTGTTGACCCGACTGAGCTGTCCCGCGCAAGATTTTCGTCGATGAAACGACAACTCTCTTTCGGAATCAGTTCATGGTAAGCGTGTGTTAACGATAAGAGTAAAATAATTAATTTAGTATAATGTTCACTTAATAGTACTCGTTTGCTTGTGGGTGAAGTTATATATTTGCGCGATGACGATTTACGGAAGTTACATTGCAGATGACGCATGGCTGTTTCACGATAGAAACGTCCAGTAATTGTTCTCTTGCATAATCGATTAGGTGTGGGTATAAATAAAAATAATGGTACAACACATGATGTCTGAGAACTCTGACAATGACTTTGCTTTATCGGCAAACAAACCATGTTTTCACGGGTCTGTGAGGTTCTCGGTTATCAATGACCATGCATTCACGGCATGGGAAACTTTGAGTAACAGAAAGCAGAAAGCTAAAAAGGTTAATTACAAGCAACTACACAAATTAACACGACAAGAAATGATAGTATTCTAGTGGGCATCGTCTACCTATAGTCAACCATATTACTGTGGACAATGTATATTAGGTACAGGTTAGCTTAGAACGTGTGACGTTATCACTGATAACTAGTGCTGTGACGATTCCGGGTCGGGAAGGATCAGAACCGAGACACGCGGAACTCACTGGAACACGCGGTAACTATTGGGACCCGCGGTATCCATTGGGACCCGCGGTAACCATTGGGACCCGCGGTACCTATTGGGACCCGCGGTAACCATTGGGACCCGCGGTACCTATTGGGATCCGCGGTCCCCATTGGGACCCACGGTAACCATTGGGACCCGCGGTACCCATTGGGACCCGCGGTACCTATTAGGACCCGCGGTACCTATTGGGACCCGCGGTTCCGGTTCCACATCCAGAAACATGACAGCACTAGTTAGTAGCGCCAATAATGTAATGTAATGTAATGTAATGTAATGTAATGTAATGTAGAGAGGCGAACAATGTGCTGATTTGATTAACTATAATTTAAAGATCCATTGCCACTGATGTGTTGCATCAATATATAGGATCGATTGGAGATCGATATCAAAATATGTAGTAATGAACAAAATGATAAGGAAACCCAACGAAAAAGTAGTAATATGTTACACCCATCTTCTGTGAGTCAACGTCGGGTAAGGGCATGTGTGCGTGGGTGCATGTGTGCGTGGTTGCGTCTGTGCATGGGTGTGTGCGTGCGTGCGTGCGTCCTGGCGACTGACATGTTTATTGTACGACCAATAAGCGGCTGTCGTTTCTAAGAAATCAACTTCCGGCGACCGGAATCACTGAGTCATCGGAAGCAACGTAAACTCTCAATCAAGCGAGGTGCAAATAAGAACGGGATAAGTTTAGTGAACAGAAGCCAAAATATATTGCATAATTTGAACTTAGGCGCAAACGACATGGCCATATCCTATTCGAAAGTGTAGGAATAGGTGTTTACAAGTATATTTTTATTTGGTGAGTGACTACACACACTCGCGATGTAGGGATATCTAACATTATCTCGCGGCGCAGTGTGTTCAACAAAGTGATCCAAATAAACCACTGGCGGGATAATTTTGGTTGTAGTTGCAAATATATATAACACTTAAACATTCATACTCTAGAAATAACGAGTATATATTAAATTAACACGAACACATTCATATTTATTAATCAGTTATTCAGAAAACAAGACATATACTGGTTATTGAACATTTCTTAGGATATTTTATTTTTACGATCATATAATTCATTTTCATATCCCAAAGCTTTATTCACACACGCACGCACGCACGCACGCACGCACGCACGCACGCACGCACGCACGCACGCACGCACGCACGCACGCACGCACGCACGCACGCACGCACGCACGCACGCACGCACACACACACACACACACACACACACACACACACACACATATATAAGCTTTCGCCAGTCGCCTGGTATGATGACGTCATCTTACCTGGATGTCATTGGCATTAGTACTGATGAAAAGATCTTGACAAGAGTGGCGAAAGTATATACATTTTAATAAAACTTTGGGATATAAAAAAGTGTATGATTAAATACTGGTAAACAACTCAATGGCGGATACTAGTATCTGGGATTTGGCTTTTGACATGTGCAATCATTAAAAAGTATGCGAAATAAAAAATTATACAACGTTAAAGAAACACATAGGAGCATCTGGTTCTGGCAAACCACATATGATGTCATACTACGTATTGATTGCTACTTATGACGCAATTATAAATGTATCGCCTGTCGTGCTAAAATTAACACGTCCGCTGCTTCCGACCAGCCACTCACCGGATCTTATTGCAGCGAGGGTTACGTAAAAGTGGAAGTGCTTCCGGTTCAACAGACATGTGTAATTGGTGCCTGTGGCACAAATCACCGTGAGGCATTGCGTCTTTTCTTAACAACACGGCTTGTCGCTTTCGTCTCAATGTGTTCCGCATTGTCTTGATTTCCGGTGTTGCTGACGTTTGCGACCAGACGGAAGCGAAATAGAGTTGAATATGGCAATGCGTCGAATGAAGACGGAAGACACATTATTAACAACAACAGCGTCTAGCCAACAATGCTGCCAAATACTGGATCTTGTTGAAATGAGATTGCTTGTTGACGCTGATGCGCACGACATACTTTTACGATGTAATTAGTTTATGACGTCATGCAGATCTTCTTCTTCTTCCAATATTACGACTAGCCTCAACATTCTGAGGGTACAGGCAGGCCAATAGGCAAACACAAAGATAATAACTCATATCCAGCAAATGTTTTTGCATCTAAAGTTTTCAGTAAAAAATTGTCAGAATGCTACTCTTAAATGCATCCAGACTGCTTAGACTGACAGTGTGTTGAAGGGGGAATTCCAAAGCGGAATAGTACTGGGGAAAATATAAGTGATAATTAAATCTGGAGTAAGGGATATGATAGGCTAAGGAATGTTGTCTCCTATTGACAATATTCACAGGAACAGGATATTGATGTGAAGGTGTTCCCGGTAGACCATTAACTATTTAGTACACCACGCAGCCTCGAGTGTTTCGCACGATCTGTGAATACTTTACTACCATAATGACGCCACTCACCATTTGCAGATTCTGCACATCTTTATTTCATTTGGTAAACTCCAAATATTAATTTTAATCCTTCAAGAGGTACAATGACGTTGTAATGTTCAAGGTCATATCATTGTTGTAGACATTCGACGTCAGATGGCGCTATTTATGAAACGTGACAATGCTACATTATATAACTCTTCGAAATAAGCTGGAGTCATGTCGGTACGAAAACGTAAAGAAGAGTTTGCAATAATTGATGGGCACATAATCTGAAGTCAAAATCCAAGCAAACATTTTGTTGGCGTGTCCGGGGTCCCATGGTGATGGTTGGTACATTAAAAACCGAAACCTTCCCCGATTCCCGGGGGTTGGAATATTACGAAGGAACCTATGTGGACGTTTCGTGAACATATTACGTAACACATAGCAACTGTACGTACAATTGTTAGTAACGCAATGCATGTTTCGATGATTTAAGTCAAACATACATCGAACACTTCGTGAAACCGGCAGTTGAACATTATTTTTGGAGCGCAAGTTTTCATTGTCATTGTGATTGCCCTACCAAAACATGACTGGTTAGTGCAAGGAGTCATAACCTCTTTCAGTGGTTGCATTTTTACCACTTGCAATGCAGAGCAACTCGGTTAGTCTGGTATATTACATTACTAGGGTGGCATACTTCTACCAGATAAAAAAAATCTCACACGCTGTTCTCGTTGAATAAAATTGTCCACTGTTTTTATCGCAAAGACAAATGTTGTGGCCAGAAATGAAATGCAACCACGATGAACAATACCAATACAAGACAACCACGATGAACAATACCAATACAAGACAACCACGATGAACAACACCAATACAAGACAACCACGATGAACAATACCAATACAAGACAACCACGATGAACAATACCAATACAAGACAACCACGATGAACAATACCAATACAAGACAACCACGATGAACAATACCAATACAAGACAACCACGATGAACAATACCAATACAAGACAACCACGATGAACAATACCAATACAAGACAACCACGATGAACAATACCAATACAAGACAACCACGATGAACAATACCAATACAAGACAACCACGATGACCAACAACAATACAAGACAGCCACGATGAACAACACCAATACAAGACAGCCACGATGAACAACACCAATACAAGACAACCACGATCAACAACACCAATACAAGACAACCACGATGAACAACACCAATACAAGACAACCACGATGACCAACAACAATACAAGACAGCCACGATGAACAACACCAATACAAGACAACCACGATCAACAACACCAATACAAGACAACCACGATCAACAACACCAATACAAGACTACCACGATGAACAACACCAATACAAGACAACCACGATCAACAACACCAATACAAGACTACCACGATCAACAACACCAATACAAGACAACCACGATGAACAACAAACACCAATACAAGACAACCACGATGAACAACACCAATACAAGACAACCACGATGAACAACAAACACCAATACAAGACAACATTCTTGGCGATCAGGTAGCCTTTTCTACGGACGCCCTGACTGTGCCATTCCGGTGACGTCACGAGAAAAGATTGTTTGATTTAATTATTGAATCCTTCTTCAGAATGACTGAAATCTGGTATAATTGGTAACACGCACGCCTGAAGCGCGCTCACATACTAGACTACACAATAACACTCCGGTCCTACTTAGCTGACATGAGAAGTACACGAGCAATGCCTGGAGCAGACTGCTCAACTGACCACTTCCTCGGCCATCCCTGTGCAACTTCCATACAAATCCACCTCGAAGGAAAACTAGACCTACCTCCGCGAATTAGCTAAACGTTATCGTGATAGCAAACACTGAGACCCAGACACGCTGTTGGCAAACGTAGAAACCAATTTGATAAAATTTCCTGACAAACTGACAAACAATAGGACAATCTCGATGAAAAGGTGTACTGTCTCTTTGGACAAGAAGTCCAGTGCAACTCACATTCACACTACAAGCTCCAAAGAACTACGATCGATGCATAATGCCTAATGGATTAACAAGACTGATGAACCACAAACACTAGCCGATGACAATTTTTAAAAAGATGTTTTGTTGCGTTCAAACGAATCAATGGTATGCATAATTAATTTTGAACAAGTTACGACATTCTTCGGAGTTATAATCAACAACGGTGATATTCTACCAATCAACACCCGACTAAACTCGATTAAAACATTAAAGTCAATCCCACAACACTGAGTCGGTCAAGAACATCATATCACAAAACAACTGCACACCTGCTGCATCGTGAGTCTTTACAGGACTCTGGAAGCAATTATTGTCACAACATGTTATAGGCGTACCAGAAAGGATGAAGACTATGCAAATTACAAAGAGGCACTTAACGTAGCTACAACTGAAATTAGAAAATCTAAAAGAACCTTTGAAAAAAATGTGTAATGTAAGGAGTAAACAGAAAGTTCGCGATAAGGTCGGACCACTGGAAAACAACAAGGGAAACATCATTTCAGACGGGTTTCAAATGGCAGAGGTCCTGAATGAGTATTTCAACTCAGTTTTTATCATAAAAAATACCAGATCACTTCCAGTTCCATTTGCTAAATTTGAGGGCAATACATCAGAACATTTAGGGCAATTATGTGTAACTCCTGAAATGATAGCAAACAATTGAAAAAAATTGGCAGGTAATATAAAACATGACAGCAAGAGATGCTATGCTTATGTAAGGAGTAAACAGAAAGTTCGAGATAAGGTCGGACCACTCGAAAACAACAGGGGAAACATAATGTCAGACGGGTTTCAAATGGCAGTGGTCCTGAATGACTATTTCAGATCAGTTTTTATCACAGAAGATATCAGCTCACTTACAGTTCAATTTACTAAATTTGAGGGCAATAAATCAGAACATTTAAGGAAGTTATTTGTAACTCCTGAAATGATAGAAACGAAAATTAAGAAGATGAAAGATATTAAATCACCTGGAGTTGATGGGATTGCTTAAGGAAATTGTTGAGCAAACTAGTACACCACTTGCAAAATTGTTTAACTTGTCACTAGAAGAAGGAATAGATCCTTCAGAACGGAAAGAGGCAAACATTACGCCGCTATTAAGAAGGGATCGAGGAACAATCCAGAAAATTACAGACCAGTCAGTTTAACATCAGTTGTATGTAAATTAATCGAAACACTAATTAGAGACCACATTGTGGAAGTCCTTGTAAAACATAAATTAATAAATACATCTCAACATGGGTTCGTAAAAGCTAGGTCATGTCTAACTAATATCTTATGTTTTTTTGAAGAAATTACAAAGTGGGTAGATGACGGGTCACCAGTGGATGTTGTCTACTTAGATTTTCAGAAAGCTTTCGATAAAGTGCCACATCAAAGATTGTTACTTAAACTAAAAGTCCATGGTATAGGTAATGGTGTAATCAACTGGATAGAAAAGTGGCTTACACACAGAAGACAGAGAGTAATAGTAGATGGGGAGATTTCAAACTGGAAATCTGTTTTGAGTGGGATATCACAGGGATCAATATTAGGCCCTATACTGTTTTTAATATATATAAATGATTTGGAAGATAACATATCTAGCAAAGTACTAAAATTTGCAGATGACACAAAAGTATTCAGAAAGGTTACTAATGATACAGATAAACAAAGTTTACAGGATGATGTAGATAAATTAGTTAAATGGTCAGAACAATGGCAAATATTATTCAATTTTGGGAAATGTAAATGTATACATATAGGACATTAAAACATGGACGAAGAATATAAAATGGGGGATGCTGTTCTAGGTAGAACCACACAAGAAAAGGACTTAGGAGTAACATTTAGTGCTGACATGAAAGTTTCAGAGCAATGTGGGATTGCTGCTCCGAAAGGAAATCAAATTCTATGGCTAATTAGGAGAACTATCATATATAAGGAGAGACAGCTAATTGTACCCGTGTACAAAGCAATAGTTAGACCACATTTGGAATATTGTATTCAAGCATGGAGGCCATATCGTAAAAAGGACGTAGACAAGTTTGAAAGAATACAATGAAGAGCAACTAAAATGATTCCAGAATTGAGAGACCTTAGCTACGAAAGTCGCTTATTACAGTGTGGTTTGACAACACTAGAGACCAGGAGACTAAGAGGAGACCAAATAGAAATGTTTAAAATAGTGAATGGTTATGAGGATGTTGACAAGAATATGTTCTTCAAACTTAAATATGGCAGTAGAACCAGAGGACACAATGCAGCATTAGTTAAGGAGCAGTTTAGGTTGGACATGAGAAAGTATTCTTTCTCAAAGAGGGTGATACATGAATGGAACAAACTGCCAAATGATTATGTTAATGTTAGTAGTGTGAATATGTTTAAAAATAGAATTGACAGATATTTTATAAGGGCGGACTACACATAAAAATTGTTGGAGTCTCGATAAGCCAATGGCTTCCTTGTCCACTTGCCATCTGGAACGTGTTATTTGGGATGGCAATCTTGTTAAATCTTGTTAAATCATGTCTCTACACAGTGCAAGGTGTACAAGGCCATTGTACTTCCAACGCTACTGTACTCAGATTAAGCATGTACTCTCTACCGCCGCACATCAAACAATTTTCCAAGGTACATCTCCGAAATCTACGGCAAATCCAAATCAATCAACACCTGGGAAACACTGCCTAAGACCGGCAACGGTAAAGGCAAGTTACACATCAAAGAGTACTCCACATTAACAGAACAATTGCTGATGCATACCAACATGACCATGATCGTCGAAAGAAACTCTGAACTATTCATATACTTGCTACTTTTTTATGACTTTTTCTGCACACTTTTGTTTGCACCAAAGTTTCTGCGCGTGCGTGTGTATGCGTGTGTGTGTGTGCGTATGTATGTATAATAGTGTGTGTGGTATATTCGGTGAGTGAGTGTGTGTGTGTGTGTGTGTGTGTGTGTGTGTGTGTGCGCGAGATATAGATAGATAAATAGTAGAGAGAGAGAGAGAGAGAGAGAGAGAGAGAGAGAGAGAGAGAGAGAGAGAGAGAGAGAGAGAGAGAGAGAGAGAGAGAGAGAGAGAGAGAGAGAGAGAGAGAGAGAGAGAGAGAGAGAGAGAGAGAGAGAGAGAGAGAGAGAGAGAGAGAGAGAGAGAGAGAGAGAGAGAGAGAGTGTGTGTGTGTATTTGGTGAGTGAGTGCGTGTGTTCATGTGTGTGCACACGCATGCGACCAGTATTGGGACAATTCAAACGGGTTGCGAAACAAGACACGTACCAATCGACGCACTGTAATAACAGTAATCCAAGATGAAGACGAATACATGTGCAAGCGTTACGTGTGCGTCAATTGTAATAGCCGATGCTGATGAGTGAAGTAGATCTGCCAGTATGCGATGGAAAGGCTAACAACATGGACTGAATGTCGGAATATCTGAAAGTTCATTATATAACATGCATGTTCACAAAATAGAAAGTATGATATGTCTACGCTATTATAATGTGTATTAGAACAAAACAATAGTTTACTTCTGTAAAAATAATTATGCCCACGCAGTTGTAATGTTTTTATTGTGGAATTAACGATGATATATCATTGTGGTTTAAACTGGTATTGTCTATCAGTACGCCAATGATATCCGATAAAGTTACCAGTTATTACCATATATGTTGAACAACTACTATTGCAGTGTTGCATTAGTACTAAAATGTTACATACAATCACATAACATATCTTGCAATGTGCCTTCTCGGAATATACTGTATAAGCAGGCTTTTTCTGTGGGGAGAACAATGGTTTTCAGAGTGAAAATTTTGTCCCTCGTACTGATAATGACTTTTGCGCGTCCACGGGCGTTAACGATTAAGCGTAATGATTCTGCTTTGTTGCGCCTCAGAGCTCAATTTCTTGAGGATATAGGCGCCGTAGAAGTTCATTTTAATTATAGGCTACATGAATGGCAGTGTCGCTTAATCTTTCTCAGCTGAATAGAGTGGCTAAGTATGTGTGAAACGATTATGTTTCACAAGTGCCACTCGAGAGCACCTGTTTACCTTGTTTTACAGATATTCAGTATAAACATGTTAGTTCTGCAAAGCAAACTATGGATTTCTTCCAACGCTGTTCTTTAACATGACTTAAAGTATGCATTGCTATTACATTGTTTAATTTCTTCTTCAGAGCACTGTAATTGAAGAGACGGTCACAAGATGTCGCCTACAAGACTGCTGCTAGTATTCTGCGTCTTTCTCGCATGCGCAGTGTCCACAATTACGCCACTTCCGTCCATCGAGAGCAGCGCCATAGTGGTTGGACCGTTCATGGATCCGCGACTCTTGCTAGAGGGCATCTACTCAAAACGCAGTCAATGGGATACAAGGTTCTGCCGCATGACGTGTTCCCGATGTAATTCGTTCATGAGTCGCCGATACGCAGCTTTGTGCCATGTGGAGTGTACTCGAGGCGCCGGCCGGGCTTACATGGCCTGTCTGGTGCTTCTCATGGAGGTCGCCACCAACTAGTCTCCGTCTGCCACGTCGCTGCATCGCCTATTTACCACAGAAAACACGCGCATGCGAAACGTCCCAATAACATATCCGAAGGATTTCCGACATCAGCAAAGATAGCTATGCCTATTACATAGCTCATAGTGGAAAATAGCTACCTTTGCGAAGCAGCTGAAAAGGAATACGGTGTAATAATTTCGCAGTTGTGGATTGGAATGAGCCTTTCCTTTGAGATGAAGCGCTAAACGTCGTTCACTGACTGTTCGTTGTGCTACAATGAGTGTGCTAAGTGTACCATTCCGAGACAGAAGACGCCATGATACATTGCCACAGGTCTGGCTTCTTGACAACGCAACATGTCTGATTTACACGAGCAATTTGTGTCCTAATGTGTTGGGCGACGCCGTATCGCACGACAACGAACAATTAACTTATGCTTGCGTTTAGACGAGCGACGTTTCTAGACACTGCGGCCTAGATCTCGACTCGCGCCATTACCGATTTAAGCTCTGATGAGAGTTAACGACGGGTGCATGGTCTACTGTCGGCGACTGGTTGGTCACTGCTTCAAAATTGCCTGCTACTCTCTGTCAAATCGGGACCATTCCCAATTCCACTGATGCAATTGTAAACACAAATTGGCCTCGACAATCTGTCTCGCGAGGGTTTTTACGCGACCGATTCTTCCACCGCACTTCAATTTAATCGTTCGTGTAAACCCTTCATATTCGTTCGTATTCGCAACAGCTGCATGTGCACATGTGACATATTTCCCTATTCCCATCGTGTCATCTATACACTACCGTAACTGCATTAAAATTTGACAACAACTCCAAAGCTATATTTTACATGGATGGTCGTACGCTTTTTAATATTTCGTTGTATCAACCTCTGGACGGATTAGTTTCAACATTAATATGAACGTCTTGCAGGAACTAATCATATGGTGCCCACATCGTTCAACAGTGGGTTGTAGACCGTAGCTGTTTTCAGCACAAATATCAGTTTAAATTGCGATAACACAAAGGACACGAATGGCAATAAAGATACAGAGTCACTGTTGGGCTTGTCAGAAGTTTTAATTTGTTTGCCAACGTTCGGGTGAAATCAGTCGTTATTAATTGCCCGCGGCAGCAGCAGCGCGCACGCACGCACTCACACACTCACTCACGCACGCACGGACGCACGCATGCACGGACACACGCACGCACGCACGCACATACATACAGGGGTTACATAGATAAACAAATTGATGGACTCTCGATTAGCCAAGGACTTCCTTGTCCAGTTGACATGTTTGCTTTGGATAGCAGTTGTCATATGCTGTGTAAGCTGCTTTTAGCTGCTGCCCTCTAGCTACCAGACTAGCGACCAGCCTGGAAAATATTTTATTTTCAGCCAATGAGAATTAAGCAATAAATAGTGTGCGATATGGTGCCAAAATGAATGCTTTGTTATGATTCATGTCTTAGCAATACTCTGATCCCATCTGCGACAGCAATCATGTTAAATCTTGTTAAGTAACTTCTCATTTTCACACAAGGCAATTTTGATCTTTTCCTAACTTCGTTTTCGCCCTTAAACATAATATATAATATTTGGGAGACTTGCTTCCTAGCGGTGGTGCAGTAGAGGGTGGTTGATTTGGCAACGAATATGTTTTCAAATCCATGAATCGCAAGCACAATATAATTAACGCAATTTGTTTAATGTAAATCGAAACATCGTAAGGAAAAAATTTACATTCAAATGTTACCTTGTGATCAACACAATGTGAATAATTTCACTGCAACAGGCGGTCGTACGGACAATGTTATGGCGAACAGGTAGTGACACCTAGCGAATGAGTAGGAACGAATAAAAAAGAACACGATATAACAAGACTGCTATCTCAGGCAAATGGCCAGATGGCAAGTGGACAAGGTAACCACTGGCTTATGGAGAGTCTAACATTTTTCATCTATGTGTAACCCTCCCTCTTGAGATATGTGTCAACCTGGTTTTTAAAACATATTCACGCTGCAAGCACTTACACACTCTGTTGATAATTAGTTCCATTCATTTATTGTCTTCTGTGAGAACGGCTTTATATATTGAAGTGAATAAAATATCGATCTTTCGTGTGGTACACCAACGGGGTCATAAAAAACAACCTGAAAATCCGGCGGCCGAAATTACTTCATTTGTTACTGAAATAAACGCATTAAGGGTGGCCGATGACGCAACTATAATATAGTTGAGTCATCGGCCACCATTTGGCTTAATTTTTGGATCATCTTCGTATATTATACGAAGACGATCCAAAAATTAAGCCAAATGGGGCAACGACCAAATTACCCCCTTTAATATGCCACTGCTATTCTACTTATTAAACATTTGAGTAAGACTCCAACAACACATTCACCGTCTTCTTGTGTGAACACACCGAAGCAAAGCCGACGGGAACGAAGACAGTCCGGAAAGGACATTATTTCTAATTTGGGAAGAGTTATTATCATTGCCTATTGTAGAAGATATAACATCACTAATAAAATGCACAAAAATACTGCAATGACCAAACCGTAATTTGCTAGATAATATCATGTAACGTTCGATTGTAGTCGCAAAACTTTATCATTTGTTTTGCAATTTTTGAATGTAATCCGTGGTGCGGAAAAATTATTGAGTTAGCATATCATTAATCCTAAAACACAGACACAATTGCTTGTTGTATCTGCGCCTGTATGTCCTGTACTGTGTGTATGATAACAGCATCAAGGCGATGCTATGATGTGCTCAAATGAGCATTTGGCTAAAATATCCGTCAACAGCAAAAACAACCACAAAGACGCCATGGGAAACACAGCATATATTAAGAAAGGTTTTTACCCAACAGATGAAGAGAAAAACACGAACAAATAACCACATTTTAATGTCAGTATAAAAAAATGAATTAATTCGAGAACAAAACACGCACTCTTCATTTTAAGCTATGATTACTATTTGTAGACACATTTCTACACACATGTGGCCTATTTACCTGTGCGTTTATGTACACCAGATGGCGCACCAGAAAGTTCTCAACTTACACTAAATCTAGTCGTGAATTGAGGGAGTTGTCTTACGTCGTTTGGTATTTGACATGAAAAACAATAGGTACACACACTGCTGTATCTAAATATTAGCCGCTTTTCCAAATCCTCGTGTGACGGCCACAAAGAATCCTTTTTGTTGTTTGAGTAATTAACAGAGCGAAGAGAACTACCATTATCGCGGCGTGTGAGCGGCATACATCTCGTCTCAATAACGCTGCATACATATATCACCTTTACTAACGATGATCTGAAAAAAAAACACGAAAAAAAGAAACATATCCTTGTAGCGACTAAATGTCGTCGCATAGGTTCTCAATGTCTAACAACGTATAGCATTACGCATGGCGTATGGTGGCTTGGTCGTCCCACTTGTGGGACAAGCGAATCCCAGCATCAGTGGAGCCACGTAAAGGGTTAAATGGATATTAATTGACATTGACGCTTGTCTATGCAAATTGTATTAAAACTGCGTCTGCTTTTTTTGTAGCATTTTGGTGCTTCTTGTGCTTTTCTTGATATTTTAGTTGATATGATATTTATATTTTAATATGTGTACAAATTGATGAATAAATAGTTAAACTTCTTGTTACGGTATATGTTCATGATTGCATGTGTATAATGAGGCGGGCGGCAAATGATTGTGCTTTTTGATTAGCAACATGCGCATCACCTTATGTCCCATTCCACGTATTCGGGAGGGGTGTTCTGAACAAATGCTAAATATTTTATGTTTTTTGTGACATTGACCAAATACGTCAATTTATAATCATAACAATTAATAATAACACCTCTATCGCGCCTAGATGTGTACTATGATGGCCACACTTCTACGTTACTAACACACATTTATTGTTCACTCCGAGGAGGTGTTTCACCGACAAAAGATGGTCATAATATTTATACATCAAATGTTTAAATAGTGCCACATGCATTTACTCAAAATAATATAACTCATTGGATACAAACTGCTCTGATATGAGAGAGCAAGAGAGAGAGAGAGAGAGAGAGAGAGAGAGAGAGAGAGAGAGAGAGAGAGAGAGAGAGAGAGAGAGAGAGAGAGAGAGAGAGAGAGAAAGAGAGAGAGAGAGAGAGAGAGAGAGAGAGAAGAGAGAGAGAGAGAGAGAAAGAGAGAGAGAGAGAGAGAGAGAGAGAGAAGAGAGAGAGAGAGAGAAGAGAGAAAGAGAGAGACAGAAAGAGAGAGAGAGAGAGAAGAGAGAGAGAGAGAGAGAGAGAAGAGAGAGAGAGAGAGAGAGAGAGAGAGTTTAGAAGAAACTCACGCGCTACCAATAATTATAATGATTAAGCAAAGTCCACTTTTCGGGCGACTTATACGGCGACAGCTAGCACCGTGATAAAAGAAAGAAGCTTGATTGTATCATGCTCTGTTAGACGTTGTGACCGAGCAACGACCTGAACGTGAATGTTGCTTATTTGCTTTCTTAAGTCGAGTGAGTTCCACGAGTCACGATTGTATTACAGTCTTCCAAGCTTGTGTCACGTTTCAGGATGTCAATGTAAGTGAATGCAGCCCCCCCCCTGTTTTCCTTACTCCACATTTTGGTAAACCGTGGACAAACTGATGCACTGGCTCGTTCTCGCCGCTGTAGCAGTGGCCTGTGAAACGCTCTCTCTGCTCTCTGATCTGATCTAAGAGTGTTGGCAACTTACAGCACAGCTCGCTGTTTGTGGCTTGCTTGTTCCAGTGTATGTTTAATGCCAGTCTCAACATTATTATGTAGCTTTCATCTAATTGACTTTCCGGTGTAGATGTCATTTTTTTCAGACGTCACAGCCATACAACAGCACAAACTCAAACGTTGATATAAAAAGTGTTTCAACTTCTTAGCGTGCGTTCATATCGAGATCCTCTGCAAGCTTATCACAAGCCCTCAATGCTTTTGTCTTACATCTTTTTATAATCGATAGTGAGTATATTTGTTTATTATGTTACTACTCCAATACGCTTTGCATATCGGACGTCAAACTTTCAGGGGTTCATCTCCGTCCCCACGGTCGGGTCGTCAAAATTCATCCCTCTGTTACCCTTTCTACGAACAAACGAATTACCCTTTGTAATTATTACGTACAATTGTCCACAACGCTAAGCGAAGAATTACGTACACTTGTTGACAACGTCATGCGTCGTTTCTTCGATTGTCCGAAGTTACGTAATACAATAGCAAGGCGTCGCTACACGTTACTATGGTAACTGCCAGTATTACGTCGCAATTTCGAGATATTGACTGGCAACACCAAGTACGAAGGCATAGATGGATATTTCTCTGATAATGTTGTGTATCCTGAAATCTGGTTATCCCGTCCAGAGGCTGGGCATTTTTTCCTGGTACTACATAATGCGTATTACGTATAATATCACAAGCAATTGAAGTGTTTCTCCAAATAATCGACAGCTTTTCCACAAGGCAATGCCGACAACTTGATAGGGATGTTTGTCAGTGCTAGTGAGGTGATCACTGATGACGGGTTCAGGCACGACCTCGTTGTCGTGAACGATACCTTTGACGGCCCTACCATCAAGGTGATGGAGGGGCGCAGGTGAGTGTTTCTGAAACTTGTCCTAGGTTGTGGTACGAGTCATCAATGACCTACTTACCTAAGGCTTCACGCTGCATTGGAACGGCTTGTTTATGTTCAACACGCCGTGGATGGATGGCGTCGGCTACATCACTCAGTGTCCCATACCGGCCTTCACCTACCGCTTCAAGGCGTTCCCATGTGGAAACCACTGGGGAGGGAAAGAAATTGTTTTCATAAAAGGATATCGCAATTTCTCGTGAGCGGTAGTATTATATCTGTCCTAAAATGTGATTCAAATGATATTGTGCAAAGACGTATGGTGTGTAGTGAAATGCAACTACTAATCGTTTAGTCTCAACATTTCGTTTAATCAAACGTTTAATCAAACGCGCTGAAACGCAAGAATCAACTGTCTAGTTCACGAGTCTTTCGAATCGAGCATCATGGCTGTGATGTAGCTACGTCACAGTCATGTTATCGGCTACAGGTTATTTGGTGAGAGATTCTAAGGATGTTTGAAAGTAAACAACGTGGTGGCAGACATTAATACCGACTAGCAAATGCAGACTATGCATCTGCGACGACGTTACCCTTATTGGACACGTGTCGCATATCCGTCGTTAACACTGCGACAAACGAGAGGTGACGGCCTGACGCAGAGATATGTCTGCACTGCTGCTGAATGCGAATATGAGCGGCTTATGATCCGTATCAACGTGAAAAATGGGCACTTCAATGAAGTAACGGAAGTGGCGCGCTGCTTGGTAGGTAGCGAGAAGTTCTGGGTCGAAAGCGCTAGATCTCATCTCAGCTGGTTTGAGAAGAAAGCGAGTGGTTGCCAGTGTCCGTCAATGTACTGTGCCAGTGATGCACCAATAGCTGTAGACGAAGCCACCGCAGTGATGCTAGTCGAGGCCGCATGTCTCGGGCGTACTAGGAATACGGCTGTGGCCAAGGCTTCCTTGGCTGCGCAAATAGCATTATTCATCGTCGCCGTCCGTTCCAATGACTTTCCTTCACTTTTCAAAGGGCCGTGGAGTGGGTGCAGAAGGCTGGCGGTATGCGGTACAAAACGGTGATACAAGTTCAGCATGCCCAGAAACTCTTGCAGCCCTTCTTGTCCGACTGCCTTAGAAATCGGTTGATGGCGTCGACGATATCAGCCAGCGGCTCAATGCCGGCCTCGGTGACGTGATGACCAATGAATGGAACAAACTGCCAAATGATTGTGTTAATGCTGGTTGTGTGAATATGTTTCAAAATAGAATTGACATATATTTGATAAGGGCAGGCTACACATAGATGAGAAAATTGTTGGACTCTCGATAAGCCAATGGCTTCCTTGTCCACTTGCCATCTGGAACTTGTTTGGGATAGCTATCTTGTTAAATCTTGTTAAATGGCCAAGGAAGTCAATTGTGTTATTCCAAGTGTGAATTTGTCGGCGATCACAACTAGTCCATGTTCAATTAATCTCTTGGGCAACAAGCGAAGATGACGCAGGTGCATGTGTTGATTTCGAAAGGAATCAGCGCCTGAGATAGGCTGGGCGACATCGGCGAGGAAGAATGTTCAACGTAATTTGCCGAAACCGAGGTTGAGAGGTATAGTCCTCGTGCCAAAAGTCGCGATCGACGTTCCGTTAGCAGCATGGAGAAAGACGCCTCATCGACCCGTCAAGTGGTCACGTGGAGAATCGGGAAAAGGTTGACTTCCGCTCCCGAATCGACGAGGAAACGTTGGCCTGCATAACGATCCCAAACATAAAGAAGGCGGCTCTTGTGACCAGTCGCACTTGTTGCAACTAGTGGCTGGTCGGCTCGGTTTCCGACCATGAGCAGGGAGTCCTACAGTTCTTAGCGCACTTTCCAAAATGTGTGTAATACCAGCAGAGTTTGTCTCTGTCTGTAGATGCACGTTTGGTAGTTGATTGTGGCGGTGAGGCCGGCTGCTTACGAACGACATTCAAGACCACTCGACCTTTAACCGCCATCACGGCGCCCGCTGCGATTGCGAAAGCATTCAAGTCTCTTAACTGGAGTGCTGCCAAGGTCACACGAACGTCATTCGGTAGCTGCTGCAGAAAGCGCTCACGGAACGACGAACCTGTCGGATTGCTGGGGTAAGACCACAGTTGACCTTCCTGTTTATTGTTTCACACGAATGTAGGTCGTATTAAATTGCAATATGTGAATTTAAAGAATTCATATGTTGTGACATAAGAGCAATTAACCAGGCATATTCACAGGTTTGTTTGTAGAAGCTATTGGCTGTGAAATGGCGCATTTTTTGAGAGTTTAACAGGCGGAGGGATTTATGGGAATTTTTCTGCTATGGGCCACGTGGGCGCATGAATACATGGCTATTTTTGTCAAAATTGATGGGCATCGCACGTTGAGGCGTTTTAAAAGAGCTGTAAGTACGATGAAACTTGGTCAGCATGTCAACGAGATGATGGCAGTTGCTGTGAAAAAGTTTCAGAATTTTTAGTGGTAACGTTTTCTTATAATCAGACAAAACGTTAACATGGCCACCAATGACTGCTGCCATTGAGCGAAAGTATATATGCTAGCATGTCCGATGGTCGGCGGTCACCGAGGCAGTCGTGGTTCTAGTATCTTGTGTGGCAGGCTGTGATGCACACCACGCACACCAAACTGCGCCTCTGCTTACGCGAGCCAAACTTTCGGGCTCGTCTTCAAGAAAAGCGGTAATTTCAGCGAAACGGCCGCATCATTTCTACAGTCAATATCTGCCATGTTAAGTTGATAATTCGACGTCAGGGTCACCAATGTAGTGACATGCAACTAAAAATCGTTTAGTCTCACAATTTCGCTTAATCAACCAGACAAACTGAAACGACAAAATCAATTGTCTAGTTCACGAGTCTTTCGATTCGAGTGTCATGACTGCGATTAGTTAGTTGGCGTGAGATTTTAAGGAAGTTTGAAAGTAAACAATGTGGCGGCAGACATGAAGAGCGGGTAACAGCCGCCACATGTGCGTTAGTTAAGAATGCATGATATGTATAGTGAATAACATTTTATTTGTGCACTGCGCTAATTTAGATTTTATTGTTTGATACTCAATTATTCTCAAATCACAGTTTGACGCATATCAATGTAGTGGTGTGTTAAGTGTATTTATAAATTTTTTTACAAAGACATATATAAATCAAATAATAATAATAATAATAATATAATAAAATTAATTCTTTGGCACCAATATCCTCGGAAAATCCGAGCTCAGTGGCGCAACAAAACCAAAGGATTCGGCATTATCGTGACCACGTACAATGTAAAAAGTCGTCAACCGATGGATGGAGGTGCCAAGAAGCTAAGGAGGATAGGCAATTTTGAAAAGATAGTTTTTCAGATTACGGTGAAATGAAGCTATATTTCTTGCTGATTTTACGCTGCCGGGGAGTGAATACCACAGAGTTTGTGCGGCAACCGAGAAAGCTCGAGTTCCATCGTTTGTCTTAACTCTGGGAACAGAAAGTAAATCAGAACCAGACGACCGAAGCTGTCTGGGTTGTCTTGCTGGAGTTAGCATTGAATGGCGGTAGACAGATCCAGCAAGGTAACTTAGGTAAGTGCTGTTACTTTTCCTTTGTCAATGTTTAAGGTGACGTCAATGTGTACTTTAAAAAGAGCAGTTTCTGTAGAATGAAACTCTTTGTAAGCTGATTATGACACATTAGATAAGCAATTTGAGCTGATGTGAAACTTTAGACGGCTTGCTACGACTTTCCCCAGTATTTTGGAAATAAAGCTGAGATTGGAAACAGGTATATAACTGTTTAGATCTTCTTTAGGCAGAGATGTCTTCTTAAGAAGTGGGTTGACATGGGCGTGCTTGAAATCATCCGGAAACAAGCCAGAACACAGTGATGCATTTATAATATCCGTTATCGGTTTGAGCAATGTATCAAAACAAGATTTCAACAGTACCGGTAACAAAACATTCTAAAATTCTAAAACGAAACAAGACACCTGGTGTCCCTCACCTCAGTTTCCACGACCACTTCTCCAAAACGCGTCTCGACGGTCTGTTCGGCATGTTGATTATCCATCGAGAACTGCTAACGCTGTCATAGTTTCTCTTCACGGTGCACGATTGGTGCAACGTCTCTGCCGACGACCCTGACCGGCTCAGCGCATGTCGGCACTTCGTTCTTCCTCGTGGCTCTATTTATTAATTGGTAAGGCTGGTTCATGTACTGCTAAGCCGCCCCAGCTGTTATCCCTTTCTACTTCTCCCTATCGACAGCCTTCTACCTCAACATGTCATCCGCCTTTGCCTTTCGAACATCCTTCTTTACGCAGTCCTCCCGTCTGAGAAGAGGTCTTCTATTTTCCTATGGCTTAGCTGTTTTGTCGCCTTTGCTTTAACAATTGTCCTTCATGTGGGTAACTGAAACATTAGTGAGAAATCTAGTCGTCTGAGTTCTGAAGTTATAATGACGTTGCTCCATTCAGGTCGCCGGAACGTCCAGCAAGTTCCACTAACGATCTCCAAAGGCACATCCGGACATACGTACCGTTTCCGTTTCAAAAAAACGACAACTCGAACAACTAAAATAATGTTTACGCCAGCGATCGGTATTTAGCACTAATACAATATTGTCCAACTTATATGAAATAAAATAAAAAATTCCTTGCTATCTCACCCTCTCGCTCACTCGATCCTCTCCTTTTTCGCGTCTCTTGGAACATAAGGAGCCATTGCGAACGAACACAGGAAGCAAATGTGCAACCTGTCGTGTACTCACACACTGGTGGTCTCTCTCTATATCACTTACGCTAGCACCCGCGGCCTGAGTTGCTTCCAGGTCGGACGCGTGAAATGCGCCTAGTAGGCAGAGTGGACAACAGCTATGCCACTGCTGACCCCGTTTCTACAGCAGTTTCTACAGCAGTATATGGATGGTTTAATTTTTACAGGATCACATCGTGCTGTGCAACGACAAGTCTGCGATGCTGACGGCTGCCATTGCACACAACTTCTCGACGTTCCATTTAACCAGGCATTTAGCCATGCAGAAACGCTTCCACGTTATGTAAGTATCACCTTTATGTGTTTTATCGCACTTAGTCGGGTATAAAACTTCTAGTTTCGCTTCCAAACAGTGTCCATATTGTCCGTTTATCTAATACCTTGACCTGCATTCTCCCAAGTATTGCCTCTATCGTCCATATATATAATAGTTTGGCATAGTTTCCTTCCAAACAGTGCCCCTATAATCTGTATATTCATTATCTTGACCTATTGTCTTTCAAGCAGCAACCCTAGCAACCGTAGATGTAATTTGTAATGCTTCTACATTTAATATATAATATTATGGTCTATTTCAGTGAAATCATAGCGCTGTTCTGTAAATTGTAGAATAAAACTAGAGTGTTCCACATAAAACCATGCCGATAACCTTCTACGCTATACATGTTCCGCTTTTATACGCATTTTGTTGCATTTCACGTAAGTACCGCTTGTATATGCATTTTACCGCATTTAACCATGCAGAAATGCTTCCACGCTATGTACGTACTGGTTTTAGTTGTGGAGGTGTCGCATTTAACCATGCCGAATTGCTTCCACACTCTGTATGCACCACTTTTCAATGTATTCTATTTAATTTATGTCAACGCTATTACAAACGTGAACTGCTTCTTCTTATGATAAAACTTTATGAAGTGGCATTTTCTAAGGCACAGCGTGTGAAACTTATTTGCCTCTCCCCGTTGACCAAAAATTACTGAATGTGTAATGCGGTGCCCGGTGCAACTTCCAGTTGCGCATGCGCAACGTGGCCACTGTAGGACTCCCGATCGAGTAGACTCTTTTAGAACTAATGGAAATTTGTGGGATGTTCTAGAATGTCACTTAACTCATTGACCTCATGTTTTTTCTGAATATATATATATATATATATATATATATATATATATATTTATATATATATATATATATATATATATATATATATATATATATATATATATATATATATATATATATATATATATATATATATATATATATATATATATATATATATATATATATATATATATATATATATATATATTGTAGTACAATTTCCCTTCAGTAGGCGTGCCAAATTCACAAAATGAATGCAAACAATAAAATTGTTGTCATCACGTGTGTCTTGTTGTTGAACTTGTGCATTATTACTCCCACACTTCTTCCTCTATCTTCACAACCAAACACATTTGGCCGTCAATGTGGCACGCTTTCATGTTCAGCATAGTAGCGAATTATCTTAAGTAGCGAAGTAGCATTAAACTGTTTTCAAAACACAAATTGTCAACTTAAAAACCTTTCAACTCACAAACTCTCAACTCTCAACTCACAAAGTAAAAAAATTTCCAACATCCATTCATCCACCCATACATATACAAACTTCCAACTCACAAACTTTTCAATCCAAACATAAACTTTTCAATCCAAATTTGAACCCCAAACTTACAAAGTTGCAAAGTTTTAAAGTAAAAGTAACAAACTTACAAACTTCCAAAAGTATCACAGTTACAAAGTTCAAGTTTTCAAAGAAAAATACAAAGTTACACAATTTTGAAAGTTAAACAATTTCAAAGTAACAAACCTTAAAAAGATACAAGCTTAGAAACTTTCAATGTAACAAAGTTTCAATGTACAAAGTTAAACAATTTCAAAGTTATTTAAAAGTAACAAATCTTAAAAAGTTGCAAACTTACAATATTCCAAAGTAACACGGTTATAAAGTTTCAAAGTACAAATTTACAAAAATACAAAGTTACAAAATGTCAAGGTTACAAAATTTCAAAGTAACAAACTTTAAAAAGTTACAAACATGCAAACTTCCAAAAGTAACACAGTTACAAAGTTTCAAACTACAACGATTCAAAGTACAAAGTTACAAAAATACAAAATTATAACATTTCAAAGTAACAAAACTTTAAAAAGTCACAAACTTGCAAAATGACGCCCGAAGTGGCGTAACTTCCATACAAAATAATATTTTTTATAATAGCACCTTGCGGATACGTAATGAAACAGTTAGCGGAGAGTGAATACTTTAGAGTTACATATACAAATAAAATTAGGGTTAATGAACAAGCAAATTGCATATTTTAACCGGAGAACAAAACGTGCAATGTTGTACTTACACAACGTGACAGCGTTTCTGCATAGCTAAATACCCGGCTAAATGCAATAGAATACATATAGAAGCGGTAAATACATAGCGTGGAAGCGTTTCGGCATGGTTAAGTACTCGGCTAAATGCAACCGAATACATATAGAAGCGGTAAATACGTAGTTTGGAAGCGTTTCTGCATAGTTAAATACGACACCGGTACGTACATAGAGTATAAACGTTTCGGCATTGCTTTATATGGAAAACACTAGTTAAATTTATTGATAATATTTGTCTCACTCAACAAAGATAGTAGAACTAGAGGACATGGAGTAACATTAGCAATGGATCAGTGTAGATTGGATATCAGGAAGTACTCGTTATCACAGAGGACAACAAATGAATGGAACACATTATTTACAAAGTGCTAGTGCTCTCAGGAGGAGAGATTACAGATAGTTGAACAATTTTGGACTCTCGATACGCCAATGGCTCCCTTGTCCACTAACCACCCGATAAGTTTAACAACAACAACAACAACAACAACAACAACAACAACAACAACAACAACAACAACAACAACAACAACAACAACAACAACAACAACAACAACAACAACAACAACAACAACAACAACAACAACAACAACAACAACAACAACTATTGTCGTTGACAATTTGGCAGTGCATCTTACCATAAACATTATCCCACCCAACCGAAACATTACTCCTCAAAGATTCGCACCACTTAGTTTAATGCACGAAATTCAAGCGTTTTTTTTTACATGAATTCGTCGAAATGGCAGATTAGTAAAGGCAGCACGGTTTACCGATTACAACAATGCCTGCTCAAACTCCCACTGACACACCCATCTCGAATGTCGTGTCGCCGTGATCTCACATGACACCTTGCCGTCAAGCATTTTCACGAGCCACATGATTCGCTGCCTGCAACGGGGATAAAGAGATGAGCGACGGAACGTTGACACTAGACAAGGCGAGAGCGACGCGACAGAAATGCAGCCGCTTGTGTTTTGTATTGTACTGGCAACGACCGCCGTCGTCACGGCTGATATCTGCCGCGATGCCGTCTGCGAGTACACGTTCGTCATTCGCCGGGCGCGGTCCGTGACGTACCGAGCACCAAATGACAAACTCTACAACGTCGCGCTGAACGGTACACGACTACAGGTGAGGTTGTTTTTAAATCCCACTTAACAGTATATTTAAAAAAATACAACAATTGTACAAGGATGCAATCCACTGAATTAGCAATGCAGACGTACAATACATGTTGCTAATTGCAATGTTCTGAATAATAGGATTCAGCCACTTGTCAATCATAGTTGTTAAGCTATAAATAACCTATTTGATGACGTCTTTACAAGCGTTGACATTAGCCGTAGTAAACATGCATTAACACAATCATTTGGCAGTTTGTTCCATTCATTTATCATCCTAACTTTCTCATGTCCAACTTCCACTGCTCCTTAACTAATGCTTCTTCGTGTCCTCTGGTTCTACTGCCTTCGTTATATTTGAAGAACATATTCCTATCAACATCCTCATAACCGCTCACTATTTTAAACACCTATTTATTAAACTAATCCTCTTTCTGGCATAACAAATCATTTGATTGAGACTACTTTAGTTATGTGTATACATGCAGAGCTTAATACGTCACAAGGTAGACTTGATTAGACGATTTAAAAAACACTTCTAGTTGGACTCCTCTTAGTCTACTTGTCTCTAGTGTTGTCAAACCACATTCCAATAAGCGGCTTTCATAACTAAAGTCTCTCAGTTCTGGAACCATTTTAGTTGCTTTTCGTTGTATTCTTTCTAGCTTATATGTGTCCTTCTTGCGATACGGCCTCCATGCTTGTATGCAATATTCGAAATGCGGCCTAACTATTGCTTTGTACAGGGGTACACATAGCTGTGTATCCTGATTTCTGGCATTTCTACAATTTAGCCTTAGAATTTGGTTACCTTTTGAATACCTCTGAATAGTTCATATCAGCACTGAATGTTACTGTCATTTTCACTTATGGGTTTACCTAGAATAGTATCCCCCATTTCACATTCTTTCTCCATGTTTCCATGTCCAATGTGCACTCATTTACACTTCCTAAAATAAAATAACATTTGCCATTTTTCAGACCATTTAACCAATTTATCTAGATCTTCCTGTATACTTTGTTTATCTGTATAATTTTTAACCTTTCTTAATACATTAGTTTTATAAAATTTTAGAGGTAGATATGTTATCTTCCAAATTATTTATATCTATTAAAAATAGTCCTAATACTGATCCTTGTGCTACCCCATTCAAAACAGATTTCCATTTTGAAATCTCACCATCTGCTATTACTCTCTGTCTTCTATCTGTGAGCCACTTTTATATCAACTTGATTACATCATTACCTATTCCGTGGGCTTTTAGCTTAAGTAACAATGTTTTATGTGACACTTTATCGAAAGCTTTCTAAAAATCTAAGTAGACACTATCCACTGGTGACCCGTCATCTACCCACGTTGTAATTTTTTTCCAAAAAACATAAGGGATTGATTGGACATGACCTTGCTTTTAGGAACCCTTGTTGATATGTATTTATTAATACATCCATCTAATTAACGTTTTTAATAATTTGTATACAACTTATGTTAAATTCATTGGTCTGTAATTTTCTGGCTTATTCCTCGAAACCTTCCTAAATAACAGCGTTATGTTTGTTTCTTTCCATTCTGGAGGAACGATTCCCTCTTCTAGTGAAAAACACTTTTGCAAGTGGTGTACTAATTTGCTCAATAATTTCCTGATGCAATTTTTGTAGTATCCCATCAACTCCAGGTGATTTATTATCTTTCGTCGTCGCTGCAATCATTTCACGAGTTACAAATAACTGCATTAAATTATCTCATTGATCGCCCTTAAATTTAGTAACTGGATCTGGAAGTGAGTTGATATCTTCTGTGCTAAAAACTAAACGGAAATACTAATGTAGGACCCCCACTATTTGAAACTCATTTGAAAGTTATGTTTCCACTGTTGTTTTACAGTGGTCCGACCTTATTTCGAATGTTGTGCTTACATAAGCATAGAAACATTTCAGTTGTAGCTAGGCTAAGTGCCTCTTAATAGTTTGTGCATTGTTCTACATTCCCAGGGTGTTTACATATCCCCAGAACACCTTTCTCTAACAGCCTGTATTGATATGTGTTTTTCATGGACCTTTTCCTCTGTTTTCTTAACGGAACAAATCTATAAGTAATGCCCTCAATCTCACGTTTTTAAACATGACCAGTATTATGTTGTTGTCTTGTTCTTCAGCTATTCCAATCTATATGCGCTAGATATGTTCTCACCTTTTTATATTTGTCTTTGTTGAAGTTCCTCCCCATTGTTTGTTTTATACGTATTCCCTGTTTTTACTTTTATATTAAAATGGATCTGGCTATAATCACTTGAGCCGAAAGGTCGTGCTCTTTAACATTGTCAACTAATTAATTTCAAGAAGACAACATTAAATCCAACACACTCCCACCTCTGGTTGATCCCAAGATATGTTGAGTAAGGACATAATCCAGTGTTAGAAGTAGAAACTGATGGTCGCCTTCCCCAGCACACTGCAATGATTTCCATTCTATATAACCATTGTTAAAAATCACCCATTATAAAATATCTTCCCTCGCTCACCTCCCTTATAGCATTTTGTAGTTTTACATATTCCTCTTACCCTATGTTTGGAATAAGATAAACAACTCACATTGTTAATATTAAGTTTTTTGGTATCTACGTTACACCAAATTGCTTCCTAAAAATCTGTATAACTGTTCAGTGTTATTTCATATGCTTGGATACATTCTTTAATATATAAAATCACTCAACCTCCCCTTCTCCCTCACCTACAATAATAATAAATAATAAAACTTTATTTTTACACCGTCAAATCCGGGGCTACTGCCCCGTTCACGGGTGTGTACAAACATTAGTTCACATGATAAAACTTATATGTAGATAGTGATAATAATAATAACAGTACATGCGGTGTATAAGTTGTGGCCTTACATGGCCTTTGTATACATAGACATAAATATTAAATAGCAAATAAAACGCTAATGCCATCAATAGTACAGAACATAAATAGGATTGATAATATGTAATAAGATCATTAAAAATAAAAAATGCAATATCACAGCAGTAAAACCCATCAAGCTTTATTAGCTTCTTGGATTGCGGGTAGTTGCCGTTTCCACGTATTTTATTCCTCAGGGTGGACCAGCGCAGGCAAATGCTCGGGGGCCGAAACGTTCCAAGTTGACTCGTGGCACGTGGAGAAGTAGCCCTCCGGCAGAGAGTAGGCAGCGTCGCGGTGCGTACTAGTGAAGCAGTGCGGCAAGGTACTCTGGTTTTCCTTCGTAGAGTGCCTTTTGCAGAAGGACTAGTATCTTGTACTCAATGCGTCTCTTAGCGGGCAGCCAGTGTAGTTGCCGCAGTATTGTTGTCATGGACTGTCGATCATCCTGCCGACCATGCATGACAATGCGAGCCGCTGACGCCTACTGCATTTGTTCGATTATGTAAATACGTCGTCAGGCGGGCATGGACGTCACATAATCCGTAGCCACGTAATCGTCGCAGCAGTATGGTGTCGAATGCCGCATTGAGGTGTAGCAACACCAGAAGTACACCCGGCGACTTTCTATGGACTGTGCCACGTCGTTATGGATACGCACAAGGTTTCGGAACTATGATGTGGACAGTATGCTTAACTCCGTAAGTACCGTTCACGTCCATGAAGTGTTCGTCGTCGGCTTAACAGCGGTGGCAATAACGTGTGACGTTTCCGACGTGATGACAATTCCGTTCGTGGGTCGAGCTTCTGACATGTTGTACAAAGCCTGAAGTCTCCAGCAAATCGACCAAGTTCGTTGCGTCAGTACAACTTGTATCACCATATCGCGTGTTAAAGTCACCACACACGACAGTCTCAGTAGGGTGGGCCGCGGCGATGAGCAACACCTTCCCAACATCATCCAGGAAGGAGCGGAAGTCGGGCGTTGGCGGTCGATAGACGACGATCTCGCGCGTGGTACGGCCGATGCGGATGTTGCGTAAAATAACGCGACATTTCTCACTCGCATGGGTGTCAATATCGACATGTGGAACGAGTTGTGGTGTTTTTCGAAAGAGAACTTCCACGCCTCCACCACGATGAGCGCCACCACGAGGCTGGTGTACGAACGTGAAGTCCTCTCCGCACAGTTCGGACACGGCAGTCGTTTCATCTTCTCCCAGCCAGATGTAATCGCTCGTCGATGTAATCACGCACGAGCAGCGCCTTGTTGCGAATGGATCTTACAGTGATCAGGGCGAGCTTCTCACGAAGGTCAGGCGAGCTTCGCGCCATGAACGCCCCGTTCCCACTTCTCCTCGACATCAGTTGAATCAAGTTGGCGTAGTTGACACTAGTTTGTTTACTAACAGACCTGACCTGATGACACCGTTTGCTGGCCATCCTGGTTATTGGCCTGGAGCGTCTTATTCCGGCTGTTGTGCCACGTCTAGTGGGTGGTCGACACAAATGTATTCTTTCTATTGTTGCCGTCCACGGGTGACTAGGCGGCTGCATGCATTTCCTTAGTTCTGGACAACGACATGCTTCAGCGGTAGCTACGTCAAGCAGGCAATGTTCCCGTACAGTGAGCACAGCGTTTGGTAGCGCATGCATATGTTAGTTCAAACCGGTTGAGGTTGATAACCGCAGCCACGGCTTAGAATAAAGGCCAGTTTAAAAGTCAATGTAAAACGTATTATTAAAGACAAACAAGTCATAGACCTTCCAGTTGTACTCTTTGTACATTCACGATATATAAAACACAGCACGTAGATAATCAGGGATCTAAAAACGTTGATAAATGAAGATAATAATCACACCGGGAGCAAATGCACATAGCAGCGCTACAACCTGTCCTTCGAATACATTACACAGCCTGTCAGTGCTAACTTAGCATCTACTATCTTTATTTGTTCATGATTCTGTGACACCTATTACATGAGGGTCAATATATGCTACCAAAATGCCAGACTCGCTTTTTTATCTACTATTCTCCTAGTATTTAAGCATACACTTTTAAGCTCATTTACCGAAATAATTGG
>BSQZ01000020.1:1748744-1786244 GCA_033239005.1 Lamellibrachia satsuma | reverse complement strand
AATGTCAGTCGCAACTTTCAAAGTTTTAACAAATGTACTAATTTGTCTTTGCAAATTGGGATCAAATGTCAACATTTTATTAATATATCCTGCCAGAAATCCTGGGAACATGGAGCATGTTTTAATAAAATCCTGGGACCTAATGGGATATATATATATATATATATATATATATATATATATACTTCTGTCTTTTGTTCTATGTCTTTCCGACTATTATCTCTCTCTTCCCCACACTCAACCGTTCTCTCCTCTTTATATCTTCTTCTTCTTTGTCTCTATTTCTCCCTCTCTCCTTCTCTATCTCTATCTCCCGCTATCTACTTCTTTGTCTTTCTCTCATTCTCCCTCCCTATATTTGTTCCTTCTCTCTCTGAAATGATATCTCTGTATCTACCATATCTATCCACCCTCTCTCTATCTTTCTCTCCTTCTCTATGTGTGTGTGTCTCTCTCTCTCTCTCTCACACCTTCTTTCACCATCTCTCCCTCTCTCTCTCTGTCCTTTTCTGTCCATCTCCTCTGTCTCAATTTTTCTCTCCCTCTCTCTCTTTATTTCTCTACTTCCCTCTCTTTCTACTTCTCTCTTTATAACTTTCCTCCCTCTTTATCCCTTCTCTCTCTAAGTGTCCTTCTCTGTTTTTCTCACTTTCAATATTTATCTCTATCTCTCTCTCCTTCTCTTTCTCTCTCTCTGTCCTCTTATGTGTGTGTTTGTTTCCTCCATTCCCTCTCTATCCTTCTCCGTCTCTCTCTCTCTCTCTCTCTCTCTCTCTCTCTCTCTCTCTCTCTCTCTCTCTATATATATATATATATATATATATATATATATATATATATATATATATATATATTCTCTTTCTCACTGTCTCTCTCTCTCTCTGTCTTTGTGTGTGTGTATCTCATTATCTCCTTCCATCTCTCTCATTCTCTCTCTCTCTCTCTCTCTCTCTCTCGCCTACTATCTTTCTTTCGATATCTCGTTCCTTCTGTCTTTCCATTTCTCACTCTTTCTCTCTATCTATATCTATCTATCTATATATCTATCTATCTATCTATCTATCTATCTATCTATCTATCTATCTATCTATCTATCTATCTATCTATCTATCTATATATCTATCTATAAATCTATCTATCTATCTATATATCTATCTATCTATCTATCTATCTATCTATCTATCTATCTATCTATCTATCTATCGATCTATCTATATATCTATATAAGAGAGAGATAGTAGTCGAAAATACATAGAACGAGAGACAGAAGAATATATATATATATATATATATATATATATATATATTCTTCTTCTTCTCTCTCTCTCTAATTCTCCCTCTCTCTCTCATTCTCTCTCTATTTCCCGCTATCTACTTCTTCTGTATGTGTATCATATGTCTCTTCTCTCTCTATTTCTCACTATCTAATAATTTCTCGCTATCTATTTCTTTGTATCTGAAATATCAAATTAAGTACGAAGCTTAAGTACGCGGCGATGCATATATGAATGCGGGAGTAAATAGTGACTTTTCTCCAAACTTGTCCCAGGTTGTGGTACGAGTCATCAATGACCTACTTACTGACGGCATCACGATGCACTGGCACGGCATGTTCATGCTTAACACGCCGTGGATGGATGGCGTCGGCTACATCACTCAGTGTCCCATACCGCCCCATCAGAGCTTCACCTACCGCTTCAAGGCGTTCCCATATGGAACCCACTGGTGAGGGAAAGGAATTGTTCTCATCAAAGAATATCGCAATTTATCGTGAGCGGTATTATTGATCTATCTTAAAATGTGCTTCAAGTTATGCGGTGTAAAGACATATGGTGCGTTATATATTTATAATTATATATTTACCAAGATATACATAAATAATATGTATAACATGTTTCTAACACAAATATTTCCAAGTTAACCGGAACCATGAAAACATGTTTCGTTTTCTGAAAATTCTAAAACGAAACAAGACACCTGCTTTCCCCATCACAGGTACCACGACCACTTTTCCAACACACGTCTCGACGGTCTGTTCGGACTGTTGATTGTCCACCGAGAACTGCCGAGGCTGCCAGAGTTCCTCGTCAGTGTGCAAGACTGGTATCACGTCCCTGCTGGCGCGTCTGACTTGCTCAATCCCAGTCGGTTGGCGTTTTCCGGCACCGGTGATATACATACTTCCCCTGAACACCGTGACAAGGCTGTAGACAAAAGTGGGGTGACGACGCTCAGGTATGACTCTGTTCTTCCGCGTTGCTCCATTTATGTGTCCGAAACAAAAGTCACTGTTTTGGGGCTATATACCTACAAGAGGTAATTAAAACTAAACGCGTACATCACGCCAGTGGTTTACTCAGAATGTGTTCTAAAAGTGGGAGAGTCTATTCTCCGGTGGGAGAGTCGTTTCTCCAGTTGACTGAGCGCTGACATGTTCACCATTGCGACTGACAAGTGCATGCGCAGTTCAATGAAAATCGGGTAACGTAGACTCCATGTGATATCTTAAGGGAGGCAGGTATTTGCCCTGTTTAGGTTTCCCATAGTAATCAGCGGCTTGAACAGGAAACGACTCGGACTTTGCGAGATTTTTCGTGATTTCAAACTTTGGTTTTCTGTAATGCATGTGCAGTTTCCTGTTGACGTGTGCACTGTCAAAGCAGTTTCATGTTGATGCGTGCACTGTCAAAGCAGTTTCCTGTTAATGTGTGCACTGTCTAAGCAGTTTCCCGTTGATGTGTGCACTGTCAAAGCAGTTTCCCGTTTCACGCGTTGGTATAAACGGTTGGTTGGCATTGCAATGTCAAAGTTATTTACAACTTGTTACGTCATAGCATTTGTGTCTTTATGGTGAAATTGAGGATTCGTTTACATGTGTTGACGAGTTTACCAAATAAAATAAAGATGCGCAACATCTGCACATTAATGTAAGTTGTGGCAGGGGTGATATGATAAATACTTTAACCACTGTTTTGACATTGGGTGCCATGTTTTTTACTTAACACAATATGCCATTTAAAATAAGAAACCTTTGCTTGCACAATATATCGATTTTCGAAATCACTAACAATTATTTCATCGATTCAGTGCAAACAAATTGCTAAATTATTTATGAGTGAAATAGTTACAATTATCGAAGGACGAAAACATGTTTTGAGAAGCATCACATAAACATCACACAACATTGCTACTCTTAATCGAATGGCTTCGCAAAAAGACACCACTGCACATTACTTTTACTTTCGGAACCATGTCAAAAACGTTACACATTTAATGTGTGTGTGTGTGTGTGTGTGTGTGTGTGTGTGTGTGTGTGTGTGTGTGTGTGTGTGTGTGTGTGTGTGTGTGTGTGTGTGTGTATATATATATACATATATATACATATACATATATATACATATACATATATATACATATATATATATATATATATATATATATATATATATATATACATATACATATATATATATATATATATATATATATATATATATATATATATATATACATATATATATATATATATATATATATATATATATATATATATATATATATATATATGTATACATATATATATATATATATATATATATATATATATATATATATATGTATATATATATATATATATGTATATGTATGTATATGTATATGTATATATATATATACGTATATATATATATATATATATATATATATTACGGACCGTTGTAATCTATCCTGAATGATTGTTATCTCATTAAAATGATTTAGTTTGATCTATTTGGAATAGTAGGCCAATTATGTTTGAATCATTAGTCAGAAGCACCTAACTATTTTTCAGGAAGAGTTGTTTTGTTTACATCGTTTTCAACGATTTAAATAACTCCAACCTTTTTAATCATTCAGTTTGATTTATTTAGTGTGTGATTTATGCGAATATGACATCAAGAAAGGGTATATTTATACATGCATCTCAACACTAGCTATGCGTTTTCTGGCACGAAATCATAAATTTATTCGAGTTTAAAAAAAATATCCTGTGCCCCTTTTAATGTGACATTCTTGTTATGAAACTCATATTATTTCTATTCTTTTTTTGTTACTCGAATTTACAACCCATCAAAAGGAACGTAATATTTGGTTTGTTATATGTGGCTATGGCCAAAAGCATGAATACGTTTTTTGCACTTTGATGGTCAACATACTTTCTAATCTTTCCGATAGTATACAGTTTTGCATAAGCTGCCCGACATTTGGATTTGATATGTTGTTCCATGGACATGTGTTTTCGAAATAAGTACCAACATTTCGCACATAATCTGATGCATGTACTACACTGCCCCTGGTGTTAATATATGTGTTGATGCATGTTGCGAGTTGTTTCATGCTTCGTATCCAGCTGCTGGTATCACTGATGCACCTTCCATAGACGCATAGACACCATCCATAGAATCAGGGTGGAAACTATAGTATACTCGATGGTCATCAGCGTAAGCATGCACCAGTTTCCCGTGCCGATTAATGACATAAAGGCGAGGCTAGAGTACTCCTTGAATTCAGCGGGACCTATGCATGATTCTTGCAGTACTCCCTGGTCAAGGTCAGTCTGGACAGACACCATACCACTGATAACACGCTGCGATGTTGACTGCAGGCAGGAGGAGAACCCATTTAGTGCGGTGGCTGATACTTCAAAAGTGCAATTCATGATATTAAGCAAAATGTTATGGTCCGCGGTATCAAAAGCCGACGACAAAACAATTAAAACCAGTTGTGTTACCTTCTGTTGGTCCATGTTTAAAAGAATGTCAGACTGGATCTTAACAAGAGCAGTTTCGGTTGAATGCCCTGCTCTGTAAGCAGACTGACAAGATGGCAATGCCTTGCTCTGTAAGCAGACCGACAAGGTGGCAATGCCCTGCTCTGTAAGCAGACTGACAAGGTGGCAATGCCTTGCTCTGTAAGCAGACTGACAAGATGGCAATGAAAATCCACATACTGAATGAAGACAAAGTTGGTTTACGACAACCCGCTCAGTTAGTTTGGACACACATTGGAGATTTGACATAGTGCGATAGTTTTTTTGGAATAAGATATATTCCTGCTTTTTTTAAGTAGCGTCACTACAAGTGCAGTCTTCCATTCGTGTGGAAATTCCCCACTGGCAGTAGAGCGATTGATGATGTATGTGAGGAGTGGAGATAATTCCTCAATATACTCCTTGACCAGCTTGATTAGCATAGGGTCAAGAGCACAGCTGGTAGTCTTAGATTTTATAACAAACTTGTGCACATCACCCTCTGAGACCAACGAAAAAATTATCTAAATTATCACACACACACACACCTTCTCTGTATGGAATAAAGGGTGGTTCGGTAACACTAGTATTCACACGAATTGCATCGTTTGCTATTCAATGTACAGACGCATGTTTTCCATGAATGACCTCAAAGTGTTATGGTTTTTATCGAGCCTCCAGATCTGTTCAGCTTTTCGTGTTTGCAACATTAGTGTTTTGAGTTCATCAACAAACCATGGCACCAGTGACCTCACTACCATAGTCTTGGTTTTGATGGGTGCAAGCCTATCCAACCTCAACTCTGTATTATATTCTAGCTGATTGATATAATTGATACTCAGTAGTCCACTAACCAAATCTTTCAGGTGGTTGGTGCTGAAACCACTGATATCAATTTGCTTCAGTTTCCAATACGATATAGTACGTGTCTCTACGGAAGGTATGTGCATGTTTACTCGGTAACGCAGAAACATATGGTCCGGGAACATGCAATCAGCCACAGGGTTACTAAGAAGTTCACGATTACACCTGGTGATGATTAGATCCAGAGTGTGGCCAGATCTATGCGTTGGAACACTGGCATGTTGTACCAAATCATACATACTCAGTACATCACACATTCTAATCGTATCAGCATCAGTATCAATATCCATATCCATATATTAAAATCACCAACTATCACGAGTGAATGAGGGGTCTGAGCTGCATGCGACAAATAGGCCTGACATTCCTCAAAGAAAGTAACAGCAGCGACATAATGTCTTTTTCCGAATGTAATGGTCTATATATTACATACGCAGTATGATTATAGCATCATGAAAGGTGTTTTCTCAACATCTTAACGTTGGTCCGCAACCTGAATAAATTGCACGTTTATTACGTACGTTAATGGTTGCTTTAAGCATCAAAACACGGCAACTTCGTTTGATCCTTGCGGTAAGCTGTGCGTACCATTCGAACGTTTTTCACCAAAACAGTCAGATCTACTTGGTAGCTGTACACCAGTGACGTATATCTGCCTGTCCCAATACACAGAACCAACGCAAAGTCTCAAACAAACGTTCACACAGAAAGAGGACTCGCTTAGGAAGCAAAGGCCATCACGTGTTACATACGTTGAGCTTCGACGCAAACAGCGTAACTCTTATAGGTACATAGACCCCAAACCACATTTCCCTTTAAGGGGTGAGACTTGGTATTGTAATGGTGCACCGTCCCAGCTATTATCTCTTTTTATTTCTCCCCATCGACAGCCTTCTCCCTCCACTTGACATCCTCCTCTGCCTTCCGAACGTCCCTCGTTACGCAGTCAGCTACGGTCTTCCCCTTTTAGTACAGCCGTCTGCACTAAGTAACCTGCCCACGTTATCCGGCCTCTTATTCGTCCCGTTAAGTTGAACTACATCACAATATCATTCACCTCCTTCAATCCATCCTTTTTGCTCCTGTCTTTTATCCGGACCCAGTTCTTCTCACAAGCCTGATGCTTCTGTCAAGCTAGGTATGTCGTAGTAAATTCACTTTGTCAACCACAAAAGTTCTCTCACAAGCCTGATGCTTCTGTCAATCTAGGTATGTCGTAGTAAATTCCCTTTGTCAACCACAAAAGTTCTCTCACAAGCCTGATGCTTCTGTCAAGCTAGGTATGTCGTAGTAAATTCCCTTTGTCAACCACAAAAGTTATCTCACAAGCCTGATGCTTCTGTCAAGCTAGGTATGTCGTAGTAAATTCCCTTTGTCAACCACAAAAGTTCTCTCACAAGCCTGATGCTTCTGTCAAGCTAGGTATGTCGTAGTAAATTCCCTTTGTCAACCACAAAAGTTATCTCACAAGCCTGATGCTTCTGTCAAGCTAGGTATGTCGTAGTAAATTCCCTTTGTCAACCACAAAAGTTCTCTCACAAGCCTGATGCTCCTGTCAAGCTAGGTATGTCGTAGTAAATTCCCTTTGTCAACCACAAACGTTCTCTCACAAGCCTGATGCTTCTGTCAAGCTAGGTATGTCGTAGTAAATTCCCTTTGTCAACCACAAAAGTTATCTCACAAGCCTGATGCTTCTGTCAAGCTAGGTATGTCGTAGTAAATTCCCTTTGTCAACCACAAAAGTTCTCTCACAAGCCTGATGCTTCTGTCAAGCTAGGTATGTCGTAGTAAATTCCCTCTGTCAACCACAAAAGTTATCTCACAAGCCTGATGCTTCTGTCAAGCTAGGTATGTCGTAGTAAATTCCCTTTGTCAACCAAAAAAGTTCTGTCACAAGCCTGATGCTTCTGTCAAGCTAGGTATATCGTAGTAAATTCCCTCTGTTAACCACAAAAGTTATCTCACAAGCCTGATGCTTCTGTCAAGCTAGGTATGTCGTAGTAAATTCACTTTGTCAACCACAAAAGTATACAGTGTCCATAGCTTAGTATGATACTGCTACCAAAATGTCGTCTCTTGGTGACGAGTTACTATAAAAAACATCAGACGTAAAGTAAATGTATTTCTGTAGATGTACAGACAAACAGACAAACAGACAGACAGACAGATAGACAGATAGACATACAAATGCACTTTAATTAGACCGATATACATATCACTCAACAAGTTAATATGTAAAAACATACGTATAATATTTACATATAGTATACAATTATTAAGTTAAGATCTGGGAGACTCTCACTAATTAAAGAAAACCGCCCTCATAGGAGACACCCAATATAACTAAAGACGAATCGTTGTGTATAGAAATAGTAGCATACATCGGTAAACACACCGTCATGGCGTAGAACATGACGTGACTATAGATTGAATGTTTATTCATCCAAAGAGGTATACAAAAACTCATTCTTACTGGATGTTCACTCATGATGGCAAATTCGGAGTGTACACACAGCTACACAAATGTGCAAATAATAATATTTTTCGTACATTGCAAACCCGTGTAAGGTGTGAGTGTAGATTTATTTTACTAAATCAGGTGCATTATTGATTGTATGTGGCAAGATGTATCTGAGACTTTGTTTCACAAATTCGTGCGGTTATATGACTGTGTGTATGTTGTATTGTCCACGTGTGTTAAAATTGTGAATGCTGTTGTTCTGATGAGGCGGTAAATGTTGCAAAAAACAGGAAGTTTATTATATTCGAATTTATAAAAAAAATTTACTTCTTGTAATTGTAATGTGTTATATTTGAATAATTTAAGATTTTAAACAGTGTTTCAGTGTGAGCGTTATATTTGATTTCACTAATAATTCGGACAAGTTTCTTTTGACGTTTCTAAATTATATCATGTTTATAGCCCCAAACGGTTACGCTATAGTTTAAGTGTGACAGTATCAATGTGTTGTACAATATGATCTTTATATTCAGATTGAACAACCATTATAGTTTATTCAGAACACCTAACGTCCTTGAAAACCTGTTCGAAATGCTGTCAATGTGACTTTTCCAGCGTAATTGTTCGTTCAAATGTATTCCAAGAAAATTTAATTCTGCCGCTCTATCAACAGTAGTGTTATCTATGATTAGTAATGGGGAAGGCACACTTTTTCTTCTGGCTGTTTTAAAAAGCATTTACTTTGTCTTGTTAAGAGACAATTTGTTTAGTTTTAGCCATTCACAATTTTTTTTTCAATTCTGTATTTATGACAAATTCTATTTTTCCAATTTGTTCATACCTGGAAAATGAGTCAAGGGTATTTGAGAGGTGTAGTATCATCGGCATACATTACATTATGAAATTAAACTTTTGATTGGCCTTGGCAAAGTCATTAATATATATATATATATATATATATATATATATATATATATATATATATATATATATATATATATATATATATATATATATATATATATATATATATATATTAAACTCAAAGCTACTCCTTTTATGCCAAAATATTCTACTGTATCTAGTAATCTTATGATCCAGGGTTTCAAATGCTTTGGAAAGGTTCAAATAAATATTGTGCCATGTGCTATTATTCTATCGGTTAATCTAAGGGCAGCCAAATCATTGGTGAACTACCGACGGAATGGAAACAGGGAAGGATCTCAGCCACATTTAAGAAGGGTAATCGAAAAAACGCAGGAAATTATAGACCAGTCAACTTAACAAGTATAATATGTAAATCTATGGAACAAAGTGTCAAAGTCCATATTGTTAATCGTATGATTAGGAATAAATTATTCAGTACGCAACAATTGGGTTTTATTAAATGTCGCTCTACGGTACTCCAATTATTAAATGTTATTGACACGTGGACCAAAGCTTTAGATAGAGGAGAATCTATAGACGTTGTATATTTGGACTTCATGAAAGCATTCGACACCATCCCTCACAAAAGATTGATAGGCAAACTTAAATATTATGGTATAGAGTATTACACACTAAGATGGATCCAGGCGTTCTTGTCTGACCGGGTACAGCAGGTAAATGGTACACATTCTGAGTGGGCAAATATAACAAGTGGTATTCCACAGGGCAGTGTCTTAGGACCGATCCTATTTGTTTTGGACATAAATTATCTTCCTGAGAATATAGTTTCGAATGTATATATGTTTGCGGATGATACAAAGCTTTTCAAAATGATTACTGTTCCAAATGACCAGCATTCACTACAGAACGAGTTAGATTAGTTAACATCTTGTTCAAGTAAATAGTTGTTAAGGTTCCACCTAGATAAATGTAATTTAATGCACGTAGGGAAAACAATAGAGCAAGAGTATGCATACAACCTGAAGATATATAATACTGCCCATGAATTAGGAAGAATAGAAGAACAAAACATATTGGGGTTATAGTTGATTCAAACCTCGAATTTGATAAAATATCAACCAAAAAATAAACAAAGCAAATAGTATCATGGCAGTTATTAGAAGATCCTATACAACCCTACATCAACATAATGTTTTGCCATTATATAACGTGTTAGTTAGGTGTCGTCTAGATGATGCAATATCAATATGGTCCCCTTATAAAGAGAATTACAAAGATGCCATCGAAAATGTGCAAAGACACGCAACAAAGCAGCTTCCTGGTATGAAGAATATTCCTTACGAGGAAAGACGTCAGAGATTAAAACTTCCTTCACTTGCATATAGACGAACTCGTGGTGATATGATTTAGGTATATAAACTGCTCCATGGGAAATATGACAATGATGTATCTAACATTGTTAAGCTGCACAAAGACAGTGATACAAGGGAAGGAACAAGGGGTCATAGTTTGAAATTGTTTATAGAACGTCCTTGTACAAATGTTAGAAAAGAAAGCTTCTCACTTAGAGTTACTGGATTATGGAATGATCTACCGGAAGCCCCAAGTGTCAACTCATTAAAAAAACGTCTAGATAGACATTGTAGTACTGAGGAGTTTCTCTACAACTACAAAGCTGCCTTGCCAGGAAGTCGTAGAGCATTCCAAGGGAAAGTTGAAGATCTGACCACCGAGGGCACCGCCTACGGTCAGGAAGAACCTAAGTAAACCTAATTAAGTAAGTAAACAAAAAAGATATATAAATATATATATATATATATATATATATATATATATATATATATATATATATATATAAACAAAAACATTATAAATGAGACGTATCGTGACCAGACGTATCCGGTCTTCCCATTGGTATGGAAGAACCTAAGTAAACCTAATTAAGTAAGTAAACAAAAAGACACACACACACACACACATATATATATATATATATATATATATATATATATATATATATATATATATATATATATATATATATATATATATATATATATATATATATATATATGTGTATGTATATATGTATATATATATATATGTATATAAACAAAAACATTATAAATGAGACGTATCGTGACCAGACGTCTTCCCATTGGTATGACACCTTGAAAACAAGGCAAATAATTATTTTGCATTACACGTTATGTTAACCCAAAGATGCATGTGAAAATAAATATGCGGTACCAGTTGAAACAAAAAAAGAAAAGATAAATAGAAAACTTGTAAATGAGTTTGCATAATTCCCGTCTTACGAAGAATCAAATGTTTTAATTGATACAGAAAATACTTGCGGGATAAATATTTATTAACCACTAAGTCATTCATAATGATAATAATATTACTTAAAAATGGACTGCGCAAATACGCAACTCACAAATGTTGCATCAAAGTGCATCAAAGAGTAACTTTACACAAACTGCTCCATGGGAAATATGACAGTGATGTATCTAACATTGTTAAGCTGCACAAAGACAGTGATACAAGGGAAGGAACAATGGGTCATAGTTTGAAATTGTTTATAGAACGTGCTTGTACAAATATTAGAAAAGAAAGCTTCTCACTTAGAGTTACTGGATTATGGAATGATCTACCGGAAGTAGTTATAACTGCCCCAAGTGTCAACTCGTTTAAAAAACCGTATAGATAGACATTGTAGTACTGAGGAGTTTTACTCTACAAATACAAAGCTGCCTTGCCAGGAAGTCGTAGAGCATTCCTAGGGAAATGTATGTATATATGTATATATATATGTATATAAACAAAAACATTATAAATGAGACGTATCGTGACCAGACGTCTTCCCATTGGTATGACACCTTGAAAACAAGGCAAATAATTATTTTGCATTACACGTTATGTTAACCCAAAGATGCATGTGAAAATAAATATGCGGTACCAGTTGAAACAAAAAAAAGAAAAGATAAATAGAAAACTTGTAAATGAGTTTGCATAATTCCCGTCTTACGAAGAATCAAATGCTTTAATTGATACAGAAAATACTTGCGGGATAAATATTTATTAACCACTAAGTCATTCATAATGATAATAATATTACTTAAAAATGGACTGCGCAAATACGCAACTCACAAATGGTGCATCAAAGTGCATCAAAGAGTAACTTTACACATTATCCAGGTCTTTGGTCTATTGGATTTCCGTGATCACTCCAATGATTGTTTTATCAGTACTCTTCCGGAGTAAGACCATCAGACAGCGATTATTTTCTCCCGCTTCAACAGCCTGGTTTATAAGCTCGTTTTGCGGCTACGTCTTTATTTATGAAAATCGCCTTGTCTTTGTCAATGCTGTTGTGCCGCTTCAGTTGAGCGCGCGCTCTGAAAACATCCCGGGTCGCCTCGTCCCGGGTCGCCTCGTCCCGGATCGCAGCGTCCCGGGTCGCCTCCTCCCGGGTCGCCTCGCTCCGGAATCGCACAATTATCGCGCGCTTCCCTCGAAGACCGTTCTCGCCCTTCTTGGGGCCCAGGCGGGTTGTATTTGAAGTTGGGGGATGAAATTGTTTGGGCGAAACACCAGTTAGTATTGGGAAGTGTGATATTTATAACATAACTTCATTAACATTTCTGTTATTGCATTGACTTGATGATAATTGTGAGAAGCCGAGTAGACCATTTAACGACTCACATCAGCTGTCAGTCATCAGAAATAAAGTGATTTGAGTAACAAAGAGAGCACACATAGTTTTAGCAATTCGATTGATATTGCGTTACATGGCCGTAGCTGCTGTCCGACATTCTGTGCATAATAATTGTGTGTTATGTGTGTAGATGAAACACCAAAAAGGTACAAGTCGTCTGAGTTCTGAACTCATAATGACGTTGTTCCATACAGGTACGACGGGAGTCTGATCAACGGCAAGGGTCGCTGGAACGATCAGCAAGTTCCGCTAACGATCTTTAAAGTCACCTCCGGAAAGACGTATCGTTTCCGTGTAGTGAACACTGGCGGCGAGAGAGGCTTCGTGGTAAGCATCGACCGGCACAGTATGAGGGTCGTGGCTCTGGATGGCGTAGATGTGGAACCGCTGTCTGTCGACTCGTTCATGATTTTCGTTGGCGAGTCGCTCGACTTCGAATTGGATGCTAACAAGGCTGGAGGCCAGTACTGGATGCGGGCCGTGACACTCCGGCACGGCAAGGGTCGTAATCCGGTACCGGACGGCATCATCAACGGCGTCAAAGCTATCCTACGTTATGGGGACATTGTCGGCGATGCTGAGCCGACGTCGACGGCAAGGGACTGCACCAGCAGCCGACCGTGTCACGTCTTCAACTGTCCGTTCGGCGGGTATCCAGACTCCGAAAACAAGATCTGTATCAAGGTGTCGGACGCTCACATTGAAGTAGCTAGCGATGACTTCAGGGCCAACTACGGCCTCACGGAGCAGCCCGCAGCCGAACACTTCCTCAACTGGAACAACGTCGTCGGGACATCGATGAACGCGCGTCGGTTCCTGTTCCCTAAGATGCCATTTTACTTCGACTACCAAGTATGTTATATAATATCTAAATCATGTATTTATGGTGTCTTAGCTAACTTATAATTCTCTGACTCGATGATGAACGAATAATATATCACCCATAGTCTAATCCCCAGTTTATTTTCCATTGATGCATTCGTCCTTGTTTTTGTTTAAATACCCATATATCTAATGTCCTTATAGTTCATCGCAACGTTCTTCATTTTGCTCACTAGGTAAACAACATGACGACAACTCAAAAAATTAATATATTTTTACGCTAGCGAGCTGTATTCAGAACAAATACAATATCTTCGAACCTATAGCGCTTCGAAACTTGGGCAATTTCGTTCACACCAGTTGGTCTGTCTTTCGGATGAGACACTGAAAGCCGTGGCTCCTTCTACATGGTGTCTATGCCAGGGAAAATAAAACATCCAACACAGGGGTAAATGTGTAACATATCATGGACTCTCAGAGTGGAGGTCTCTATCTCTATATCACTTACTCTAGCTCCCGCAGCCGGAGTTGTTTCCAGGTCGGGCGACTGACAGGCCGTAGCTGACAGGAGTCTGTAGTAGTGAATGGATGGTTTCACTTTGACAGGATTACATCGTGCCATGCAACGACAATGTCTGTGATGCTGACGGCTGCAAATGCACAACCATTCTCGACCTACCATTCAACAAAACTATCCAAATGGTGTTCACAAACTACAACCCGACAAAACCGCAAAATATCGGGCACCACCCGATCCACATGCACGGGCACAATTTCGCTGTGTTGGCCATGGGCTACCCGACCTTCAACAGCACCACCGGACGTTACGTCAGTCCGAACGACGACGTAAACTGCACCAACAGGCTGTGTTCGAAGGCAGCATGGCGTAACGGCCGCGAACCAGCCCTGAATTGTGTCAACCCTCCCGTGCGTGACGTCGTCATCGTTCCGGCCGGTGGCTACGTCGTCATCCGGTTCCGCTCGAATAACCCCGGGTACTGGTTGTTCCACTGCCATATGGAAATGCACGCCATGCAAGGGATGGTGATGGTACTAAGGGAAGCAGCCGACCGCATCCCCCGACTGCCCAGAAACTTCCCTACGTGCAACGTGTTCGATTGGACGGCGGAGGAGTATGAGTACTACCAGATGCCACCGACGATGCCAACGGTTCCAACTCACCCACCACCACCGTCGCTAACACTGCCGCCCGCCCCTTCGCCATATGGTATGTATTATATAACGTAGTGTAAACCTGGCTACTTATTTTGTATACATCGTCCTTAGAGTGTCCTTATTGCCCTCCCACAGACAGGGTGCATATAAGGCGCCCTCACAGGCGCGCCCTACCTGATTGTGTATGCATGGGAATAATGTTCCGCGAATGTATGCTATTATCACTGCCGCCGCCGCCGCCGCCGCCGCCGCCGCCGCCGCCGCCGCCGCCGCCGCCGCCGCCGCCGCCGCCGCAGGCAAATAGGCAAATATATATACAGGCAAATATTGCATCTCTCTTCCCAGGGTACAAAGTGTGTGTAATTGTCCGTGTCCATTTAACACAGTGAAGCGGAAGGAGATTACCTGCTTCACGTTCGACGACGGCTTCACGGGCACGTCAGGAGAGTGGGTGTCGAGGACGAAGACAGTCGACCTGGTCAACCGCGACTGCGTCTCCGGCCTCTGTGCCTACTTCCCCGGCGTCCGTTCCCGGCTCGAGGTGCCCCGCTTCTCTGCAGCCTTCGAAGCTTGGGGAGAATTCTCTATCAGCTTCTGGCTGAAGAACCTCGATGACGGCCCGAGCGGAATCGTCACGAACGGCGATTGCAATCCGGGAGAAGCCCCGTCGCTGTTCGTGTATGGCGGCTGGTCGGAACAGCTGAAAGTTGGAATGATGGGCAAAGGAAGATATGTGGCAACTGCTACGGTGCCCATGGTAAGTGTAAAACACCTTTTCTGATGGTAATCATATTCTTTCTAATGTAACCAATGGTAACCAGCCCGGGGACCTGAATCTTCTGTTGGGTCCGCAACTGCCACAAGAACAGGCCATGTTGGATCGAACGCTTTCTTCGTATAATCTATTATCTGTCGATCGTTGTAGCTAAAAACCAATATGAATCACAAAAACCGCTGCAAGAGTTGAAGGAGAGTGTTATTGGGCATCAGAAAGACGGTTTAACAACAAGTTGTACGCGAAGAAGATCAAGCATGTATAAGTTTTAATATGCGTGGGTGACATAGGGGAACAGATTGGTATACATTTGAGCACAGAATGAATAATTATAATAATATGAAAAAGCCATAGCTGATGTGTGCGGAACATGTGTTGACCGGCAGATCGAGGCAGGCCGATATCAAAAGAACGAAAAGGCGAGGCCGCAGGAAAAGGGACACTACATTATATATATATATATATATATATATATATATATATATATATATATATATATATATATATATATATATATATATATATATATATATATATATATATATATATATATATATATATATATATATATATATATATATATGTATGTGTGTGTGTGTACACACACACACACACACACACACACACACACACACACACACACACACACACACACACACACACATACACGCATAAACACGCGCACACATCGAAACACCGGCCAATGTTAATTGCAGTTGTTATGTAAACATGCATTATTAAAAGTCGTGCTGGGATTGTTGGGTCTTCTAATCATTATATGGGCTCGCAACATTTTGCCCTTAACATAATAGGCATGATGTTGCACATTGATAGTAGTGCGGGTGCAAATAATCTCAACAAAATGTTACTTGGTAAAAAAATATAGTCTTATATAATATAGTTAGTTATGGTCAAGAAATAAATCGAATTACATAACAGTTCCATGCTTCTATGTGTAATATAAGTGATGCTGATAATGATTCTTTTTTAATTGTCATAAATATTGTCAATGGCTGCATTTGTTAAAGCTAATTTGCATAATTTATGCAATATGGTGGTTACTACAAAATTGCTCATAATTGTTACGGTCATTTGCTAAATATTAACATTATGTTATAAAACACACGTGCGGTTCTGTGTATTTTTTTTGCAATAAAACATTGCATATTAGCAATTATACTGAACTTCTATGATATCATGTTGTTTGTTTGAAACATCATTCTATTCCATCTCTTTTCTTCTCCCTTTTAATCACGTGACACTCAGACGTCAACATTTGCAACATGGGTTGGGCTTTCTGTATGTCATATTCCACATTGCACATATATAAATGTGCACCATTAAAGGTACAAGATTGAAGTTGGTCAGGTCAGCACGAGTGCAAAGTTGCAGAATTTAACATTCCAAGGTGCAAAGTTGCACATTAAAGGGTTGAGATCTACACCAATGTGATAGGGTGCAAAGTTACACCCCATCTAATGGTTGCATAATTACACCATTAGGGTGCAGATATTCTAACACTTGGTATAACCATATAGTGTGCAAAGTTGCATCCTAGTAAATGGGTGCAAATTTGCACCTTTAGGGTGCAGATATTCAACATTTGGTATTCACCTTATAGGGTGCAACTTAGGGTGCAAATGGGGTGCAAAACTGCACCACCGTGCTAGGGTGCAAAGTTGCACCCCCACTGGGGATGCAAAGTTGAACCCCCTAGGGATGATCCTGGTGCGACAACGGTCTACACCCTATTGGGTGTAGAATTGAACCATAATTTCTTAGAGTGTATGGAAAGCAATTTAGTGTAACACTGTATCTATGTAGGCTCTCCGACAATGGTATCACGTGGCAGTCACGTGGGACGGATGGAGAATGACGACATACGTCGACGGGGCTCGAAAGAGCTCTAAAACATTGCCAGGTTTGATACTCGATTTTATTTTCGGTGATTACTATATCCAGATAATATATAATAAATCAGTATTAATACTTTGCATTAAAAATGTTTTTTAATGCTTACTTGGAATATCATTAAGACATGTAGGTAGTTGATTTGCATTGATAAGCGACTTAAAGTAATATCACACGGTCTGGGACTATTCTTTGTTGCTCTCCTCTTTGTCCTTGAAATCCGGGGTGAGGCATCGACACTGGTTGTCAACATTTGTTTCTCTTCGCCTTGCACCCTGATCCCGTTTCACTGCCGTCTCCGCCAACAGTCTCCCCTTCCCTCTTCTGTTAACCAGAATCTCGACAACCCTCACAATCCCGGCAAATTTGTCTTCAAATAGTCATCCCGTTTTAGTCGCGGTCTTTACCTTCTCCGTCTGCCCTCCACTCTGGTCGCATCCGCTCTCTTCTTTAGCCTTTGCCCTTCCATTCTTTCCACGAGCTCAGGCCACGTTAACAGGCTCCTCACCAGCTTCTTCCCGAAACTTTCTTTCATTCCCACCTCTTCCGTCAGCCCCACCTCCGACAGCTCATCCATTCTTATTTGAGAGTGCTAACATGTAGGCATTCCAAGTACTGAAAATGTCAGTGGATAAATAATATATAACTATGATATGTTGTGAATGTCCAGGTTCGAAGCTAGCAAGTCCTGCCTGTCCGCTCGTGTTCGGAGAAGCCGCTGGCTCAACGTACCGCGTGCTGCGTCCGTTCAGTGGCTACCTCGATCAGGTAACGGGGCTTACTTATGTCCTGTATCAAGAGACTAAAGCACACATGTTAACGAGGAGTATGGTTAGAATTTAGTCTACACGAGAGAACAAACATGTCCTTATTAAATATGGACGCCGACTGAAAAAAATTTGCATTATATAAAAAAACAACGATTTAACACACATCGAATATACTATATCAATCAAACCTTATACCATGTAGAATAGTGTAACTCGTATAGAGTCTTCTTGGGTCTATATTCCACACAGCCTGTTCTGGGACTAGTTGTAGTTATGGGCTTTATTATTCTAGAGGACATGATTGGAATCCACTTGCTACAGTTTCGAAATTTGTACAATTTCGTTCACTCAACGTTTCCTCAGTTAATTCAGCTGTGTAAATCACTACCTGGCAGTGTTGGACATCAACTATCAATATTCTTCGCACAGTAATTGCAGCGTGGCTGAATGCTTCCCATATAAGTCCAGTTGGTGTTGGAATGAACAGGTCTGCCGGGGAGTGAAGCGTAAAGCGGTTTCAAAGTTTACTCGTTAACGTATCTGAGTTTTATTTCTCTTAGGTCTGCCTCTACAACTCGGCTCTAACAGCGGCGGAAATTCGTCTTTTGAAGACAACCCCATCCATAACCCAATTACCAACGCCGACGGTACATCGTGGAGCCAACAGTCTAACAGGGTAGCATGTGTGGCATACATCGTCATGGATTCTACTAGTGTCCATCTGACATCTGTTGTATGTGTACTGTTCTGATCAATGTATGCAGTACCAATAAAATCTATCACATACGAATCATTGTCTACACAGGTCAACAAATTAGTGCATTTTCTTCATGAAAGTAAATTGTTATCAAATACTGCTGACATATTAATGAATCCCCTTTACCAAAATATACGTTTATTCCGCGCTTATGCTTAATGCCTATACCCTGTTGATGCATAACAGTAGAATCCTAAGCTCGTTTGCTGCAGGAACACACACAGTGTAATTATTGGTAGCGGTCATTTAATAATTACCAACAGAAAATATGTATCGATGAGAAAATAGCTTAGCAGCTAGCACTATCATGCTCATCAAGACAAATACAATGCATAACATGATGGTATCGATTAACTGACAATACACGGTTGCTCATTGAGAAACAACATTTAAATGACAAAAGTAGAAGTAGCAAAAGCGTCTTTGTCTCACCGTATAAACATGTAATTACATCAACATAACATTGATGTAACAACTAACCCGTCTTTTATGCATCTAAAATTAAATGTAGTGTATTACAATCCCCATGGCGATTCTAATGAAAGAAATAATTCAAGCACAATTCAATTGTTACAAAATTGTCATACTGCATACGTATTGTGAATGTATATGAAGTAAAACTTACGCACTAAAACCTTCTAAAAGGCATACATGAAAATATACAAGAAGGAAGGCGTGAACATAACGTAAATTGTCATAGACATAAATGCACCTGTTCACTCAGCGTTCGTTCATCTGGAGCATAGGGATAAGAATATAACGTCTGAAGGCTGTAGATTTCCATCTGCCCATTGATTGGATCTGTGTTTCATTCATTCCCACATCAGCTGCCGTAATAGCGGCACCAATTCTTAAACTGTGCGCCTTAAATTTAGTCGGGTCCAGTGCAACCCATTGCAAAGCTTTACATAGGTATTAGCAAATGTAATTTCGGGATACAGAGGATGCAATGCATTAGCAAATGCAAACAGTGGTCCTTTAAATGTGCCCCAATCCTTCAAGAATCGATACAGAGCTTGTACTGGACAGTATCCATCATTATTCTGTGAAATGGATAAACTGGCTGGTGGTCCAGAAGTGTTGCGTTTAAAGTGTGACGTGACCAATACAAATACAGTGTTAGAAATTGTCACGTCTCCTAACTGTACGATTGATGCACTCCTGGTATGAAAATGAACGGTTATTTCCCCTATTCGCAGAAATGCATGAAATGCAAAACACAAAACATGCTTTGCAACATATTACACAAATAGGCAGAAGAGACAATAAATTGTGTCGCATCAACAATGTTGTGAAGGATAGTAGGGCTAATTGGTAGACGTGTCGGGTTTACCTGCTCCAGCTAGTACTTTTTTGATAAAAAAGCTGGGTTGCACTCTCCTGAAATCGCGAAAGTTTGTCAGCAATGACATTGGTCTTCCCTGTGATATGCTTGATTTTAAAATAAACATTAACTTTCAGCGCAGTAACTACTGTGAGGAGACGCATCTGGATGATGATTCTTCGCTGACTGCTTGTTGATCGCCTCTACAACAGCTTGATTGTCAGTGAAGGACAAGGGATAATGATTAGCTCTATATCTACCCCACACCTGCAAGGCGGCCACAATACTGTAATGTTGTAGCTCTGCCAGATTTATGGAAATATGCCATTAAGCCACCGGGAAACAAACACTGCAATAAATCCATGTGTTGATGCAGCATCCATTGTACAGTTTAGTTGCATCCGATAAAAAGAAAGTTCAATAGCAAGTGTAATGAATCGATTGAGACCCTGCAAGCAACTTACTGAAATACGAAGGACAATGAAGATGAAATAATCTAAGATGTGTGACACGGCCATATTCCCCCCGGTCTTTAATACCCACCGCAGAGCACAATTCAATCTTGCAAATATTCCGCACACCCCATCGGTAAACAGCGGTCATAGAAAAAGCGAGTCTCCCATGTGATACCAAATAAATGGTAGTACGATGGGTGGATGGGAATGATGCGGAATGCATCATCAATGCTAGTCTTACCTATCAGTACTCCGCCACAGTAGTAGGCAGGTCCCTTTGGATGAGACGCATGCGGAATGCGGCGACCGGGGCCACCCATCCATGCACCTGACGTACTATGGTGGCAACGCCTGGCTGCTAATGACGACATTACTTGATCGCCCTCAGTGAACATATTTGATACTAGTGGATATTCTATGAACTAATTTTTCGTAAAACAGTGCCCCTAACGGTTAGTAACCAAATTAATATGCATACTAAAACATCAATTATCGCCCCGTGCGTGCAACCACTCACTTCATAAAGCGGTAGGAGATAGCGCACGAAATAATGTTCTTGCTAAAAAGTACCTCTTCCGACCAGAGACGATCTAAAACGTGTAGTGATAATCGCCTGTATCGGACACGATTAAGCCTCACCCGTGACTGACATTTCCGGTGTTGTTTTCTGGCGATTAGCGTTCCTTGGTGGATACTGGTTGCGTTGCAGACCTCTTCAGATGGTGTTATCTAGTGGGTGCCTTATGTTAACCTGTCGAGAGCTGTGAGGGGCGTGCACCACGTTTATCTGTGTAAGTGGCACTTTTAACTGTGCAGGCGTCGCACTTAGCTACGCATGTAATTCATTTTGCTAAGTATGTACCAGTTTAGAAAACGCAGAAACGCTTGAACACTATGTATGTGCCACTTCTGGCATGTGGTCATGCTTCATGTGTATAATGTTTTCTGCTATAATAATAATAATAACAACAACAACAACAACAATAATAACAACTTTATTTAAACACCATCAAACCTGGGGTTATTGCCACGTTCGCGGGTGTGGACGTAAATACATCAAATAATATTTTTTTATTATCTATGAAAGAAAAAACTAAAAAGAAAGCACAATAGAAAATGAAATAGAATAAAGTGGTCACTACTTTGTCAATACTAATGTTTGAGATACATGCATCAAATTGTAGAAACCTTGAAAACAATAATGCTAACATTTCAATATATACACTATGCCGTATAAAACTGAAGTCAGCTTAATAATAAAAATGTATTTAATGTTATTTTAACTGTGCGCGATTCCCGGTGTTCCGTAGAGTGGCTGGTAAAGCGTTCTGCAAACATATATGGTCGTTAGGTGCGATTCTTCGACTAAATATGGGTCACATGATAACGATTGTTCTCTTTTTTGCTCGCTAGGGGCTCTTGTTGAGGAAATACAGGTCAATTCCAATACAAATATTGAGTCGCCAGTGGCGTCACAACTTACATGTACGATCGCTAGGGGGCGCTTCATGGGCTAAATATATGTGACGTTATTGATAAAATGTTTGACACTTTTAACGAAAATGTAATCAAAATTCACAATGTTAAAACAGCTAAAAAAATTCACATTGATAAAGAAAATGTAAAAAAAAAATCACAGTATTAAAAAAAAGAAAAAGAAAAATTTATGTAGCAATAACGTTACATGAGCCACGCTGAAGTTGCGAGTCAGTGAGTGTGTCATTGTGCCAGTCCAGTATTAGGGCGTATGTATCAGTAGCAAGTCCAACTCGACTCGACGTGTGTGCCACTAACCACTTCTATACTATAGTTTTATTTAATTTATGCAGTTCATGTAAAGCGCATACGAGCATTTTATCTTAGAACAAGATGGCGACAGTGAAAGTGATAGACGAGCTGCGGGAAGCGTTCACCGAGTGCAGCACCTGTATGACGGACTACACGTCGCTGCCCAAGAATTCAAGTTGGTCAAGTTATTATATATTCGATCTGTTGTGACGCTTCTTGGTAGGATCATAGGTTCAGTTATTATTACATTTGGTAGTTGGGGGCGCTTCTTGGGAGGAATATGGGTCAAGTTATTAAATATTTGATCAGTAGGGACGCTTCTTTGGAGAAATATGGCTTAAACAACAACGACGGCCATTATATTCATAGATAAAAGCGGTACGTACTTAGAAAAAAATATTATAAATGTAGGTGACTGAAATAAATACATATAAAAGTGGCACTCACTGAGCGTGAAAGATTTTCTACATAGCTAAACGTACATAACAGGAAGGAAGCTTTCACATTGTTACAGAAAATGGCACAACAGTCACAAAGTTAAAGAAAATGTTACAACCATGCTTTAATTTTAAAGAAAATGTCAGAGAAATGATACAAAAACTGGTATACGCATATCATGTCAGTGCACTGACATTCTAGAAGAATCTAGAGCATTCTCCAGAAACAGAAGTCACGTTGCGCATGCGCAATCGGAAGTGGCGCCGGGCCTCATATACCACATGAAATGATATGTTAAGATTCTAGAAGATCCTCCAAAACAGAATTCCCGTTGCGCATACGTAACCGGGAGTGACGCCGGTCCCCACATACCACATAGATTGAGATTGTCATTGGTTCCGGGATTCTCCAGGCCCCTTGGGGCCCTCTGGACCCCTTTGGGACCCTTCGGGTCCCTTGTCTTATTGCAAAGTCGTTCGCTTAAGGGTAGCAATTTTGTGTGATGGTCAAAGAGCAGTACTTTTTTTACTATGCTTTCATTGAAATAAGCCACATATGTTTCCCCTAGATGGCCCCAAAGTGGGGACATCTAGGGAAATATGCAACCCGAAATATGCAAGGGGCGACAATTGACGTTTTCAACACACACATACACACGCACACGCGCACGCGCACGCGCACGCGCACGCGCACGCGCACGCACACGCACACGCACACGCACACGCACACGCACACGCACACGCACACGCACACACACACACACACACACACACACACACACACACACACACACACACACACACACACTCACACACACACACACACACACACACACACACACACACACACACACACACACACACACACACACATCAGTACTACTGATTATTTTTATGTTACCCTTTGCTATTTAAACAATTGGTACACATTGTCACATTAGCCCAGGTGTCAACAGGACAGTAGTCAGATGGGAACATAGTAAGATAACTCAGTTTCAGTGTGCCCTTAGTAGCAACACAGGTAGACTCAGTTTCAGTGTGCCCTTAGTAGCAACACAGGTGGGTTTAAGAACGTTAACTCTCTGTTATGTAATGTATTAACAAATATCAGTGAGGCAACTACGGAAAGTGTTAATGAGTTGTTTGCAAGTGCTGACGACTTACTTTTAAATGGTGCTAAAGAATGCAATATGTTAAAAATAACACAGTACGGCAAACAAAATACAACAAAATCCCGTAAATATATGTATTGGTTTGACGCAGACTGCAGTGATAAAATAATTAATAAAAAATGCAACAAATGAAACTAGCTGGAAAAGAGTATAAAACAATTATAAATAAATCTGTGGCAAATATACAAATTTGTTGAATTTGCACAACTATTTAGTATTGTACTAATGGGTGATCATATACCACACGAGTGGGTCAGTGGTGTAGTAAAATAACTACATAAAAATAAAGGCGACATCATTGTTCAAGATAACTACAGAGGGATAACTCTTCTTAGCTGCTTAGGCAAATTATTTACATCAATTATGAACGAGAGGATCACAGTATTTATAAACTCAAAACAAACAATGAGTGAAGTCCAAGATGGCTTTAGGAAGGGATATTCTACAATCGACCAAATCTTTACACTCAAATGTATTGTCGAATTATTTTATGTCAAGGTAGAAAGCATTTGACTCAATCAACAGCGTGAGACCCCAATAATATGATTTTTTAAAATAAATGTGGCCCCCATTTTAAAAAAACTTTAACCCAAAACGTGAACCCCGTCCAATATTATTTTTTCTTGTTTAAACGTGAACCCCATTATCCAAAAATGCTAACCCCCTTCTGAAAAGCGTGAACCCCTTCTGAAAAGCGATAACCTCCAATATTATGAAGATAATATTATTTCATAAATGCGAATCCCCCTCTTTTTAAAAAATGTGAACCCACTTCTCAAAATCAAGAAACCTCCTCCCTAAAGCGTGAACCCCCTCCAGAAAAGCATGAAACCATAAATAATATGAAAATAATATTATTATTTTCATATTATTGGAAGTTCACGCTTTTTAGAGGGGCGGCCCACGATACGGTGTTAATTTTTGTTAAAGGGGGTTCATATTTTTTTGGAAAGGTGGGGTTCATGTGAACCCTGAGAGCTCAAATCAGTATAGAGTCAAGATCTAGGTCGCACTGTCTACAAACATCGCTCGTCTAAACGCAAGCATAAATGTTGTCTTGCGACACGGCATCGCCCGACAAATTAGGGGACACTTTGTTCGCATAAACAAGACCTGGGCGTTGTCACCAAGCCAGACATGTGGCCAAGTATTATTTCGTCATGTGTGTCGGATTAGTAAAGTTAGTCCACTGATTGCGGAGGTCAGTGAACGACCACCCGATGTTTAGCGTGTAATCATTCCGTCTATTGAAGTCATCTAAACATCCACAGTTACCCTCTCAACATGTTCTACCTGCAAACTTGCCAATGTCCCTGCTCAAATGCAGTTATGTCAGATGATATGATTTTTGAAAATTACACATATCCAAAATAATTGTGCCCTACATTCCTAGTAGTTAGTCTAACTGAGGCATGATCTCATTTGTCATCGTGGCCGTGGCACTGGGGGCCGCCATGTTTACAATTGTGTTTGTGCTGCAATCACGGTTCCTATTGGTTCGCTAATCTCGCGAGCCCCGACAATTTGTGCAGCACACTACCCGACAAGGCCCGTCAGGACGTTCTGAGTTCGAGCACTATCAAATATTGTCCGACAAGCCCCTATTTTGTCGGAATTCGCAGAACGCTAGCCGACAATTGAAGATAATTTGTCCTTCGAAAAATCGGCTAGTGTGCTGCGGGCTTTAGGCATATTCAATAGCACTGCTTACTGAATAATAATGGCACTGGTCTTCATAAAAAGTGAACTAAATGTAACACTCTATCAAAAACACCTGTGTCAAATGTGCTATGTTCTTTGGAAGAAATCACTAAGTGAATAGACGATGGATCAAAAGTAAATATTCTGTATTTAGATTTTCAGAAAGCTTTCAATAAAGTGCGACATCAAACACAGCTACTTAAATTAAATGGCTATGAAAGCGGGGATGGCATAATCGACTGGATTGAACAATGGCTCACTGACAGAAGACAGCGTGTTATAGTAGATGGGGAGGTTTCAAACTGGAAATCAATGATCAGTATTTGGATATTTATTATTTTTAATGCGAGCGTGCGTGCGTGCGTGCGTGTGTGTGTGTAAGTATAATTATTCCAGAACTGAGGGACCCTGGTTATGAAGAACGCCCAAATACTGTGGCTTAGCAACCTAAGGAACAAGGAAGTTAAGAAGATATCAAAAATAGTTTTTTAACATATTAAATGGGTATAAAAATGTTGATAGATATATTTTGTTCTCACTCTAGAAAGACTGTAGAACTAGGGGATATGTAGCAACATTAGTAAAGGAGTAGTCTAGACTGGATATCAGGAAGTACTCTTTTTCATAGATTCCAGTAAATTAATGGAACACGTTATCTACAGATTGTGTAACTGCTAGCATTGTGAATACGTTTAAAAACAAGGTTGACACATATCTCAGGAGGGCGAGTTACACATAGATAAAAAATGTTGGACTCTCGATAAGCCAATGGCTTCCTTGTCCACTTGCCATCTGGGTCTTTGCCTTGGAGGTCACTCTTGTTAAATCTTGCATTGGTTGCATATGGTAATAACGGCATTCAAAGTTAATTCCATCCCTGGTTCTTATTATGTTTATTTGTTATAAGTAAGTTAACGGTAATAACGACATTCAAAGTTAATTCCATCCCTGGTTCTTATTATGTTTATTTGTTATAAGTAAGTTATTGAATATTAGTTAGCGATTTACTAGTATTGTTGTAATTTTCCTTCGTGAAATGTTATAGCTCCATATTGTTTTGTGAAATTCCATACCAAAGAAACTATTTCAAGATTCCCCCAGTTCAATAATATATCGTCTTTAAAAATAATTCCAGAACAATATGGCATGACTTGAATTATTTCAATCATCTCTCGACCCTTTGCAGTCCTCATGAATGTTGCACTAAATATTCTCTAAATCTACGTAATTCTGACACTCGACTTGTCATGTACACAATTTTAATCTGTACAGGGACATCAGAGTAGAACGAATGTGTACATCCTAGTAATGCTTCTTAAGCTCACGGTCAAAGTGGATTTGATTCTGGGGTGATCTTCCCATGATGCAGCGCCCGGGTGTATATTTTTAAGAAAACGTATATTTTGGTAATGGAGATTCATTGATTTGTTAACAGTATTTAATAACAATATTTATTTTGATAAAGAAAATGCACTAATTTGTGGTCCTGTGTAGACAATGTCATGTATGTTTGCGAGATATTTTTATTAATATTGCATACATTAATCGAAAAAAGGAACAAGAAATATTTACAGAGGTGTCAGATCGACACTTGTAGAATCCATGACGATGCATGCCACACGTGCTACACTCTATTGGCTCCACGATGTACCGTCGGCGTTGGTAATTGGGTTATGGATGGGTTTGTCTTCAAAAGACGAACTTCCGCCGCTGTTAGAGCTGTGTTGTAGAGACAGACCTGGGAGAAATAAACAATACACTTAGATAGGATTACGAGTAATACGCAAGCACTCTCGCACGCATGCTTGCACGCACGCACGAACGCACGCATTCACACAATTATTTTAAAGCGCTGTATCCAGTCCTTGGGACCTTCGAAAGCGCTTCACACTTCACTCCCGGCAGACTGTTCATTCCAACACCAACTCGACTTCTCTTCGAAGCATTCAGCCACGCCCCAATTACTGTGCAAATAATACTGATTCATTTATATATGTACAGCTGAATGAAATGAGGAAAGGTGGAATGAAAGAAATTGCACAAACTTCGAAACGGCAGCAAGGATTCGAAACCCGTCCTCTCGAGTAATAATGCACAAACCTACATCTATTCCCAGAAGGAGCAGTACGGAGTACAACGACCCAAGACTCAATGCTATGACACTCTATTCTACATGGTGTAAGGTTTTATTAATAATTATAGTATATTCAATGTGTGTAATCGTTGTATCGCTGTTGTTGTTGTTGGTTTGGCATTTAATACCTATTTTATTTAGTCAGCATCCATATTTTGAGGGCATGTTTGTCTCCTGTAGATTAAGCAATTATCATTCTCTTTTAGTCTCTTGATATGAGACAATAGTGAGTCCCGTTACCTGATCGAGGTAGCCATTGAACGGACGCAGCACGCGATTCGTTGAGCCAGCGGCTTCTCCGAGCACGAGCGGACAGGCAGGACTTGCCAGCTTCGACCCTGGACATTCACAACATAATTATGCATTATTTCTTCGTTTTTGGAATGCCTACATGTTTAACACTCTAAGATAAGAATGGATGAGCTGTCGGAGGAGGAGCTGACGGAGGAGGAGCTGTATTAGGAGGTGGGAATGAAAGACAATTTCGGGAGAAAGCTGGTGAGGAGCAGGATAACGTTGGCTGGGCTCGTGAAAAGAAAGGAAGGGGAACGATTGACCACGAGAGCGCATGATCTCAGAATGGAGTGTAGAAGGAGAAGAGGAAGACCTCGACTGAAATGGGAGGACTACTCGAAGAAACACTTGGCGAGGAGTGTCGCTATTCTGAGCGAGAGAATATTGGAGACTTGTGTCGGAGACGGCTGTGAAAACGGGATTAATGATTGAAATAGAACAATGTCAGCCTCGCCCCGGACTTCAGCGACAAAGAGGAGAGCAACCTGTAATAGACACAGAACGTATTGCATTAAATATGTTACCAATGTTTTAAGGATTGCAAACCAACTGCCTACAAGTCTTACTGGCATTCCATGTAAACATTAAACTAATATAAACTATAAACTATAACACTAATTTCTTCTACTTTATACGGCAGTTGCGTATTTAGACGGAGGCCATTAGATTATGGTCCCTTTGGCTTGATTAAAAAAACGTATATAACCTGTTGCGCCACTACATGGTAACTTGGTAAATTAATGGGTGATTAAACTTGGCCCCCTTTACCCTTGCGAGGCCCTTGATATGCCACTGTTATCAGGATATTGTAATAGCACCAAAACCAAATCGAGTAACAAACCTGGCAATGTTTTAGAGCTCTTTCGAGCCCCGTCGACGTATGTCGTCATTCTCCTTCCGTCCCACGTGACTGCCACGTGATGCCATTGTCGGAGTGCCTACAGAGATATATTGTCATACTAAGCTATTTTTATAAGCCTTGTCGTCACTTGTCATGTGTTGTTTTGTACCTTGCCTATATTGCTGGATAAACAAATTATATTGTGAGTCACATAAAATACAGAACAAATGTGAACAGGGCTAATACTATGCAAACTGCCGCAAAATAAAAAAACGTGATGTGAAATTACCTTAAATTGTTGCGTTTTTCAAATAGTTGGTATTTGCACCAATGCATTTTTTGGGGGAATTTCTGATTAATTTATAAAATATTTCCGAATTTCTTGGGAAATTATTTATTAAAATCTTAAATAAATAACATTACCAGTAATACCCTTCAATTATTTTAATATACCAAAGAGTGGAATTTTCAACCTCCATGCACTATTTCATTGTAATTTGTTAGATACATTCCAAACCAGACTTGCCATTTCATTTGTTTTTCAGAACTAAAAGAGTAGCCGATTGACCACCACGCGAATTTGCGTGATGTGTCCGAAGGAAATTACTTGCGAGTTCCAGTGCAGGTACCTTCTTTACGAGACAAATGTGCATAGCTTTAAAAGTACCATTCTTTTTCTCGCCGTTTCTTCACCTTCCTTACAGTGTCCGACGTGCAATTTTAAGAAATGAAATGACACGAATCCACTTGTCTTGCAGAAGACATTGAAGAGTAAATTAACATTTGTTATGTTAATGAATTATTAACGAAACAACGGAGTAGAAGACGGACGACGTTGTAAAGGTAACTTATAATGTTGTAAAGGTAACTTACAATGCGCGGTATCCCGTCCTTTGGATCGATCAAAGCGTTTTACACTCCATCCCCTCGCAGACATGTTATTTCCGTTAACAACTCGTTCTTACCATCACCAACTTCAGTCACACTTACCATTGGCACCGTAGCAGTTGCCACATAACCGCCATTGCCCAACATTCCGACTTTCAGCTGTTCCGACCAGCCGCCATACACGAACAGCGACGGGGCTTCTCCCGAATTACAATCTCCGTTCGTGATGATTCCGCTCGGGCCGTCATCAAGGTTCTTCAGCCAGAAGCTGAGAGAGAACTCTCCCCAAGCATCGAATGCTGCAGAGAAGCGGGGCACCTCGAGCCTGGAGCGGACGCCGGGGAAGTAGGCACAGAGGCCAGAGACGCAGTCACGGTTGACCAGGTCGACTGTCTTCGTCCTCGACACCCACTCTCCTGACGTACCCGTGAAGCCGTCGTCGAACGTGAAGCAGGTGATCTCCTTCCGCTTCACTGTGTTACATGGACACGGACAATTACACACACGCTCACTCACACGCACACGCACACGAGCACGCACATACACACACACGCACGCACGCGCGCACGCACACACACACACACTTTGGCGCTTTGGAAACTCGTAATACGATGTATACAAATAAGTAGCCATGTTTATCCTATACTACATAATACATACCATGTGGTGGTGGGTGAGATGGAGCCGTTGGCGTCGTCGGTGGCAGCATCGTTGGAGGCGCCGGCCTCTGGTAGTACTCATACTCCTCCGCCGTCCAGTCGAACACATTGCACGTCGGGAAGTTTCTGGGCAGTCGGGGTATGCGGTCGACTGCCACCCTTAGCACCATCACCATCCCTTCCATGGTGTGCATTTCCAGATGGCAATGGAACAACCAGAACCCGGGGTTGGTCGCGCGGAACCGGATGACGACGTAGCCACCGGCCGGAACGATGACGACGTCACGCACAGGTGGGTTGACGAGATTCAGGGCTGGTTCTCGGCCGTTACGCCATGCTGCCTTCGAGCACAGCCTGTTGGTGCAGTTTATGTCGTCGTTCGGGCTGACGTAACGTCCGGTGGTGCTGTTGAAGGTCGGGTAGCCCATGGCCAACACAGCGAAGTTGTGCCCGTGCATATGGATCGGGTGGTGCCCGGGATTTTGCGGTTTTGTCGGGTTGTAGTTGGTGAACACCATTTGGATAGTTTTATTGAATGGTAGGTCGAGAATGGTTGTGCATTTGCAGCCGTCAGCATCACAGACATTGTCGTCGCATGGCACGATGTGATCCTGTCAAAGTGAAACCATCCATGCACTACTATAGACTCCTGTCAGCTACGGCCTGTCAGGCGCCCGACCTGGAAACAACTCTGGACGTGGGAGCTAGAGTCGGTGGTATAGAGATAGAGACCAACACTCTGCTATTCCACGCTAGGTTACGTGGAATATTTTACTTTCCCTGGCATAGAAACCAGGTGGAAGGGACCAACGGCTTTTAGTGTGTCTTCCGAAAGACACAGGCAAACCAGGGTGAACGAAATTGGCCAAGTTTCGAAAAACTATAGGTTGGAAGATATTGTATTAGTGCTGATCACTGCTCTCTAGCTTAAACATTACATTCATTTTCGAGTTGTCGTCATATTGTTGACCTAATGAACATATGTCAGAACGTTGCGAAAAATAACAAGGAAATTAAATAAATGGGTATTTATACAAAACCGCAGACGGACGAAAGCATCAATGGAAATTAAACTGGTTATTAGACTATGAGTGATATATTATTGATTCATCATCGAGTTAGAGAATTATAAGTTAGCTAAGACACAATAAAAACATGATTTAGATAAGGTATAACGCACTTGGTAGTCGAGGTAAAATGGCATCTTGGGGATCAGGAACCGACGCGCGTTCATCGATGGCCCGACGACGACGTTCCAATTGAGAAAGTGTTCGTCTGCGGGCTGCTCCGTGAGGCCGTAATTGGCCCTGAAGTCCTCGCTAGCTTCATCGATGAGAGCGTCCGACACCTTGAGACAGATCTTGTGTTCGGAGTCTGGGTACCCGCCGAACGGACAGTTGAAGACGTGACATGGTCGGCTACTGGTGCAGTCCCTTGGCGTCGACGTCGGCTCAGCATCGCCGACAACGTCCCCATAACGTAGGATAGCTTTGACGCCATTGATGATGCCGTCCGGTACCGGATTACGACCCTTGCCGTGTCGGAGTGTCACGGCCCGCATCCAGTACTGGCCTCCAGCCTTGTTAGCGTCCAATTCGACGTCGAGCGACTCGCCAATGAAGATCATGAACGATTCGACAGACAGCGGTTCCACGTCTACGCCATCCAGAGCCACGACCCTCATACTGTGCCGGTCGATGCTTACCACGAAGCCTCTCTCGCAGCCAGTGTTCACCACACGGAAACGGTACGTCTGTCCGACTGTTACGTTAAAGATCGTTAGCGGAACTTGCTGGTCGTTCCAGCGACCCTTGCCGTTGATCAGACTCCCGTCGTATCTGTGTGGAGCAACGTCATTATGAATTCAGAACTCAGACGACTAGCTACCTCATTGATGTTTCAACTACACACGCCACACACAATTTTTACGCAGACAATTTCGGACATGACGTTATGACATGAAAGCAGCTACGGCCATGCAACACAATATCAATCGAGTTGTTAAAACTAAGTGTTTCTCTTTGTTACTCAAATAATTTTTTTTCTGATGACTGACAGCTGATGTGAGTAGTTAAATGTTCTGCTCGGCTTCTAACAATTATCATCAAGTCAATGCAATAACTGAGTTATGTTGTAAATATCACACTTCTCAATACTAATTTCTGTTTTGCCCAAACTAGTTCATCCTCCAACTACATGTACCCAAATACATTTACTTGACGTCTGATATTATCACTGCAACTCGTCACCACGAGACGACATTTTGATACCAGTATCATGGTACGCCATGAACACTGTGCTCTTGTGGAGTTGGCAAAGGGAATTTACTACGATATGCCTAGTTTGACAGAAGCATCAGGCTTGTGAGAACAACAGGGTAAATGCAGGAACAAAGAGAGTGGACAGAAGGAGGATGACTGACATGAGGGTTGAAATTGAGATGCAGGTCAACCTAGCGGGAAGAATAATAAGCACGATGACGTGGACAGGTCACAAAGTGCGGATGAATCAGGGCCGACTTCTTAAGAAAGCAGAGACGATGAAACAACCAGGCTGTACTAAAAGGGAAAGGCCGTAATCGAGATGGAAGGCTGCTTCCGAAAGGCAGAGGAAGATGCAAAGTGGAGGGAGAAGGATGTCGATGGGGACACCTGGGAAGAGATAACAGCTGGGATAGTGCACCAGTACAAGTTCTAGCCTCACCCCTTAACGGGAAACAAAAGTCATGGTTTTGGGCCTATGTACGCTGTTTGCGTTCAATCTCAACTTGTGGAACACATGTTGGCTTTAGTTTCCTAAACGAGTCCTCTTTCTGTGTTTGTTTGAGACCTTGAGTTGGTACTGTGTATTGTGACAGACAGAGACACGTCACTGGTGTACGGTTGCCAAGGAGATCCGGCCTACTTGGTGACAAACATTCGAATGGAATGCACACTGTTTACCGCGGGTATCAAACGAAGGTGCCGTGTTTTGATGCTGAATGCAAAAATCAACGCCTGTAATAAAGCGCAAGTTATTCAAGTCGCCGACCAATGTTGAGTGGTTGAGAAAATATCTTACAAAACGCTATAATCATATTGACGGTTAGTTTCAACTTTATACTTGCAACCTTGTTACATAAACATTAACAGTGCGTCATTGGCCTTGTTGGCATTGAGAAAGGCAAGTCATTTCAAGTTTGTGTATGTTTTGTGTTATCAATTCCTACCATGAAAGTATAACTATTGTGTCCATCAGTTGCCGCAGCAACCCATTTGTTTTTGTAGATTTTTATTTATTAAATCAGAATTAGTTGTCAAGACACCGCGATGTGACACACTCCTGCACCTGTACAAGAGGACATTTCTAACACACAAACGTGGAACATTGCCACAAGTAACTGTCATATGGAAGTTAGCCGACGTCAATGATTTTATTTGCCACACGAGGTAACAGTAGAGCCACGAATGCTGAAACGTTTAAAATGTCGGAACTTTGGCAATCAGATGTTGCAGTATGAAGTGGATTTGAAAACGCGTAGGCTTTTGGTGGTGATGTTCTCGAAACACCGTAGGCGTATTAATAGTTTGCGATATCTGGTCATTTGGAGGGTAAGCGCGTTTGCGGCATGTTTAAAAGGACAGGAAAAGGGATTTTTACCAAAGTGTTCAGAACATTGGTGACACATTGGTAACACATTGGTAACACATTGCCAGTGGATGTCATGAAGTTTCTGGATGTGTGTTGGTCATTCCGTCGGTTGTACATAGGCATATATGGAGTGTTACTGCTGTTTGACCGTAGGTGCGGGGACCACACGATGTAAGCGAGGCGGAACACAGTTGTGTACAAGCGCAATCATAACGTCAGTTCCATGACTACCCCTCATATTGGCTCGTTGTGCCACACTACTTCGATTACGCAACGCGTTGACCCAGTGTCGAATGTTGCAACTATAACTATGAGTTATTATTTGAAAAGACGAAACTAGATATGAAACTAGTGATATATAGACCACCATATTCGGAAAAAACGTCCTGTCACGACTGTTACTCTCTTTGAGGAATTTCAGAACTATCTGAGGCAAGCAGCTCAGACCCCCCATTAACTCTTGATAATTTATGATTTTAATGTACTGAGTATGTATGATTTGGTACAACATGACAGTGTTCCGACGCATAGATCTGGCCATACTCTGGCTCTAATCATCACCTGGAGTAATCGTGAACTTCTGCTTAGTAACCATGTCTCTGATTGCATTGTCTCGGACCATGTGTTTGTGCGTTACGGAGTGAACATACCCAGACCTTCCTTAGAGACACATACTATATTGTATTGGAAACTGAAGCAAATTAATAACAGTGCTCTCAGCACCGACCTGAAAGATCTGGTTAATGGGTTAGTGAGTATCAATGATATCAATCACATAGTGAATATAATACAGCATTTAGACAGTTGTTGATTTGGTTTGATTTAAGATTCCAAGACTGAGTTCATCCTAAACGGTACTCGACAATAACTCGAAAAATGCAACAACACGTATATTAACACACGGGGCAGCGTAGTGCATGCATCAGATTATGTGCGAAATTTCACACTTAAGAGGTCACCTCCTCAACGGATGGTACTTCCTTACCTTATGCCTCTTTACTATTATAAGAATTGTATGTACATAACATAGTCACAATGTGTGTGTGTGTGTGTGTGTGTGTGTGTGTGTGTGTGTGTGTGTGTGTGTGTGTGTGTGTTGGTGTGTGTGAGTGTGTGTGGGTGTGTGCGTGCGTGCCGGTGTGTGTTCGTGCGTGTGTGCGCACGAATGCGTGTTCTATATATCTCTGTCAGTATTTGTGTATATAATTTTTGTATAAATTAATAAACTTCTCACAATTTCCGCCATTTTGGAAGATAAATTAGATATGCAAATGATAATATATATTTACACCAAATTACTAGTTAGCTTATTCAGTATAAACAACTAACTCATTCAACTGTCTTGGTTGCTGATAGGTAGCCCAATGCTTCGCGTCTGCCATTCATTTATGTTAACACCACACGTGTCTTAGTTCAGGTTAGTAATCATATATGAAAGGTGACTTGCGTAAAACAACGTTTTGTCGGGAAGAGAAATTGTTAGTAACAACCCACATTAATTGATAATTATGTATCCAATTTAAAATTATCAAACATAATAATGACGTTTGACAACTAAACAAGATATTCGATTGTACCAGAAGTAGGCGACTGGAAATCGCGCATTTAAAATCAGACTAAATGATCAGAAAATTGGCAAATATTATTCAATTTTGGGAAGTGTAAATGTATACACATAGGACATGGAAACATGGACGGAGAATATAAATTGGGGGATGCTGTACTAGGTAGAACCACACAAGAAAAGGACTTAGGAGTAACATTTAGTGCTGACATGAACGTTTCAGAGCAATGTGGGATTGCTGCTTCGAAAGGAAATAAAATTCTAGGTCTAATTAGGAGAACTATCACGTATAAGGAGAAACAGCTAATTGTATCTATGTACAAAGCAATAGTTAGACCACATTTGGAGTATTGTATACAAACATGGAGGCCGTATCGGAAGAAGGACATAGACAAGCTAGAAAGAATAAAACGAAGAGCAACTAAAATTATTCCAGAATTGAGAGACCTTAGTTAAGAAATCCGCTTATTACAATGTGGTGTGACAACACTAGAGATCAGGAGACAAAGAGGAGACCAAACAGAAGTGTTTAAAATAGTGAACGGTTATAAGGATGTTGATAGAAATATGTTCTTCTAACTTAAAGAAGGCAGTAGAACCAGAGGACACAAAGCAGCATTAGTTAAGGAACAGTGTAGGTTGGACATGAGAAAGTACTCTTTCTCACAGAGGGTGATAAATGAATGGAACAAATTGCCAAATGGTTGTGTTAATGTTAGTAGTGTGAATATGTTTAAAAATAGAATTGACATATATCTGATAAGGGCGGGCTACATATAGATGATAAAATTGTTGGACTCCCAATAAGCCAATGGTTTCCTTGTCCACTTGCCATCTGGAACTTGTTGTTTGGGATGGCAATCTTGTTAAATCGTGTTCTTGTTAAATTATGTAACAGGTAGTCTACGTTACCCGATTTTTATTGAACTGCGCATGCGCATATCGGTCGCGATGGTGAACATGTCATCATTCAGTCAACTGGAGAAACGACTCTCCCACTGGAGAATAGACTACCCCACATTTAGAACACATTCTGAGTTAAACATTGGTGTGATATTCTTGATTTCAGTTGTACATGGTTAGTTATAATTACTTCTTGTAGGCGTATAGCCCCATAACCATGACTTTTGTTTCGCTTTCATAAATGGAGCAACGCGGAAGAAGAAGTTATACCTGAGTATCGTCACCCAGCTGTTGTCGACAGCCTTGTCGCGGTGTTCAGGCGAGGTATGTATATCACCGGTGCCGGGAAACGCCAACCGACTGGGATTGAGCAAGTCAGACGCGCCAGCAGGGACGTGATACCAGTCTTGCACACTGACGAGGAACTCTTGCAGCCTCGGCAGTTCTCGGTGGACAATCAACAGTCCGAACAGACCGTCGAGACGTGTGTTGGAAAAGTGGTCGTGGTACCTGTGATGGGAAAGCAGGTGTCCTGTTTCGTTTTAGAATTAACAAACAAAGCAACATGTTTTCGTGGTTTGGGTCAATTGGGAAATATTTGTGTTAGAAACGTGTTATACATTTGATTGATGTATATATTGGTAAATATATTGTATATAATTTGATTTGATCTGATCATCTCGTAGTTTGAAATATGTTTAATATTAAATAATAAAACCGAAGTTCGCGCATGGCGCACATTTGTTATTTACTAAACATGTCATGCATTCACTCATATT
>BSQZ01000020.1:1691244-1743744 GCA_033239005.1 Lamellibrachia satsuma | reverse complement strand
CACGCCAGTGATTTTTTCAGAACATGTTATTAAAGTGGGATATTCCCGTCATTTGGTTGACTGAGAGCTGACATATTAACCAGAGTGACCGATAAGCGCATGCGCAGGTTTTTGAAATCGACTAATCTACACTACCTTGTGACGTATTAAGCTATGCAGGTGTACATATAACTAAAGTGGTGTCAACAAAACGATTTGTTATGTCATCCGTCTCGTAGGGTTTTCTAACAGTATGGCGCGGCCCATAACATTAAGATTCCGTGTGTTCAACAAGGATTTCCCAGCAAACCACTGGCGTGATATTCTTAATTGTTGTTGCAAATGGTTATGTTTTAGTAACTCTTATAGGTGCATAAGCCCAAAACCATGACATATGTTTCCCTTTAAGTAGGAATGTGATGAGTAACTATCAAGCCAATGAAATTGTGCACAAAAAGATTTATTCGTAGCTGTTACATGACAGCGAGTATACTTGATATATATCTAATGTGTGTATATCGTGTGTTCGGGGTTTCATGCCAAACATCTTTCGGCAAAAGGGCTACATTGAGTAAAGACTTGGTGTATTATACAGGATTTACACTTAAGACGACTATTATTCAATTTTGTTTCACATTTAGCCACATTTTCAGCGTTCTTGTTGCAATCAAATATCTTCTAACTATGGTAGTGATGAATAGTTAAGCAGTGAATCGGGTCAACGTTAACGACACCACATCTTCGGCGAGGATACAACGTTTTTGTCAGACATCTGTTTCACAGCAAACGTTTGTCGTTTATTTCGGTTTCTTGTACCATATGTTGTGCATTAGTGACACATGTTTCTCACTACGAATGCAGTATTTAATATTATTACAGAACATCATTATCCAAAGCAACACGCACGCACTGCATGCGCGCACCCATGCACGCACGCCCGCACACACGCAATCACGCATTCACGCACACGCGCGCGTACGTACTAGCACACACATACACGTGCGCAGAAATTTGGCTGGTGTTTGATATGTAAAATAAACATGCTAACTAACTGGCCACTAAACACTAAAAGTAACATATGATATTTTGAATTAAAAATACACCAGTCATATCATAGTCGATTTTTCAAGCGTAGCAATACCATGTCAGTTTTTTTGATGTAGCGTTAAAAAATGTTTCATCTTTCTTTCACGTCAAGGTTTCCTGTATCCGACAGGTCATAGGAAACGACAATAAAAAATAGGCAGTTATCTAGATGTCGTAAACAACAACGTGTCTAGACACTGCGAGTGCGACCTGTTGACGCACGCCAATCCTGAATTCAGCTTTGATGGAAGGTCACTATCGGTCGCGGATTTGCAAGTGGCGTGGCGGAATTGGAAACAGCTCAAATTCCACCGACACAATCGTAGCCACAAATAGCCACGCTAATCGCTCTCGCGGGTTTGTTTACATGACCGATTCTTGCAAAACGACCAAAAGAATACGGTTTAGCAACACCCGAGATAAAATTAATAAACTACCCGTTATCAAAGATATAAAATTTTTATGAAAATGTTGCTAGAAGTAATTTTTTCTCATCTTAGGAATCATTTAAGGAACACGAAAGAACTAGACGAAACGAAATCAGGTTGGTGCACACGGAGACAGTGATCGCACCATTTCATTCTTCATTGCCATCACGTGATACGCTTATTCAGAAATGGCGACACCGAAGAAGATGTTTCGTCAACTTACAATTTTTGGATCAACAAAAGTGACATATATCTTCAACAAATCTTATTGCTATTCAAAGTTAATGCACATAGGCAAATAATAAATTGTGAATCGACGTAGATCGACCGATATTTTTAATATTGATAACTTTCATCTTGGGAACGGGGGGGGGGAGGCTGACGCCAGATGAAAGTTATTTCATATGTGGTAGGACATTGAAGTTCTAAGATGACCCCAGAATTCTGAGGGACTGCAAAATTTACTTAACTTATGCTATTTATAAATATACGGCTGTGAGCATGACGTTCAATATAACGCCTCCCAATCTCTGATCTTGTACTTTGTCTATAAAAAAACAAATCTTGCTAGAAACATGACATTGGGGGGAACGAAGTTAAACTTGGTCACCTCGTGTAACTACCTTGGACATATTATTTGTAATAATTTATCAAATGAGGCTAACATTCTAGCCAAATGCTAAAGAGCAACATATTGCGTCAACAATTTCTCTTTTGTTCATCTGCTGTGAAGAACAGCTATTAACTGCCTATTTTAGTAAAGTTTGTGAATTGTAGAGGAAAAGCAGATTTTCAGCATTTTGTTGTGGCTTATAACGGTTCATATAGGATTCTTAACATGGGCTGACTATGAGGTGTAGCGCTAGCCACCTGTTTACTGCGGCTAATGGCAACGCTCGCAAAGAGGTCAGCAGAAAGACTACTTATAGCTTAATAACTAGGACTGACAAGTCGCTGAATTCTATTATTCAGAATATTGCAATTAGCGACATGTATTGTACGTCGAAATTGCGGATTCAGTGGGTTGCATACTTGTATAATTGTTGTATAATGTGTCAACCTTGTTTTTAAACATAATGTATTCACTCTGCTAGCAGGTACACAATCTGTAGATTATTTGTTCCATTCATGTATTGTCCTCTGTGAGAACGAGTATTTATTGATATTCTATCTACGCTGATCCTTTACTAATGTTACCTCATGTCCTCTAGTCCTACTATCTTTCTTTTGAGAGAAAATATTTCTATCAATATGTTTTATACCCATTCAATAGCTTAATAGTCCAGCAGCCGAGGGGTAACCCCTTTTTGCCTGATATAGTTTTGTCTTTGTTGATTATTCATCTCTAGCAAGTATATAATGACATCCAGCGGTGGAGTTCTCACCCTTGAGCATTAAAAAAAACATTAAATGAAAAAATCCAAAATGGTCGCCAAAATCAACTTTTTATCATATTTTTGCAACCAGACAAGATACCGACATGATTGAAATGTTATTTTATATGTTTTCAGACATGAGGAATTGCGATTCCACTATAATTGATAAGACAAAATGTAAAGAAAACAAGATGGCGGCCTAAAAATAGTTGTCTACTGTGCAAATTGTCACATATTTTCAAACATGTAACGTACACACACGATTAAAACGGCTTTTTACATGTCCTCAGACATAATAAATATCATAGTACCATAATTTCATTTGTTAATTGTAAAGAACGCAGTGAAAACGGATTGCGAAATTGCGACAAACGGTATACGTTGAGTTCTCGGCAAGCCTTACCCAATTGGCAATTCCGTGGCAACACGGTAATGTATAGTTTTTCAACTTTTGTTGTTCTTTAGAGATCAGTCTTTACGCTAACACAAGGTATGCGGATCATTACATCGTATTGCTGATTACTTTATTTACAATAGTTTGTCTTCAAGAATTATGCATACAATTTTGCCGAGTTAGGTGTATGTAGACATACCTGGGACGTGCTACGTCATTTTTATAAAGCTTACATCGCGTGCACTAAGATGGGGAACTCCAGTAACAGTCTACAGTGTTGCGTTCAAAGTAAGTTTCAGCTAATTACAATTCAGTAAGTCGTTATTGTTTATAAACATGCAAATCCGTATTCTTTCAGTGTAAACGTTTTAGGTTAATGCCCTTTGGAATATATGCTATACCCTCGCGAATCACAAAGTGCTCGAAGAAATAAAGCCGAGTCGCCATGCATCCGCGCGTTGAGAAACGACATTGACCTTTTCTAGTGACGGAACCGTCGACTCTCGCTTCATGTAAACTCGACTTTTGGCAAATTGGGTATATCAAAATTTAAGAAAATAAATAATCTGGATAATGAATTCGATTCTTGCATGCGCTTTCAGATGTGAGTAATTAACACGACACGACAGGTCTATGTGATTTCACATGAACATCTTTGTCTGGTTGCAGCTAAGTAATGGAATATTCGTGCCTGTTCAAGTCACAATATGGGGACGAATGTGATGGAACCATTCCATGTTCTGCAAATCATGGACCAGACAGGATGCATACCGTCATCAACGCAAGCAAAATAGCAAAAAAACATCAACGCAAGCAAAAAAAACTAAATAAAAATCTGACATTTCGATACCACAAAAACTGTGTGTATAGATATACATTCAAAACTAATTTTGCCAAATATACCCGGGCAGACAGCATAGTTGACGATGAAGCTGCTGCGTCGACAAAACGGCTACGCCATTCTTCGAAACCTTTCCACTTCATGCATAACTGTATTTAATGTGTAGAGCTGTGTGAGTTCAATAAAGATAGGAAAAACTGAGGGAGGTGGATACCTGCATACCTGTGCCGATCTACTCATTCAGCGCCTGGCGGTCAACATTACAAAGTGTGTTTGCTCGAGAAGTGCGACGCCCGGGGGGGGGGTTAATTGGCCAATGAGGTGAGACTTCGAGTACAAGGAGCACTGAGTGACTTTGCATGCAGTAGAAGCTCGATACCATAAGGATTGCTTGAGTCGATTTTTTCCAACAGGCATCTGACGAATGATGAGCACGATGTAACGGCAACTCAAGGCACCACAGATTTGGCGCTAGAGTATATTGTCCCGACAATGTGTTTTGATTAAAATCGCATATGGAATTCAATTGAATTGTTCGAGGAGTACACCCATCATTCGGGTTGTATACTAAATAGAGCGAGTTTGGTTGATGAGATACGTCATCATTTCTCGGGGAAACTTCTGGTTCTACCCACACCAGGCTACGCAAACATTATAACGTTTAAAGCCAACACCGGGAAAATGCTTAAACTTGTCAGCGATGACGATGAAGATATAACTAGAAGTATCGGCAAAATGGGCAAGATAATAAGAAATGAATGCAAGGCAATCGTGCGTGATAACTGTTTCTACAGCACACACACACACACACACACACACACACACACACACACACACACACACACACACACACACACACACACACACACACACACACACACACACACACACACACACACACACACACACACACACACACACACACACACACACACACACACACACACACACACACACACACACACACGCACGCACGCACGCACGCACGCACGCACGCGCGCGCGCACACACACACACACACACACACACACACACACACACACACACACACACACACACATTGACAAACACAAAGCCGCTGAATCCATTTCAAGTACGTTGCAAGAACTACTGACTGCAATTTCTCTGAAACTAAATCAATCTTTGCCAGCTTTGTTGATTAGAAACATAATCACTCGCACGGTAAACAGTGCACCAACATACCTCCAAATTGCACCGGGTGTGCTCATGAGAGAGAGTCAAAAGAATTATTTACCCACATTTATGATTACCGTGTTACATGCAGCTATGATGAAGTTCTTCGTTTGAAGAAGTCAGCGGCCGTAGATGGTGTTAACGATTTCGTTCAGCAAGGACTATCACATGCGAAGCACGGTTTAATTCAAGTTGTATCCGACAACTTTGACACTGAAATATCTTCGCCAAATGGCAAGACGTCGAACCACTCCCTCGCGATGATTATCCTGCAACCAACTTGTGTCGAAGAAGCATAAGCGAACGATACCATCAGGCGACTCAACAAAGGCGAAATCAGTCAATCAATACATACAAAGAGGATCAGTCCCTTTGCTACTATCGTGGTCAAACGAAACCAGGGATGCCATATGTTCTTAGTCGATCACTTCCATCAGATTTCCTAAAGCACCAGGATGTGTGACGAATGAGAGCTAAGCTTTCAGTAGCGATATACTCACGTTCGCACAATGTCCAGAGTACAATGGCTGTAACACCTAAATGTGTCGAGAGCAAGGTCACACTATGAAACCGAAGACCAAAGTTGTATATCTGCCACTCGTAGACAAGACTCCCTCAGAACCGTTCAATGATGTCAGCGATGGTGAAGGCGCAACAAGTGTCCAGTGAAGTACGACAAGAGTATGTGGTGTTCACAGCTGACCAGCAACTCTATCGAATAGCACTACATGTCCAGTAGGAGAACCCGACCCAGCTCCGTAACATCTATCTGAGACTGGATGGTATGCACCTCCTAATGAGTTACTGTGGCTGTATTGGCACACTAATGGCTTAAACTGGCATCGTAGAAATACTAAGTGTTGCATTTGGAGGTGTACTCAATATTCTGAGCGGCAAGAAATACCATAAGAATGTCAGACCTTTCAGTATGCAGGTAGAGGAATCTCATCAAGCCCGACTTCGTGATTCTCAAATACATTCGAGCAGAGCGAGAAGCAGACTGTGCTCTGCATCTTGACATTGTGAAGGATATGGTCCCTTTGTTCTTTGCCGCAGGCCATGTCCATTATGCCCGGTACGCACTCTACTATCTGCGAACTATGGAAGGCTTGCCCGATGGCATACGTGCGCAATTCATCAACTGACAGCACACGATGCACCACAACGCTGGTCTGTTCAATGGCATTTGGAGTGACATGGCCATTGAAGCTACCTTCATGCGGTATGGTCATGGACAGGGTGGAATAATTATAATAACTCTGAAACCGGAAACTCTGAAAACCTGGGCTTACAGCTTGCATACCTGCCATAGCATTATCGAAGACTTGAACGAGATGAGAGATAACGAACAAACATATGCCCAAACTTCGCCCAAAGAAGAAACAGCCGCAAGAATCAAAGGAGACGATCAAGACAAGAAAGCACTGGGCAAGTTGTGAATCAACCCTCGGCCAATGTCGACAAGGCGCAATTGCTGGGAAAAACACAGATGGAGTCTTTTGAACGCAGTTGGCCTGGTGGATTTCATGATTCAATACCAAAAATTGTGATGTTTGACACGGAAACATCTATGCAAGAGCCATGGACTTGCAGTCTAGCGCACGCGATCTTGACACAACCACGCTAATGGGCCATGAATTATCACCTATCCCTTGTTCTATGTTCGATGAAAATGGAAATATGAGGGATGCCAAAACGAAATCCAATCTCAAGAATGCGCTTAAGGTGGAAGTGTCAAGACGGCTGGCTGAACAAGATGTGCAGGCAACGTTACTCGATGGGTGCGCTGTTATCTGGGTAGTTCCTTGGTCAACATCTGGCACTGTAGACGACTGCCTTGTCCGGTTCCGCAGTTACCTACACGGCCACTTGGCGAAAAGTGACGTCAATCTGGTGTTCGACAGATACATTGAGGGCAGTACATAGGATATTGGTTAGACATGACCTTGCTTTTAGGAACCCATGTTGAGATGTATTTATTAATTTATGTTTTAAAAGGAATTCCACCATGTGGTCTCTAATTAACGTTTCGAGTAATTTACACACAACTGATGCTAAACTCACTGGTCTGTAATGTTCTAACTTTTTCCTCGATCGCTTCTTAAATAGCGGCGTAATGTTTGCTTCTTTCCATTCTGAAGGAACTGTTCCTTCTTCTAGTGACAAGTTAAACAATTTTGCAAGTGGTGTACTAATTTGCTCAACAATTTCCTTAAGCAGTTTTGGTGGTATCCCATCAACTCCAGGTGATTTGCTATCTTTCATCTTCTTAATTTTCTTTTCTATCATTTCAGGAGTTACAAATAACTGCCCTAAATGTTCTGATTTATTGCCCTAAAATTTAGTAAATGTAACTGGAAATGAGCTGATATCTTCTGTGGTAAAAACTGATCTGAAATACTCATTCAGGACCACTGCCCATTGAAACCCGTCTGAAATTATGTTTCCCCTGTTGTTTTCCAGTAGTCCGACCTTATCTCGAACTTTCTGTTTACTCCTTACATAAGCATAGAAACTCTTGCTGTAATTTTTTATATTATATTAATTTTTTTTCAAAGGTTCTTTTCGGTTTTCTAATATCAGTTGTAGCTAGGTTAAGTGCCTCGTTGTAATATGTATAGTCTTCATCCTTTCTGATACGCCTATAAACCCTCCACATAGTTTGCTTAAACACAATTTTTCTAATAGCTTCTTTTGATAAGTGTTTCTTTCTAGACTGTCCCCCCGCCGTAGCCACTGTCACAACCCACCTCTTTCCTTCCCACCATTTCCACAACGAGCTGCCTCAGCTGTTCCAACTCCAAGTCTAGTTCATTCATCTTTGCATATCTCCTACACCCAAAACTAAATCTATCCGCCTGAACATCAGCCCTAGACTTCTCACACCCGGACTTGACGAAATCAACCCAGTTTCTGCAACTGCCGCATATTAAATGCCCTGGGTCCCTTACCTGCTGTTTGCACGGCGCCATCACATAATTTAGTCTTAATTTGATTGCTACGCTAGCCTTGAATAAGCCTGTTTTTGTGCTCTAAAGAACACTTTAGGCTGGGGTATTTAGGATTTATTTTAATATCAACAATAATATACTTGGTAATTATCTGTTCTACTAAGCTCGCATGAGCCAATAAAATGCCTGCCACCTGCGAATACGCAGAACACTCTGTAAATAAAACAATGACTCAGTGTGTAACAACTTACGCAAACATCGCGCTGTTATTTCCTTTCTACTGAAAACGTTTACTATATCTATATCGGATATTACATTATCTATGCAATTTATGTAAATTTAGTGCTTTTGCTCAGATGTAAACGATAGTTTGATATACGTTGTAGAGATTGCCATTGCGCGCCCGACGAATGACGAACGTGCATTAAGCAGTAAATAAAGTTAGCGAAGCATAACAACACCACAACTAGCTTTGTGAACTTCGGTTAAGGAGTCACTACTACTATTTTGACTGCATTTATGTAGCATCGCTCTCGCTTTGTCTAGTGTCAACGTTGCGTCGCTCATATCTTTATCCGCGTTGCGTACAGCGAATCACGTAGCTAGGGAAACATACTTGACGTTACGGCGTCATGTGAGGTCACGTCGACAAAGAATCCGAGCTGGTATTGTCAGTGGGAATTCGAGCATTGTTGTAATCGGTAAATCATGTCACCTTTATTAATCTGCCATTTCGCTTAACTGGTTGTCATATCAAACAGCTTGAATTTCGAGCGTTAATCTAACTAAGGTCTCTTGTTGAGAATTTGATAGCCATTTGAAGCTGCAATACCACACTGTTCTGAAATTTTCATATCAACACTTATTGTTATTCCGAAGTCCCTTTCTAAAACAGTATCTACCGTATTATAGTTTATATCCAAGTTCCCGTGTCCTGTATGTAGGCATTTACTTTTCCCAAAATTTATTAACATCTGCCAATTTTCAGACCATTTAACTCATTTGTCTAGATCCTTTTGTAAATGTTGTTTATCGTAATCAGTGCTTAACATTCTAAACAATTTTGTATCATCCGCATTGTTATTTTGTCGTCCAATTAATTGATATTGATATATATATATATATATATATATATATATATATATATATATATATATATATATATATATATATATATATATATATATATATATATATATATATATATATATATATATATATATATATATATATATATATAGTATATATATATATATATATATATATATATATATATATATATATATATATATATATATATATATATATATATATATATATATATATATATATATATATATATATATATATCAGAAATATAAATGTCCTAATACTGACCGTAATGGCACAACTCTCAAAACTGATTTCCAATTTGAAATATCGCCATCTAATACAACAGTCTATCTTCTGTCAGTCAGCCGTTGTTCTATCCAGTCAGTTATGCCACCCAGATACCATGGGCTTTTAACTTAAATAATCCCTTCTTAAATAGCGGCTTAATGTTTGCTTCTTTCCATTCTGAAGGAACTATTCCTTGTTCTAGTGACAAGTTAAACAATTTTGCAAGTGGTGTACTAATTTGCTCAACAATTTCCTTAAGCAGTTTTGGTGGTATCCCATCAATTCCAGGTGATTTACTATCTTTCATCTTCTTAATTTTCGTTTCTATCATTTCAGGAGTTACAAATAACTGCCTTAAATGTTCTGATTTATTGCCCTCAAATTTAGTAAATTGAACTGTAAGTGAGCTGATATCTTCTGTGGTAAAAACTGATCTGAAATAGTCATTCAGGACCACTGCCATTTGAAATCCGTCTGACATTATGTTTCCCCTGTTGTTTTCCAGTGGTCCGACCTTATCTCGAACTTTCTGTTTACTCCTTACATAAGCATAGCATCTCTTGCTGTCATTTTTTATATTACCTGCCAATTTTTTTTTCAAAAGTTCTTTTAGATTTTCTAATTTCAGTTGTAGCTAGGTTAAGTGCCTCTTTGTAATATGCATAGCCTTCATCCTTTCTGATACGCCTATAAACCCTCCGCATTGTTTGCTTAAACACTATTTTTCTAATAGCTTCTTTTGACAAGTGTTTCTTTGTAGACCGTTTTCCTTGGTTTTTCAAGGGAACAAATGTATCGATGATTATCTCAATTTCATATTTTAGAATATTCCAACATTCAATTGCGGTCTTATTCATCAGCATGTTATTGCAATCTAGCTTTGCTAAGTATTTTCTCATATCTTTATAGTTACCTTTGTGGAAGTTTTTTATTTTTGCTTTCTGATTTTACATTAATGTCAAAATGTATTTGATTGCGGTCACTGTTACCGAATGGTTCATGTATTTTTACATTGTCCACTAATTCTTTTTGTGATGATGAAACTATATCTAATATATTTTCTCCCCTGGTTGGTTCTAGCACATGCTGAGTAAGGAAGCTCTCCTGAATTAAAAAGAGAAATTGTTGGTCCTCACCCGCTGTACTCTCTAGAGATTTTCATTGTATGTGTCCATGGATAAAACCTCCCATTATGATGCATTCCCCTTTACTAACTTCCTTTATAGCATTTTGAGTTTTGTGTTATCCTCTTCGTTTATGTTGGGACTTCGGCAAACTAATCCAATAGTTAATTTTGAATTTCCTGAAACTATTTTGCACCAAACAGCTTCATCGTAATCTGCGTCCCTTTCTAAATTTATTTCATAAGCCTGAATAGATTATTTAACATATAACTCACCCTCCCCTTCTTCCTATTCGATCTCTCCTAAACATTACGTATCCTGTTAATCCTATTTCAGCATCTGTTATGTCTGTGTTGGCCCATGATCCGATTCATTTCTCTCTCATCGTCTTCCCCCATTTTATCATCTACTGTCCCCCCACCGTAACCACTGTAATAACCCACCTCTTCCCTTCCCACCATTTCCACAAAGAATTGCCACAACTGTTCTAACTCCACGTCTAGTTCATTCTTCTTTGCATATCCCCTGCATCCAAAACTAAATCTATCCGCCTGAACCTCAGCCCTGGACTTCTCACACCCGGACTTGACGAAATCAACCCAGTTTCTGCAACTGCTGCATATTAAATGCCTTGGGTCCCTTACCTGCTGTTTGCACGGCGCCATCACATAATTTAGTCTTAATTTGATTGCTACGTTAGCCTTGAATAAGGCTGTTTTTGTGTTCAAAAGAACACTTTAGGCTGGGGTATTTAGGATTTATTTTAATATCGACAATAATATACTTAGTAATTATCTGTTCTACTAAGCTCGCTTGAGCCAAAAAAGTGCCTGCCACCTGCGAATACGCAGAACACTATGTAAATAAAACAATGACTCAGTGTGTACCTACTTACGCAAACATTATTTCCTTTTTACTGAAAACGTTTACTACAACTATGTCGGATATTACCTTATCTATGTAATTTATATAAATGTAGTGCTTTTTCTCATAAGTAAACGACAGTTTGATACACGTAGTAGAGATTGCCATTGCGTAGGTCGGAAACATGCTTGACGTCACGGTGTCATGTGAAGTGACGTCGACATAGAATCCGAGCTGGCATTGTCAATGGGAATTCGAGCAGACATTGTTGTAATCGGTAAATCATTTCGCCTTTATTAATCTGCCATTTCGCTTAACTGGTTTCATATCAAACAGCTTGAATTTCAAGCGTTAAACTAAGCGATGCACAAACACAAACACACACACACACACCCACACACACACACACACACACACACACACACACACACACACACACACACACACACACACACACAAACACACACACAAACACACACACACCCACCCACACACACACACACACACACACACACACACACACACACACACACACACACACACACACACACACACACACACACACACACACACACACACACACACACACACACACACACACACACACACACACACACATATATATATATATTAAGAAATATAAAGGTCATAATACTTACTTTGATGGCACAACTCTCAAAACTGATTTCCAATTTGAAACATCGCCATCTAATGCAACACTCTGCCTTATGTTAGTCAGCCGTTGTTCTATCCAGTTTAATGTGGCACTTTATCAAAAGCTTTCTGAAAATCCAAGTAAATAATATCCACTGACAATCTCTCGTCCATTCACTTAGTGATATTTATTAAGCATGACCTCGCTTTTAGGAATTTATGCCTAACAAGGTATTTAATTCAACTTTGTAATAATTTAGAAATCACAGACGTTAAACTCGCGGGCCTGTAGTCCTCTGACTATTTTGCCGAACAGTTTTTTAAATAATTGTATGATGTTTGTTTCTGTCCATTCAAAAGGAAGAAGTCTCTCTTCTTATGACAAGTTGAACACTCTTAGAAGTGGAATAGGGATTTGTTCTACTGTTTCCATTAGTAATTTTGGAGGAATTCCATCCTCTCCAGGTAATTTGATATCCTTCATTGGCTTTATTTTTTTAGCCATTTCTGGAGTTACAAAAAACTGCCCTAATTAGTTAGATTTAAAATCCTGAAATTTTGCACCTGGAACTGGTCTTGACCTAATATCCTCTCTGGTAAACACTGAACTGAAGTAACCATTTAGGACTTGCGAGTCCTGTCAGTCTTAGCATATGTCGTGTCTACCTTGGCCCATGGTTCGGTTATTCCAGTTATGTGAGGGTCAATATCTTCTACCATAATGTTTCATTCGTTTTTCTTATATACGAAATTCTTAAACATACGCATTATATCTTCAGAGATGTTTTCCGGACATTTTGTTTCTGGTTTTTTTTTACCAGTGGCCTATTGTCCTGTTTAAGGTAGCTCTATGTAACACCCCGCCCTTTGTCCGCGGCAATTTGGATTTCACTAACCCCTCCTTCCCATTACTGGCAAACTCCGTGACAAAATTGCCTGCTTAAGTCGAGTCTGCTTTATGGTTCTGACTAACTGCCTGTATTTCCTAACAATGGCAGTTGTTCCCTCCGTCACTACGTTATTTATCCAAACAAATCCAACTTCATGTTCCCTATATAGCTTCTGGACTAGCATATTAATTGCCATCTCCCGACAATTTGGATATCTCTAACACCTCCTTCAAATTACTAGTAAACTCCCAGGCATAATTACCTGCTTATCCCGCGTCTGCTTTAGTGTTTTGACTAACTGCTTGTATTTTCTAACTATTGCAGACGTTATTTGTCCGTATGTGTACTAACAATTATCCACCCTTGCCCAAACCCATGATGTTTTCTACCCTCTAAATTATCGCCTCTATTTGTGGCTTCAGGCAAGCAAACTACAGCGTCATCTCCCTCGCTTAAGACTCTGTCGGTCTTCCTTCCTAACACATTCTGTACTACGGTCTTGTCACCTGGCAGACTGTTATGAACTCTCTGTCACCAACCTGCCAACTTTCCATCCCGTCTCCTAGCTAGATTGCGCTCCCGTCACCTTCACTCCTGCCACCTTCGTTCCTTTCGCCTTCTCTCCCGTCTCCCTCGCTCCCATTGCCTTCACACTCGTCTCCTTCCCTCCCGTCTTCCCCACTGCCATCTCCATCACTCCAGTTGCCTCCCGTTTCTTTCCTTCCCGTCTTCTAATGTCCCGTTTCCCTACTACCGGTCAACTTACTTTCAGCCTCCTCCCAGGCTGATGTGAGCTCTCCCTAGTATCTCTCTCATCGTCTTCCCATTCTGCATTTCTACAGTAGAAGTACTCGATCAAAAAAATGGAGGTGTTATAATATATATATATATATATATATATATATATATATATATATATATATATATATATATATATATATATATATATATATATATATATATATATATATATATATATATATATATATATATATATATATATATATATATATATATATATATATATATATATACTACCAACAAATGTTAGGTGGGTTTTAAAAACAATCTCACCTGTAGACGTTTTCGGTTCAGCGCGACATTGTAGAGATTGCCATTGGGCGCTCGGTACGTCATAGACGGCGCCCGGCGAATGACGAACGTGTACTCGCAGACAGCATCGCGGCAGATATCAGCGGTGACGACGGCGGTCGTTGCCAGTATAATACAAAACACAAGCGGCTGCATTTCTGTCGCGTCGCTCTCGCTTTGCCTAGTGCAGGCTTTGCGTAGCTCATCTCTTTATCCACGTTGCAGACAGCGAATCGTTTGGCTCGGGAAACATGCTTGACGTCACGGCGTTATGTGAGACTAGGCGACACGACATTCGAGATGGATGTATCAGTGGGAATTCGAGCATGCAATGTTGTAATCTTTAAATCATGTCGGCTTTATTAATGTACAGCATCTGTATATATATATATATATATATATATATATATATATATATATATATATATATATATATATATATATATATATATATATAAGCAGTAAATAAAGTTAGCAAAGCAAAACAATACCACAACTAGCTTTGTGAACTTCGGTTAAGGAGTCAACCTACTATTCTGACTGCATTTATTTAGCATTGCTCTCGCTTTGTCTAGTGTCAACGTTGCGTCGCTCATATCTTTATCCGAGTTCCGTACAGCGAATCACGTAGCTCGGGAAACATACTTGACGTTACGGCGTCATGTGAGGTCACGTCGACATAGAATCCGAGCTGGCGTTGTCGGTGGGAATTCGATCATTGTTGTAATCGTTAAATCATGTCACATTTATTAATCTGCCATTTCGCTTAATTGATTGTCATATCAAACAGCTTGAATTTCGAGCGTTAAACTAGCTAAGGTTTCTTGTTGAGAATTTTATTGCCATTTGAAGCTGCAATACCACACTGTTCTGAAATTCTGAAAATCATATCAACACTTATTGTTATTCCGAAGTCCGTTTCTAAAAGAGTATCTACCTTATTATAGTTTATATCCAAGTTCTCTTATATATATATATATATATATATATATATATATATATATATATATATATATATATATATATATATATATATATATAATATATATATATATATATATATATATATATATATCATATATATATATATATATATATAAATATATATATAATATATAAGATCGTCTCAAAAACATAAATGATCGTCTCAAAAAGAGATCGTTTAAAAGTTAAGAGATCGTCGAAAATTGTAAAGAGTCGTTTCAAAAAACGGCATATATACGAGTATACCTATTTTGTATATATATATATATATATATATATATATATATATATATATATATATATATATATATATATATATATATATATATATATATAATCAGTAAATCATGTAGGCTTTATTAATATACAGCTGCTATATATATATATATATATATATATATATATATATATATATATATATATATATATATATATATAAGGGTCGTCTCAAAAACATAAATGATCGTCTCAAAAATATAAGAGATTGTCTAAAAGTTAAGAGATAGTCGAAAAATTGTAAAGAATCGTTTCAAAAAAATCAAACGGCATATAACGAATACACCTATATATATATATAAGTTGTCGTCTCAATAACGTAAAGGATCGTTTCTAAATATAAGAGATCGTCTAAAAGGTAAGGGATCGTCGCAAATTTGTAAAGAGTCGTGTCAAAAAAGAATAAACAGCATAGAACGAATACACGTAGTTTCGTTGTATTCTCACCATACTCTTAAATGTAACCCTATCTGTGACGCTCACCAAACTCCTATCTGTACCCCTAACTTTAGTTATCACCATACATTTAGCTGTATCCCTTAACTGTATTTCTAACAATATACCAAGCTGAATTATGAACTGTAATTCTCACCATAACCTTAAAAGTAACCATAATTGTAATTATCTCCAAAACGTTAACCCCACCTTTAACTGTAATTTTCGCCATATCCCTAACTGTACCACTAAACGTAATTCTCACCATGCCTAGAACTGTACTCTTACCTGTATTTCTCACTACACCCTTAACTGTGATTCTCACCATATATGTAACTGTAATTCTCTCCATACGTATAAATGTATCCCTCACTATAATTCTCATTATACCCCTAACTGTACCCCATACAGTAATGCTCACCCCACCTAAAACTGTTCAAATAATTGTATTTCTCACCATACCTTTAATTGTTCCCGCTACTGTATTTCTCAACATGCCCGTAACTGTAATTCTCACCATGCCCTAAATTGTACAATGAACTGTTTTTCACAATACCATTAATTGTATATATATATATATATATATATATATATATATATATATATATATATATATATATATATATATATATATATATATATATATATATATATATATATATATATATATATATATATATATATATATATGTATATATATATATATATATATATATATATATATATATATATATATATATATATATATATATATATATAATGTATATAGAGTTACTGCATCCCCAGTACATACCGAGAATACATCGTCACCACACCCGCAGTACACAGCTAGAAGATATATAAATTGCTGCCCTAGTACACAGCTAGAATAGTCACTGCACCCCAGTACACATTCATTGGACTCCCAGTACAATTCGAGAATACACATACACTGAAAACATATGAATTTCACCCCCAGTGCACAGCTACAATAGTCACTACACCCCCATTACATATCCATTGGACTCCCAGTGCAATGCTAGAATACACATGCACCGAACTACAGGTACACACCTAGAATACGTAATCACTGCACCCTCAGGACAGACCTATAATACATAATCACCTCACCTCACTTCACCCCCAGTACACAGCTAGAATAGATATTCACTACACCCTCAGTACACATTCTCTGCATTCCCAGTGCACTGCTAGATTACACATACACTGCTATAATACATAGTCACTGTACATAGTTACTATACCCTCACGGCACAGAGAGAATACAAAATAGTCATTCTATCCCCTATACACAGCTGGAACACACAGTCACTACAACCTCAGTGCACAGCTAGAAGACATAGTTACTACACTACCAGAGCACAGTGCGATACTCAGTCACTGCATCCCGAGTACACAGCTTGAACTCAATAGTCACTACACCCCAGTACACTGCTAGCTTACATAATCACGGTACCCACAGTACACACAGCTAGAATATACTGTCACTGCACCCCCAATACACATTTATAATATATAGTTACTGCATCCCCAGTACATACCTAGAATCACTGCGCCCCCAGGACAGATCTAGAATACATAGTCACTGTACCCCCAGAACAGTTTTAAAATACATAGTCATTGCATGTCAGTACACAGCTGGAATACATAGTTAATGCTCCCCCATTACTTAGTTAGAATACATAATCATTGCACTCCCACTACACAGCTAGAATACAGAGTCACTACACCCGAGTACATAGTTATAATACATATTTTTGTACCCCCTGTACATAGCTAGAATACATAGTCACTACACCCAGTACATATTCATTGCACTGCACAGTACACTGGTAGAATACCAATACGTTGCACTCCCAGTACACTGCTATAATACATAATCACTGTACCCTAATACACCACTAGAAAGCATAGTCATCACACCCTCAGTGCACAACTGGAATACAAAATATTTATTGTATTCCCAGTACACAGCTATAATACACAGTCACTACAAATCTAGTACACATACAGCATACATAGTTAATACACCTTCAGTAGACAACTAGAATACGTAGTCACTGTTCCCATAGTACACAGCTAGAATACACATTCAGTGTACCTGCAGTAAACTGCTAGAATACATAGACACTGTACCATAAGTACACAGTAGGAATACATAGTTAATGCACACAGTTAGAATACATGGTCACTACACCCTCAGTGCATAAATAAAATGCGTAATCACTGCTCCAACAGTACACAGCTAGAATGCATAGTCACTACACCCCAAATACACAGCTAGAATAACTAAGGCTAAATCATCTAAGTAAAATGTCGTGTCAAGGGAAGGAACTGTGCTGCGGTCATCTTTTCGGCAGCTAAATTCCGAACGACCATGACACGTCCGGGCGGGAACAACGGTCGTGGCCACGACAGCTACGCGGCTCCCGCTATAACATCGCTTCCATACGACCTAAGTAATTATGGTTACATACGAAAATAGTGTTAAGGTTAAAGGAGCGGACAAAGTCCATTGCCAACCTCCGGTTGGAATCGCAGTTATACAAATAAAATCACTGAAATCGGCTAAATTGCATATTTGTACGCATTACATTCGTCAGTAACACTTCCGCTGCAAACAATAACTGTCGTCTTATCGCTTCAGCTAGCCCAGTGGCTATTCTGCAGAAATCACCAACATTAAAAAATCAGTCACCGTGCTGGGTAGAAATTGAGGGGTAATAACTTGGTTTTTTTTCTGAAAAACGAGGTACGACGTTTTTTATGAATTGCTCATGTCAAGCCAATTAATTTATTTTTAATTTGCTGTGATAACGTTACGCAAATCGTTGGACACATTTTTCACGGAACCATTGCAATGATCCAAGACGTGGCGCTGAGCGAAATAAAGGAGGATATCGTATAACTACCCTTGCCAAACAATTCTGCACATGTTGAATATTCAAGATACCGTGGAGAACAATATTGTGTAAAGGGAACTGCAATATTCAAGTGTACTGCTAACAAGAGAAGCGATTTTATCAAAGGCACAATGTGGAGTTCTACAAGACTCACTTTTAGGAACGAAGCTTTTGATATTATATATAAAATATATTTATAATATATCATCACTGTTAACTATTATTATTTTTGCTGATGACACCAATGTTTTCGCAGAGGAAATGATTCGGTTGAACTCAGCAAAGATATAAGCAAACATCTGGGTAAACTGGGTATATGGTTTGTAGTTAACAAAATTATCGCTTAATGTGTTGGAAACTAATTCCTTGCTATTTAGTAAATATAAAAAGCCAGTACTAATGCAAAAATAATGATATTGAAATGGTATATGTAAGTGAATTGGTAGGTGCTTTAATAGATCTAGCTTAATTGAAAGACCATATCAGGACGATAGCATCTGAGCTTTCGAAAAGTGTTGCAATTATGCATAGCGCATAACGTTTTCTACACGAAAGTGTTCGCTTAATACTGTACTATTAAAGGTACTTGCCTTGTGTTTCGTATTGGTGTGAAGTGTGTCGAAATACCTACAAAACAAATATCGCCCGTATGTATTTGACACAGAAACAATTAGCAAGGATTGTCGGAAATGTACACTATTGCCATCATACAAATGGCTTATTTTGTGAATTGCACATATAAAAACTATATGATTTTGTAAAACTAAAAACTGCCATTGAATTGTGTGAAGCAAACAAAATGTTGTTACCAAATAATATGATTTTTCGAGTCGGCAAATGATATAGCTTCGCTTCGCACCAATCCCCTCAATATAAAACAAATAAGCAAAATATCCACGGTTAATCATATAGTTTGAGAGCGCGCTGTTCTTAGGTCACATGAGAGCAAAGTTTGATGTCATGACCCACAGTAGGAACCACGAGAAGGTGACAAGCGCTTCTCCCACCACGAATATTTGTGTGCATGCAGTGTAAGTCTGAAAAGGTGTGCCTGAAACATAATAATCTCCATCATTAGCTAGGCTACCATTACCGGTGGTCATTTGAACCATAGACAATTTAGAATCACACTGTGTTAAACAAAAGTTACCCTTTGGAGCCAATTTGGCCACAAGCATTTTGTTGAAAAACATGCAGAATACATGACCGCTGGTTGCTGTCGGGATGCATATACAGAAATGTGGCCAAAAAATTCAGGGTCTTAGTCAAACGGCTAAACAGTTTAGAAAATCAGAGCTAGCTCAGATCAGTAACACAATATGACACACATAATAATTTCAGTAAATGCAGCTGCAACAAAAAAACGTTCACCCTACCAAACACACACACACGCACACGCACACGAACCCGCACGCACATGCACATGCACACGCACACGCACACGCACACGCACACGCACACGCACACGCACACACACACACACACACACACCCACACTGAACAGTACTTGTAGGTCAAGGCTAGTATCCTTTTAGACGGTCTTGACTATTTTTTGTGTGCATGCGTGGGAAATTGTCATGTCTCCTCTAGTCTTGATCTCTGATACCATAGTACATGTTTGTCAGCTTCAGCGGCCCTGACCCCGTCACCTTACTGGAAGGCTGCTCAGTTCTGGAAATATCAATGAGTTGGCCGACATCGCTAGTCTCCATGGCACTGGTGGAGGTCGGTCAATGTAGGGACATTATTTACTTACTAGATAAGCAGAAACCGACACAGTCGTGTAAAATGTTGCAGAAACGGTTAACATATGGGAGCAGGACAATAACGCGTCCCTTCTTACCTGTCAATGTGTATTCTTTAATAACACACAGAACACTATAAACTTTCATTATAATGTGTGAATCAAACAAAAAGTTGTAACCAAGTAATCTCTGTATGACAAAACACGTGAAACACGACAAAGTAAAAACTTAAGACAGGTATTTGCATGAATGATTCTAAAAGCGCAATGTATATATGTACAAGGCATGCAATTATGGAATTCACTAGACCAAAACATCTAATGTGATCGGATGGGCATCGATCACAGACAATTTTTCGATTCACTTATTCAGGTAGTGGTTCCATGATAGTGTGACACCAACTTTGCTACGTAATATAATACCCTACATTCCTAGGGGTTTTATTAAGCATAATAACATACAAAACTACGATCCCATTAGACAAAACCTGATATAACAATGCTAGTATATTAGGAAGCATGTAAACAGTTATGTTCAATACCTTATTGAACCAACCAACTGCGTTTAGGTTGTCAAAGAGCTACCTCTTCAAATGCCACAGGCAGCAAAAGAAGCTCTGTTATAGACCATCCCGAAGATATGACGATGTTCCTTGTGCACATAGTCGGTTATAACAGCAACCATTGGTCGGACTGCAATTATCAATAATGCAACCGGGCCAAATATGTGTTTCCTTCATAACAAACAGGCTCCATATTACCATCATTTTAAACGTCATGCTTTCTGCATAACATGGCAATCGAATATTTAGTTGGCATCGACCACTATTTTGCTTCAGAGCTTCTAGAATCGGCAACCGACATATCTTCGCCTAGCACAAAGCGCCTCAGAATAAAAAAAAACATGCAAAATATCTACAGTTTACAAAACATTGTTAGTGCGCGCTGTTCTTAGTTCACACGACAGCAAAGTTTAATGTGCAGAAACCGACGCAGTCGTGAATATGTTGCAGAACGGTTACCATGTGGGAGAAGGAAATTTGCGCGTCTGTTCTTACTTGTCACTAACCTTCCGATAGCGGCGCCAATGTGACGCAATGATTACTATGACATAACAGTGACGTGACTAGATGTTTAATTTCCAGTGCCAATTTTCCACCAATGACGCATTTTATGTTGTTACACAAGGTCATTTTTCTTAGGCAAAACGACGTGTTATGATGCACACAAAACAATGCAAATTGTCCTTTACAAATCAATATATATTAGGATACTTCTACTACATATACATTTTAATAATTAACCATGCTTTCACCTGACACCATTTCGTGGTGTTTTTTTATATGTATATCGTACATTTTTGTATGCAGCCAACTACCGATGTGTAAGCCACGCTGAAGCAGCAAGAACCAACCTCACCGACGCGTCCATCGACATCATTGTCGCTATGGGTGACAACAGTAGATTAGTACCACAAGGGTGACGATGGGACAGATCAGTGCTACAATTTGCACTCGGCCTATGGAATAGATCGCCTACAGCTTACGTCGACGTCACCGACTGTGGGACATTGCTACTACCTTCTTTATGATTACTGCAGAACTCTGTTGATCAGCGACCAGGTGGGCACAGCACACTATTGTTTTCCATGTGTTCTTAAATCATAGGCTCTCTGTGCGCACAATTTAAATAACCTTTTGTAAAATACATATAAATGTCGTGCTATGTACTTGTGCCCTTTACCTCTACAGCATATCACTTTATATTTCAGGGAATACCTTTTTTATATAAGTACCAATTTATTCAAATTAAATTGGGTGGAGACATATTCGACGAAACATCAATCAACGAGATCTGCAGATGGATTGTCGTGATGGCTCTGCCACGTTTACAGGTAGCTTTTGACATGGGCAAGGAAGACAATGCATTAGACTCGTCTATGTGAGATCACGGCTTCTATGTGCACTTCTGTCTATTCGATGGCGCCTCCTCTAACATATCCTTCCTAAGACTATTGTCTTATCCACACAAACTATTTGACAAAGACATGATCGTTGATGATTTTGAAGTTCTGGGTGAAACAATACTTTTAGGAATGGATGTTAAAATTGTGGTACAACGACACGATGTACCAGGTATCTCCTCTGGCAAATGTTTCCAATATTATGGGACCACTGGCGCTGTGCTTTCCATTGGGATATAACATCTAACCCCGAAATTACACGTTTACATCATCAATTAAGTAAAGAACATATCGACCTTACATCTGCTTCCAAAATGCGTGCCCACTTGGCTGAACATTGCCTCAATGACGCCATGTGGCTCCTGGTGAAGAGCTATAGCGGTAGTGTGGATGAAAGACAACGACAGGAACTATAAATTCTAAGCATCACTAATAAATTAATATCATATGTCAATAATAAATATACTGTTCTTCACGTAACTGACGCCCGATTCTCTGTCCTTGAAATTATATTTCGTGGTTTTCTAACTGGGAAACAGAAGTCCTAGCCAGAAGAGATATAGATAGCATGGTCACTAAGAAATCATACCTCATGTCCAGGAAGACAGAAAGAAGATATCCTTTTTTGTTGCACGAGCTTAAAAGAAATTATGAAAAAAATCAAATACATCTGACAGTTCCGTTAAATGTGATATTGTAGAAAAAAAATTTCAGCAACGTTCCCGGAAACATGATGCAAACAGCAACCCTATATGCCTGCAGTATTTGAAGGGGGTAAATTCAGTTGTGCTCGGAAGAAGCAGCATGACCAGAAATCAAATGCTGGTTTAAAAGGTTCCACAACTTATAAATGTACATCCAATAAACTTCTCTGTAAACGAGGGAAACGATTTCTTTATTGTCATAGTTACTGCAGTGTTGAATGGCTAAAGTGTTGAGTGTTGTAATTTTTTATGACACATAGTAATTGTTTTTGCATGCGACAATAACACTTTTATTAACTACATTGATGACATGGTACATGCATTTTTAACCATGAATATAAATAATTTATAAGTACGTAATTAGTACAAACATGTACTGTATTTCTATGATCACACGTTGACACTTATGTGTGTTTAAGAAATAACATAACCTCATTATAAAAAATCAAATTTGATTTTACACTTTATTTAACTGTTGTCATGTATAAACTAAAATAAGTGTAACACTTGCTTTTCTATATTTAGCACAATACCTGTTGCTTATGTTGTCCATTTATCGACGTTTTGTCATCTTGGCACAACGCTGTTTTCTACATGATGTTCTGTTGCCAGTCTTTTGAATTTCCATTTCTTGCTTGTCTTTTCTTCGTTCTTAATTTGTGCACCAGAGACGTTCTATACTGGTTGTTATTGACAAGCATGTACCTGTTCACACAGTCACCTTACAACACAACAACGGCATCTGTGTCTTTTCCTTCTGGAAAGCACTTATTGAATTAATGTTGCAGACCGTTATCTGATAAGGGCGGGCTACACACAGATGATACAATTGTTGGACTATCGATAAGAAATGGCTTCCTTGTCCATTTGCCATCTGGAATTTGTCGTTTGTAATGGCAATCTTGTTAAATCTTGTTAAGGCTACAATGCGCATAATTAATAAACAAAATGTTTTGCGTTTAACGTAATTGGCTGTGCTACTAATGGCGATATCAGCGACAATCGATGCGACCTGTTTATATAATATATGAAATATAAATAACTAGCACCATCCATCTACTTAATCCATAGAATGGTCCGTGCAGTTGTTTGTAGTGACTACTTTCAATTAACACATCATGCCGTTGACGTTTACGCAAGGCATGTCGGGAAGTTTTCGGCAATGAGCGGAAATCCGCGTCGTACTCCAAACCTCGCGGTAAGTTGTCAGTGACGCAGGTGTTTTTCATAATATTTCGCCTCGCTTGAGTATGATGGCTTTGCAAGAGGCACTCGTAATACACATTTGTTCACACATGCTTGGCGCGCTAAACGAAAGATGGAAAATTAAAACTACAAAATAAGGTATTTTGTAATTACCTTGAATGTATTTTAAATGTGCCATATGTACTTATATATTTGTGTTTTCATACACGCATGTACGTTCTCATTCAGACTGCATAAGAAAACTAAAACATTATTTGAGCCATCTCCGATGGAAAGATACTTTAATGAAAACGCTGGATAATCGCGCGTACCCCGGATGAATAACACTTAACATATTTACGCTGTTTTGGAATCCAACAAATGGCTGATGTACGTAATCACGCCCAACTGGAAATATCCAAGGGACAATAATTGACGTTTTGCTAAACAAAAGTTACCTTTTAAAGCCAATTTGGCCACTAGCATTTTCGTTGAAAAGCATGAGAATACACGAGCGTTTGTTGTTGTCGTGATGCATGTATAGAACTTTCGCAAAAGTGAGGGCCTTAGTCAAACCGGTCAAACAGTTTATAACATCAAATCTAGCTCAGATTAGTAACACAGTATGACACATAGAATAATTCCAGTCAATGCAGCTGCAACAACAAATGCTCACCCTACCACCCCCCACACACACACCGTCCGTTCGTCTATTGCGAAGCGATGAGGACCACTTCAGTCATCCGGGGGTTGAGGGGCCGGGCTGATCTGTGAGTACTTACGCAGGTGGCTGAAAAGGCCAATCTGTGTCTGGAAGTCTTCTGAGGCTGGTTGCATGGAAGTGATTCAGCTTCCTGTCGTGACGTTGTTACAGGCGTAAAGCCGCGTGGGGAGTGGGGAGTACTATTGCCCTATACACATTCAGCTTGGTCTGTAGACTAATGCCTCTTCTGTTTCAGACTTTGGCGTGTAGTCTGACAAATGCTGCGCTGGCTTTCGCGATCCTGATTTTGACTTCGTTGTAGATGACAACGTTTTGGGACAGCGTATGCCCAAGTATATGAATATGTTCAACACGTTCAGTTCAGTCTTTGGCCGTTGGCTGTGACGCTGGGCTCAATGTACGGTTTCCTCGGAGCTGGCTGACCAGCTTTTGAACCTGCATTTAGGGAGAAGTCGTCAGCAAACAGAAAGTGTTTGATAATGTCCGTCTTGACTTTTGTTTTTGCCTGAAGCCTCCTGAGGTTGAACAGCTTTCCATCCGTTCGGTATCTGATGCCGATTCCAATGTCAAAAGCATCCGTCAACATGGCGGAGACCATTAGACTAAAGAGTGATGGTGTTAGGACGCATCCTTGTTTCACACCGTTTGTGACAGGGAAAGCTCAGATGTCTCATCGTTGTCCTGAACCCATCATGGAACACACACACACACCACGCACGCACGCACGCACGCACGCACGCACGCACGCACGCACACACACACGAACACACTGAACAACTCTTCTATGTCTAATATTATTATAGCTGGTCTTTAATATTGTTTGTATGCATGCGTTGGAAGTTTTCATTTCTCCTCTAGTCTTCATTTTCTATGCCATAGTGCAAGTTTGGCAACTTCAGCGGCAGTGCCCTGAGCCAGTCACCAAACTTGAGGTTCTTCAGTTCTGCGAGTATCAGTGAGTTATCTGTCATCGCTATGGCAGTGGTGGAGGTCGGTCAGGGTAGGCACATTTTCTTACTAGATAGGCAGAAACCGACACATACGAAAGGCAGTTTTACGATATCCGTATATATGCCATCTTTTGACGCCGACATTTAGTCGAGCTCATTTGCGTGTAGAAAGACGAATACACTTACTATTGTGTAGCGACTAAGGGTGTAACGATACATCGAACTATCATTGGTTCCCAATTGTCGAAGTGGCGATGCGATACTATCAATAGTTAATCTATGGATAGTCATCGTCGATAGTACAGTGGACTATCGATAGTAACGATAATTAGCAAAACAAATCGGCAGCTTTTCTCAAGGTAGCAATTCGTAGACGTGCTTTTTCAACTTTATTGGATATTTTGTTCTTATTTACATCAACAGTAGTAGATCGGATCAGGGTGGATATGCCTATGTTTTAGTCAACTGCCTCGTAGTCCAGGCGATGACGCCACCACTTATTTTCGGTTTTGGACTACGTCCCTTTCTGCTCGCTAAGTGCAACCATGCTCAATGTTTAATATATCGAACGCCGAGGATTTCGAAATTATTACGAATAAAGCTGCGATCAGCTGGAATAAATCAAGAGAATACCTACAAGAAGCGAGTGGGTTGTGCTGAAATATTCAGTGGAAACACGACCAATTTGATATTATCACACGGTGTCCCTATCAGAATGTGTGCCTGACTTATTATTCAAGATGTAGCTAGCTTCACTGGCATCAAGTGAAATTAGATATATGTATATTAGTATATTAGTATGTGCGCCTATTAATTCCAATGTCCAGTATCGCGATAGTCGTGAAACTGTCACAATATTACCGCGATAGTTAAACTGCTATCACAATACTATCGAAATAGTAAAACTACTCCTGATTGTCACCCCGTGTAGATACTGTCATTACTAAAGTCAAGCAAGCCATGTAGATATGCCCTACGCCGCGATGGCATTGGACATTGCACAGCGCATCGTGGCGGCGACTCAGATACGATTTGCATCGCGAGCACATCATGTCACAGAAACGCGTGTCCCATTGGGTGCGTTTGGATGACAAATGCTGCGGCCTGAGCACTCTTTCAAAAGATAATACAGCGTGTGTGTGGCTGTTTCCGGCGGGCAGACGTGACGTCATCGCGGCGATAGCGCATGCGTGAAATAAGGAGAAGACGAGCAGAAGCGTCATCGGCGACATCGTGTGGGGCTGTCTCGAACGTGTTAGTTGGTTCGTCGACTTGCAATATTCTGAAATGAAAACAGCGTTTCTAGCAGGCGATTATGTTAAAATTGGATTCGCACTGGGTTTCAGGATTTGGGCTACATGTAAAATGTTGTATTATGTAATGCTATGTTAAATTGCGTTGTGCTATATTGTGTTGCTTTGTGAAGTGTTGTGTCGTGTCGTGGTGTAGTTGCGGCGCATCGCGGCGCGGCGCGGCGTGGCTTGTTAATTTGTGCTGTGTTGCGTTGTGTTATGTTGTGTTGTGTCGTGGTGCGTTGTGTTACGATACGGTACAATGCGATATGATACGACTAAATATTATTTGACATGGTATTATTTTATATGACATGCCACAACATTTCCACAACGTTTTAGATAGGCATATATATAGCTGCTTATATATTATATATATATTATAATATATATATATAAATATATATATATATATATATATATATATATATATATATATATATATATATATATATATATATATATATATATATATATATATATATAGATAGATAGAGAGAGAGAGAGAGAGACAGAGACAGAGAGACAGAGATAGAGGAGAGAGAGACAGAGATAGAGGAGAGAGAGAGAGAGAGAGAGAGAGAGAGAGGAGAGAGTGGGTGAGTCACCGGGAACCTTCGTTAGAAAAGAAGACGTGCGCCAAATGCCGGTCGTAAACACAGCACACATGGAGAGCTTCGATTACTTACTTGATGTGTCGTCTTCTGTGAAAAACAATCCCTTTTATGCAAAGTAACCAAAACTCAAGTGGATGTTCGCTTCTACTTCAGTGCGGCTTCCAAAAATAGCATCCAAGACGTTGATTCGATTGTCAAAGGTAGACGTTTTTATTCCGTGTTACTTCGCTTACTGAAGCAGTTGACGCTCTGTGGTGGCGCTGTTTTACGCCGTTGGCAAATTAAGTCAGATGGAATACATTGGCTAGTTCGGTAAGCATCACTGCACAGTGGTGGGTAGAGACAACTCGTGTAAACAGATTTTAATTAATGTCGTCATTCAGACTCTAGTAGGGATGAGCACTGCTGTCATTTGGAGGATACCGTTGGCGTGTTGAGATTTACCGAGAAGCACATTGTGAGACGTTAGAAGTCGGTGTGTAGAATTGTTATTGTCAATGTGAATTACTGCGGTCATTTGTCAGCGGGACGGAGTATTGTAATGGTCGACTGTTCATTAGGGTTGGAACGTTTGCCACGACATAACGCATAACTCTCTTCTCGAATTAGAATTAATTTCCTTTCTGGACTGTCTTCTTTCCCGGCGGCATTGCTTCGGAGTGGCTAGCACAAGAAGACAATAGATGCGTAGACGCGTTGTTGGATTCTTACTTAAATGTATGATAAGTAGATGAGCAGTGGCATATTAGAGGGGATAATTTGGCGTTTCCCTATTTGGTTTAATTTGTTATCGTTTTCGTACATAACATGCGGCGCCACTACATGGCAGCACGGTAATCTAAAGGGTGACTAATCCGGACCCCCACGCCCTTTTGCCTCCACCTCTGCAAAACATCCAACTGGGACGTAACGCCCTCTTCACATCTAGCTATAAGGTTCAAACATGGTTTGCTGTAAATAGGTTATCAATAAATGTTACAAAAACAAATTGCATGGTGTTTGGAAATCGCAAACTGAATACAAGCATCTCCATAAAGATCAACAAAGAGGCACTTGATAGAGTTGAAGTCACAACATTTTTAGGTATTCTGATTTATGACAATTTAACTTGGACAAATCACATTTCCTTAGTGAAATCTAAACATTCAAAGTGTTATGCAATTATGTACACAGAAAGCATCATGATTGACATATGTGACTTAAGTGTATTATACTGCTCACTCGTTTTGACTTATATTATGTGATGTGCTGAAGTATGGGGCAACACTTATGCTTCAAATATTGAGTGTTTAATTTTGTTACAGGAAAAGGTAGTAAGGTTACTTTGTGTTGCCAAGAGGTTGGATCACAAATCTAGGCTATTTTATAATCTTCGCGTTCTTAAAGTACCAGATATTGTGGAGTTAAGAATTGGTATTATTATGTTTAAGGCATACACAATCTATTGCCAACGTATGTACAAGAGTTTTTCAGTCAGCGCGAATCTGTTTATGCAACCCGACAAAATGACACATTTACTCAAACGTTTGCACGTACTAATATAAAAGTATGAGTTCATCAATTTATAGGCGAGATTACGTCTATTCGAACTTAGTTTTTGGGGATGATGGTAGCCTCTATAATCCAAATCCTACTGTCTCGGTCTGCGCCAAGTTTTCCAATTCGTAGTTTCAATGAACAATATATCCAAATAGACTTACGTCGATTCATACATTTCGATCTATCTTTATTTACTGTCTTCTTCGTGTCTTCTGTAGGCACAATTTAGCAATATAACTTAACAACTTGCAATTAAACGATAACGTAGGAAATTATGTCTCTTGGCGCCCTCTCCCCACCCTGCCTTCCCAACTCGTCCCTTAATTATCTTCAAAGTAAAATTACTGTAAACTGGCACTAACATCCCGGCCCCTAATTGTATGCAGCAATCAGCGATAGAATTATTTAAAAACACAAATTACTCATCCAATAGAACACATACAATAATCATAATTATTACGTATAACAAGATCTACATAATCAACAAATGTCAAGTAAACGGTGTACGAATGTCCACTGTCCAATCATGTCATCACAACGACTGTTCTCGTAATTCAGTTAATGTACATTTCAGTTTAATTGGCAGACCTAGTTATCTGATTCTAGCACCAACACCAACTTGTTAACCGGTCTGTCCAACATGCTCGTTAGAGTCTTAATCTTCACGCAACCCACGAATCCCTGTTGGCAGTTCCTGCACTCTACCCAAAGGCCAGGCATTTCGCGATGCCTTGCCGTCCACGATCAACGCAACATCTCCAACGTCGAAATTAGGCCTGTGTGTCAACCATTTCTGGCGCTCCTGCAGCAGAGGGAGATAATTTCGAAGCCAACGCTTCAAGAATAAATCACCCATGTACTGGACCTGCCGCCAACGACGCCACGTGTACGAGTCTTCTTTACAGAACACACCAGGTGGTAGATTCGGTTGCGTCTTGAGCAGCAGAAGGTGATTCGGAGCTAGAGCATCTAGGTCGCACGAGTCATCAGATGATTTTGTGATTGGTCGGTTGTTGACGATTGATTCGATCTCGCATAAGAACGTTTGCAAACAGTCGTCGTTAAGGATATGTTCTTTCAAACGAACTCTCGCAATGTTTCTCACCGTTCTTACATGACGTTGAGCAGCAGAAGGTGATTCGGAGCTAGAGCATCTAGGTCGCACGAGTCATCAGATGATTTTGTGATTGGTCGGTTGTTGACGATTGATTCGATCTCGCATAAGAACGTTTGCAAACAGTCGTCGTTAAGGATATGTTCTTTCAAACGAACTCTCGCAATGTTTCTCACCGTTCTTACATGACGTTCCCACACGCCGCCGTGATGATATCCGGCTGGTGGATTGAATATCCACTCTACTTTCTTCTCCAGCATCGCGTTGTGGATCGCTGACTGATTCCATTGGTGAATCGCTTCTCTTAAATGACGTTCGGCTCCGACGAAATAATTGGTGGCGTTGTCTGATCGTATTTCCTTGACTTGACCTCTTCTGTCAATGAATCGTCGCAGCGCGTTGATGCACGAATCAGTAGTCAGCGAATCAACTACTTCCATGTGGATTGCACGAACTTTCAAGTCATTGAAGAGTGCGACATATCTCTTCCGGAATGTTTAACACTCTTAAGCAAGATAGCTGGGTGTTTAGCTTCCACAGGCATTACTGCACAGCTAAGACGGCCGTCAACTCTCAAGAGGCCGTCGTCCACAATATGATCCCGTTTGAAGAGTGAACTGGATTTCTTCACTCGTCTGTGCTTCTCGAGGGCATCGATCTCTTCCCGGAACGACTGTCTTAGAACAAATCGCATGATTCCAATATCGGCTTGTTGGAGCTCCTGGATCGTGAGCGGCATATGGTCTGTCCTAGATCGAACTCTCACTCCGGCCATTTGTTTTTTCTCCACTTCCTGTTTCTCGACAGGATCGCAATCAACTTGATGGAGGACTCGTCTGATTTCCTTTCTGTCAACAGCCAGTTTCAGTAGAATGGTTCTCAATTGCATGAACCAAGCCACAGTTTTCTTTAGGGCAAGCCAATCTGAAAAATATGTTATTAGCCGATTTGTCGCATCTTGGACTGGATTGGTTTGAACTGCATTCACGGTGACTTCTTTCTTCACTTCGGGATCGTCTTCGTCATCTCCTTTACGGAATTCCGGGGATTTAGGCCAGTCGGTTTCCTTTTTCCATAGGAATTCCGGCCCATCGATCCATCGTTTGTTTTCGAGTAAACCATCGGCTGATGGTCCTCTGGATGCATCATCTCCTTGGTTATTCTTTGTGTCCACGTATCGCCACTGCGATGGCTCTAACCCTTCTCGGATCAGGTTAACCCGATTGGCGACGTATATGTGAAACCGAGTCGTTTCATTTGCGATGTAAGTAAAGTCATCCCCCAGGCATTACGCCTTAGGAAGCCATGAAGGCTTATATGGCCAGTGCTTAAACCTGGTTTCTGTAGTGCGAAGCAACTTAGAGTGCAGTTATACTGACTCTCCTGGACGGGACACTAGTCCATCACAGGTACCTTCCAAACAGTGTTTGTACTCATTTGCAGCTGAGCAGACTGAGACAAAGTAGGGTAAACGAAATTGCCTAAGCTTCGAAAACGAACCGTGCCCAGTGTGGGTCTTGAACTCACAACCCTCGAATTTAGAGTCCAACACCTTAACCACTAGACCACGGCTGCCCCCTAGACCACGGCTGCCCCCATTTGCGATGTACTTGAGCACAATCATGCTGTCTGTCCAACACACTGTGTCGTGGATGGGTATCTCCAACTCGATCGTCATCATTTTGTTCATGTGCAATGACACTGATGCAGCTGTGAGTTCCGCACGTGGAATCGTGATTGGCTTGATTGGAGCGACACGGGATTTCCCAGCCAGAAGTGTGCAATGTACGTTGTCAATTCTGCTAACCAGTCTCAGGTAAGTCACTGTTCCATATCCATAGTTGCTGGCATCTGAGAAGTGGTGAAGTTGGGCTGATTCTATTTCTCCGTAGTCATCTGGCTTGACAAAGTGACGGACGGCAAAGATCTTGCATTATTACCTTCGCTGGGAGAACGAACGAACAGTCCCAAGAAGTCGTAGGTAGAACTGCCTGCTGACAGGATGCCTCTTCTTGTCATCCGTGTCTCCTTCATTATTATCTCGAATCTGAACGTGTCCGTTTCGACACACCACTGAATTCCAAGAGCTCTTCCCAATTGTAGATCAAAGTCCAGGTCATTCACTTCTTTTATCCGTTCGTCTTCTGGCACCGAGTTCAGTACGGTTCTCTTATCTCTTATCCACTTGGTGAGGCGAAATCCGCTTTTGTCCTCAATTGCCTCATCTTCTGTTCGTACCGATTTCAGGCAGTCGTCCACGTAGAAGTTCTTTAGAATGGTGCTTGTCACCTTCTTGTCATACTCGGATTCGTTGTCGGTGGCTGTCTTTCTCTGAGCGAAGTTCGCACAACTTGGTGAAGATACTGCACCAAACAAATGTACCGTCATCTGGTACTCTTCTAGAGGCGGTTGCAGATCTCCATCAGGCCACCACAGAAATCGAAGAAAGTCGCAGTCGTCAGAGTTTATGCGGACCCGGTGGAACATCGCTTCGATGTCTGCCATCAAAGCGGATGGCTCTTGTCGAAATCTCAGGAGGACTGCTACCAGAGAATTCGTTAGGTCCGGCCCCTGTAGCAGCTGTTCGTTCAGTGATGTGTTTCTGTATCGTGCGGAACACAACGCGAATCTTGTTCGGCTTCCTTGGATGGTAGACGCCATGATGCGGTATGTACCATACCTTTCCGTCACTCCTATTCAGTTGTTATTGTGGTATTTTTCGCGCTTATCCTTTCTTGATCAACTTGTCAATGAACGCTTTGTAATCGTCTTGCAGTTGAGAACTCTTAAGAATTCTTTTCAGTTGTGCTGCGCAATGTTCCGCTTTGTAATCGTCTTGCAGTTGAGAACTCTTAAGAATTCTTTTCAGTTGTGCTGCGCAATGTTCCGCTTGTGGTCGATTGTTTGGCATGTTGACTTCCTGTTGTCTGAATGGCAGGGCTGTCTGGTAGTGTCCTTCCTTCTGTTCCACTTTGGCTGAAACCATGCTCATAAACATCCGGTCTTCTCTTGAATGTTCTGGTTTATCGTCTAAAGTGCGTTCGTTGAAGTCTTGGCGAAAGTAGCTTTCCGCTTGTTTCTCGAGACCCTTGTCGCCACAAACGCTGCAACGGTTCACAGACACATGCTGCGTGTGGTGATCGTCTTCCTCACAGTTGCGAAGGCCACGAATCGCCCATCCAATCAGAGTCTTCACGGCGTATGGTCCATTATCTTGACTGTTGACTGTCGGGAATGTGTATTCCTCGTAGGTAGGACCACCTGTCGACATCTGCCTGCTGTGGAACGTCTTCCGTACTGACTGGCATTTCTTCCCTCGTATACACCATCGGCAGCTTGACTGTGTTGGTTTCGCTTAAGTCGCATACTTCTAGTCTTCTGATCACGTGTGTGTCAATGACACTGGTCTTTTCCATTGTACGAAGTCGCACTTTTGTTCTTCTATCTCTCTCTCTCTCTCTCTCTCTCTCTCTCTCTCTCGTTTAGCTGATCCATAAGTTTCGTTGTACAAAACGTCGCATCGCTTCCTTCATCCAGGAACGCGTACGTTTCTATGTATTTGTCGCTGTTTATCAGCTTGACTCTCACCGGAATGATGGCCATCGTGCTGTCGTAGTCACCGGCCCCAGTACTCATACACGTCTTGCTAGTATCTGGCGCATCTGATTACCCAAGCCTGGTATATTGTGCGTCATCTTTCTTTTAATGCAAAACTGTTGGATGACTTCCACTGCAAATTGTGCATTTCAATCTATTTGTACAGTCATTGGTTCGGTGTCCTGTGACGAGACATGCAAAACACGATCCGTTTGACATCAAAAATTTAAACTTTTCGCGATGTGGCTGATTTCTCATTTTTCTACACATCTCCATTGTATGGTCTCCTCGACAGTAAATGCATGGCTTGTTGAAACAGGCATTTTATCTTGTGTGTTTTCGTCGTCGAGAGCACGCTTCGTGGTCTTGGTGGCCTGTACTGTCCTTTGTAAAAGCTCTTCGGGTCCTCTGGCTTGCGCCTTGGTTCCATTTCGTTTCCATATACTGGGTCCGTCGCAATTTCGGCTTGTTCCTCGACGAATTTTACGAGATCGTCAACCTTCACGGCTTTTCCTTCCTTCTCTTGCTTGTTAAAGACCACTCGTCTCCATAGATCCATGAACTTTTATGGAAGTTTCTCGACGATTGTCTTGATGTTTTATGGATGATCCATCTCCTTCATGCTTTCAATAGTTTTCATGGTGTTACTGCAGCTTCGGAGGAATACGGCGTAGCTGTAAACATCATACCATTATTTAAAAAGGGTTCGAGAAATAAGTCAGAAAATTACAGACAAGTGAGTTTAACGTCAGTGATTTGTAAATTATTACAAAGGTTAATTAAATACCATATGGTGGACTTCCTCGTAAAGCATAAATTATTAAATTCATCTCAACATGGATTCCTTAAAGCGAGATCATGCTTAACAAATATGTTATGTTTTTTTGGAATAAATCACTAAGTGGATAGACGTGGGATCGCCAGTAGATACTATCTACTTAGATTTTCAGAAAGCTTTTGACAAAGTGCCCCATCAAAGATTACTACTTAAATTAAAAGCCCATGGTATCGGGGATAGCATAACTGACTGGATAGAACAATGGCTGACTGACAGAAGACAACGAGTTGTAGTAGATGGAGAAGTTTCAAATTGGAAATCGGTTTTGAGTGGGGTACCTCAAGGATCAGTATTAGGACCTATATTATTCTTAATATATATCAATGAATTGGACGACAGTATAACAAGTAACGTACTTAAATTTGCGGATGACACAAAACTGTTTAGAAAGGTTAATACTGATGGTGATAAACAACATTTACAAAAAGATCTAGACATATTAGTGAAATGGTCTGAGAAATTGCAGATGCTGTTCAATTTTGGGAAATTTAAATGCCTACATACAGGACATGGGAACTTGAATGTAAACTATAAAATGGGAGATACTGTTCTGGGTACTACTGTAAAAGAAAAGGACTTAGGAGTTACAATAAGCGCTGATATGAAAGTTTCAGAGCAGTGTGGCATTGCAGCTTCAAAGGGTAATCAAATTCTTGGATTTATTAGAAGAAACATAACATACAAGGGTTAATTATACCTCTTTATAAAGTAACAGTTAGACCTCATTTAGAATACTGTATACAAGCATGGAGACCATATCGTAAGAAGGATATAGATACGCTTGAACGCATACAAAGGAGAGCAACTAAAATGATTCCAGAACTTAGAGACCTTACTTATGAAGAACGCCTGAAAGAATGTGGTTTAACAACTCTAGAGACAAGGAGGTTAAGAGGAGATCAGATTGAAGTTTTTAAGACATTGAATGGGTATGAAAATATTGATAGAAATATGTTTTTCTCACTCAAGAAGGATAGCAGAACTAGAGGACATGAGGTAAAATTAGTAAAGGATCAATGTAGACTGGACATAAGGAAGCATTCGTTCTCACAGAGGACAATAAATGAATGGAACAAATTGTCTACAGATTGTGTAACTGCTAGCAGCGTGAATACGTTTAAAAACAAGGTTGACACATATCTCAGGAGGGCGGGTTATAAGTAGATGAAAATTGTTAGACTCTCGATAAGCCAATGGCTTCCTTGTCCACTTGCCATCTGGGCCTTTGGCTTGGATGGCAAATCTTGTTAAATTGCACGTCCGTTGTTCGCTTCAATTTGTCGCCAGTTAGCCGTCTTGGTCATGTAGTTTGAGTTTTGCGATATCACGTTGATTAATGTCGGACTGTTCTGAGGCTTGCTCGTCATTTGCAACTGCTGTTGATTCGTGCATTTGTTCATGTTGGCTTGAAGGAATGTACGCCGTAGCCGTAGCGCCTAGTGGTGTCGAATGTGGTTCATCGTGGTACTGCAGTTGTGTGTCTAGCTGTGCCATATCTTCGAACAATGCATACACATTCGCTCTTGCAGCCACCATATTTAGTTCTTCTTGTAATGTCAGCTGCTCACGTCTTTGGCGAAGCTGATGTTCTTCACTATCGAGAGCATGAAATTTCTTCGGTGCGATGGTTCAGGCTATTAACTCTACCTTCTTGGCTTTCATTCTTGCTGCATACGCTTCACTGAAAAGTGAAGAACTGCGTGATGCTTGTGATCTCCTTGATGTTCGAGACCCGGCTTGGGATTCCCTATCTTCTGGTCTCACGTTCTCTGAGTGATCTACAGGAGTTCGTTCCGGCACATGACCTGGCAAATTTGACGTCGATGCATGTTTTTCGGCCATGTCTGCAATACACTGACACGCGCCGGTATGAAGCGAATGAATTCGTTTGGGGCGGAGTCGGTATTGTGCAGTACCATTTTGCACGCTCTGCAAACAGTTCAAAATACCACTATTTTCAGTTCGAAAGTTCGTAAACTGTTCTCACACAACAATGTTCGCACAATTCCTTCGTATCAGATCATTTCCTACTAACTATAGGCGCAACGATTACGTCATTTGAACTTAATTTTTGGGGACGGTGGCAGCCTCCATAGTCCATATCCTACTGTCTCGGCCTGTGCCAAGTTTTCGAATTCGTAGTTTCACTGAACAATAAATCCAACTAGGCTTACATCGATTCATGCATTTCGATCAATCTTTATTTATTTCGTGTCTTCTGTAGGCACAATTTAGCGATATAACTTAACAGCTTTACAACTAAACGATAAAGTAAGACATTATGTCTCTTGGAGCCCTCTCCCCACCCTGCCTTCCCAACACGTCCCTTAATTATCTTCAAAGTAAAATAAATGTAAACTGACACTAACACAATTAAAGGAGCACAACTCTGGAATTCTCTTGATAGTTCACAATTTTTTTTCGGAATGTTCATCTTTTCAAAACAAATTATAAAGCTAAAATTCTTAATAGTTATGTATTTTATATGCAACTGGTCATCGTGAAAACATTACTTGTCCTTTTTTCGATAATTGTATAGTTATGAAATGTTGTTATATTATGTTTATCTATTATTGTTATTGAAAAAAAAAGATTCAATGATTTGTTCAACACACAAATTTAGGTCTAGACAAATGGAGCTGTACACCGTCATAACTATATAGTCACAGGAAGTTTGCAGCATCAACACAATGCATGGATAAGATTCACATTTATACAAATTGTCCTTATCAAAGTGGGACAGTGGGCGGTAGCAACGGGGAACTGATGTAAACAACCATAGATATAACTAGGATGGGTAATCGAAACAAATCGCGTTACTATAGTGTTCTTTCATCACTTCATATTTTCGAAAAATACATACATATTTGTTTCGTTTGAAATGATAATCATCCAATTTTTCAGCACTTGAAGATTATTAACATATCAGTTATTGGTAGTCAAACAAATCATCCAATGCACATAATAATACTTTAATGTGCAAGATTTGTCATCAATACTTTTATTTAGTATATTTGTAATATAATTTCTTTATTTCAAGCAATACCTTCCACGCAGGAAACGATACAGCGGTATTTTGTCAGCTTTACATGCGTGGCTAAAATATAGAAACAACTTAAAAAACACATATTTCTTAAATTTGGCGTTGCTTAGGTCGAATTATTTGGAATATAATATGAAGCAAAGAAATGTTTTATGTTAAAGGAAATATTGTGAAAGGCCATCTTTAATGCGTTTATTTGAATAACCAATGGGGTAATTTCGTCCGCCGCATTATCACGTTGCTGTTTTGTAACCCGTACTTGCGTTGATGTACCACACGAACAATCGATATTTTATTCAATTCAATATATAAAAGCCGTCTTCTTTCTGATTCGTGTCTGCTCATTCGCTAGGTGTCACTACCTGTTCGCCTTTACTTTGTAAGTGCGGCCGCCTATTCACATTGTATTGACCATAAAATGACACTATTCGCATCGTGTTGACCATAAAATGACACTTGATTGTTGCTTTTTTGTTACTTATGATGCTTTGTTTGACATAGTAAATGCATGCTTCTGTGGAAATACGATGTCTCTTACCGTTTCTCTATGGACCACAAATGGAGTCACAACCTGCGTACGGCCCGTCGGAAGCAAGTCTCCCAAATATTATATTTTATGGATAGGAACAAAACCGTAGATAGGAAAAGATCAAAAGCGTATTGTGTAAAAGTAAGTTACTTAACAAGATTTAACATGATTGCCATCCAAGCCAAACATTTCAAGTGGACAAGGAAGCCATTAGCTAATCGGGAGTCCAACCATTTGTTTATTTATGTGTAACTCGCCTTTCTGAGAGCATTTACACAATATGTTGAAAGTGTGTTCCATTCATTTATTGTCATCTGTGAGAATGAGTACTTTCTGATATACATCTTACACTGATCTTTACTAATGTTAATGCGTGTCCTCTAGTTCTATTATCTTGCTTCAACAATTAAAGCTTGTAGCGAAACAGCGATCGTAAGGAGGTGAATATGTTTAACGTTAAATGTGATGCTACACCCAGAATAGGCTAATGTAGCGTGTCTGAACTTTGTAGGTGCACGTTACGTTTATTAACAAATGTATTTCACTTGGAAATACAAGTATAACGACGAACTTTCAATGAAATACATTGGCAATCAATCAACATTAACGCAGAGTAAGAGTAACAGTAACGTACATAGCGCATGCATACATTACATAAACTTTTATATGATATGATATGCCATGAGGAAATGCCAGTAATGTGGTGTGTGTGTGTGCGTGCGTGCGTGTTTGCGTGTGTGTGTGTGTGTGTGTGTGTGTGTGTGTGTGTGTGTGTGTGTGTGTGTGTGTGTGTGTGTGTGTGTGTGTGTGTGTGTGTGTGTGTGTGTGTGTGTGTGTGTGTGTGTGTGTGTGTGTGTGTGTGTGTGTGTGTGTGTGTGTGTGTGTGTGTGTGTGTGTGTGTGTGTGTGTGTGTGTGTGTGTGTGTGTGTGTGTGTGTGTGAGTATGTGAGTATGTGTGTGCTGCGGCAATTAATACTGTCTGATTTCACTACTAGCGTGTACACAATGAAAATCACCATCAAGCAATTGTATACAAATACGAACGTTGCGAGACAGTCGAAAACTTCTGACAAGGCCAATAGTGACTTTGTATCTTTATTGTTATTCTTGTGCTGTGCGCGTATCGCTATTTAGACTGATATATGTGCTAAAAACAGCTACGGCCTACAACCCGCCGTTTAAATATGGTGGCACCAAAACGGTAATATCAATGTTGAAAATAATTCGTCCGGAGGTTGATAAAACGAAATATTAAAAAGCCCACTAAGGTTCTTCCAAAATATTACATTTAAATGCAATTAAGCCAGTGCATAGATGACAAGATGGGGACAGGGAAACATGTGTACATGCAGCTGTTGCGAATGGGCGCGACATACCTGTCTAAAGGCCGGTTTACACGAACGATTAATTGCCCAATTAGTCAGCCGCTCCTAAGCTATTGCTTATGAGCGATGTGATTGACACTTTATGGCTGGAGCAGCACCTCTCTACATCCGAGCACTGATTCTGTCAACTCCGGTGGATTTGCCAGGAGGAAGAGCCACTAATGTTCCGTGATTTCTGGGATATAGAATTCACCACCCAGCTATTCACGAAAAACATTTCGGAATTGTGTGTGTGCTGTTGATGCACATTTTGTATTGGCTGGCTATCGTTACGCTACACAATAGCTAGTGTAGTCGTCTTTGTCGGCGTCAATGGGTGATATATACGGAAATCGGAATGCTGCCCTTAGTGGAAGCTGTTTACGATTGAGGAGCCGTCACACGGTTTGTGTTTTTTATTGGATGACGCGCGGAAGTTCGTCTGAACACCCAAACTTCTTTGCGTTTGATGGGCTATGGTCAAACAATGACATAGAAAGACGAATCAAACGGGCGGCGTCTGTAAATGCCACATTTCTGAACTGAGGACTACAGAAAAACTGGAGAGCGTGTAACGGTAGCAATGGCTCAGTATCTATGGTTGGATATTTAAACGAACACTTCCCTTAGAAGACGACATTTTAAATACATGTTGACGTTACAAATTCCAGTACTGCATGTTTGTAGATATTTATAAGTCAAGGCAAGACAGATGGATGTCGTAGGACTGGACAAAGTCTTAATTCTTTGTTTACAAGTCAGTTGCTGGTATTTGCAAGTCAGTTATTTGTATCTGGCGGGAGAATCTTGGTGCAGCAGTGTTTTGAATTTGGTGCAGCGAAGTGTCAGTAAAAGCGTGGAATATTCATCAGAATATGTATTACTATTACATACATATTATACATAAACGTATTATAGCCATTTATTAGGAAACAGTTTCTTTTAACATTTTGTCAGAGGCACTATTTTAGCGTACGTTAGTCCCGGACTCCGGCAGGGAAGGCAACGAAAGAAAATATGGTTTGTTTACAGTTTGAGAATTGAGATAGCACAGATAATTGTCAGAAAGAGTCGAATATTGATTAGAATAAGATTGACTGTCATGGACGTATTAAACAAAACCTGTTATAGACATATATTAAGAAACCGTTTTGTTAAAATTTAGTCAGAGGCAGTTCCTTTGAGGTAGCAATTCGGATTTCCGGACTCAAATTCAACGAGTGATAAAAGGGGTTTGTTTACAGTTTGTGAATTAAATTGGTGATCAAACTATATTTCACATTGTTGAATATATATGAGATTAATTGATCAACTTACATAAACTACATACATAAGGTTATGTTTGGTGTAGTCGTAGAAACGTTTTCGGTAAAAATTAACTAGCAGCAGGATTTTAGCGTAAGTTGGTATACATCCTATTTTTGTTTTGGCTTCATAGTGTTCTGCGTATTCGGTAGGTGGCAGGTTTTTTTGGCTCATACGGGCTTAGTAGATAGAACACAGTTACCAATTATATCATTATCAAAATAAAATAAAATTTATGTTATTTAATTTCTTAATAATAGCGTGTTCATTTGAACAGCCGTATTCAAGGCTAACGTAGCAAGGTGAAAGCACCATAAACAACTTTAGTCTAGCACAATTTAAATTATGTGATGGCGTCGTAAAAACGTCAGGTAAAGGCCATCAGGCATTTAATATGCGGCAGTTGTAGCAACTGGGTAGACTTCGTCAAGTGCAGGTGTGAGAAGTCCTGGGCTGAAGTTCAGGCGGATAATTTTAGTTTTGAGTGTAAGTGATGTGCGAAGATGAAGGGACTAGAGGTGGAGATGGAACAGCTGAGGCAGCGCGTTGTGGCATTGATGGAAAGGGAAGGTGTGGGTTGTGCCAGTGGTTACAGAGGGGGAGAGTGGATGATAACATGGGGGAAGGTGATGAGAAAGATGCTAGGGAAAGCTCACCTCAGCCTGTGACTGGACATAAGGAAACAGACGGGAATGAGACAAGAGGGAAGGAGACGGGAAGTAAGGAGATGGGGCGGAAGACGATGAGAGGGAAGCAGAAAGGATCGAAGGAGGCTGGAGCGAAGGAGACGGGAGGGAAAGACACGGGAAGGAAGGACACGGAATCAATAGCATCAGGAGCGCAATATAGTCAGGAGACGGGAGGGAAAGGTGATATGTTGAGGGGAAAGAGGGAGAGGGACAACATGCCGCCAGGTGACATGACTTATGGGACAGAATGCGACGGAAGTGGTCCGACGCAAGAGCTACTATGAGGTAGTGATAGAGGGGGTGAGGAGGACAGCGAGGGTGTTTGTGGGGGATTCGATAGCTAGGAAGACTGATAGAGCATTAAACAAGGAGAAGACGTGGTGGTTTGTTTTTCAGGGGCAAAAATTGAGGCTATCGCACAGAGGGTGGGACAAACTGTGGGTCCACGCAAGGAAGGTTCTATTTTACACACACAGGGACTTACAACGCAGAGAGAGAGAGGGTGCAACTGCCATAGGTAGGAAATACAGGCAGTTAGTTAGAGGAGCTAAGCAGACACGTATTGAGCAAATAATTATGTCTGGGATTCTACCGGTAATGGGATATTCCAGGGATATCAAAACTGATGGAGGATGGCAATTAACACGACAGCTCAGTAACTTTGTAGGGAAGAGGAAGCTGGACGTTTGGATTTGTGGGGATGTTTTGTTTGGAGGGCTCGTACGTACATGAAGGATATGCCTCATCTTAGTGGAAAAGGTTGCAGCAGTGTTTGCTGATGAACTATCAGCAGCAGTCGACAGTGACATGGAAGCATAAACAATATTTTTGGTAGCAAGCATTATTTAAACTAGAAGCGCGGGGGTGGGGTGGTGATTTACTTAGTGGTGCCTCTTTTGATATACTTACTTACTTATGTCATCCACTTATTGTGGTGACATGATGACTTCTTTCCTGAGATTTCGGTTCTTCATTGCCGCTATTAGATTTGTTCCGCTGAGGTTCGTGACTTTCTCTAGTACATTTTGCAGAGTAGTTGTTGGTTGACCTCTTCCCCAAGGGCCATCGGGCTTCCAGAGCAGGACTTTGTTGGCTGCTTCGTCATGACGCATCATATGACCTGCCAGACGAAGACGCCGTTGTCTCACGATGGTGGTGATCCGTAGGAAGGAGCCGTTCAGTTCTTGGTTGGTCATGTGGTTATATATATATATATATATATATATATATATATATATATATATATATATATATATATATATATATTCGTATATATATATATATATATATATATATATATATATATATATATATTCGTATATATATATGTATATATATATATATATATATACGAAATAAAATTAGAAAGGGAAACAAATTGCGATGAAGCTGTCTGGTGCAATATAGTTACATGAAATTCGACATTAAATATTGGATTAGTTTACCGAAGTCCAAACATACAAAGAATAAAGAGGATAACAGAATATTACAAAACGCTACAAAGGAAGTGAGTAGGGGGATGTATCATAATGGGAGATTTTAGTCACTGACACGTACAATGGAAATCTCTTCAAAGGTTAATCAAAGACCATATGGTGGACTTCCTTGTTATGCATAAGTTACTAAATCCATCTCAAAATGGATTCTGAGAAAGCGAGGTCAATCTTAACAAATATGTTATGTTTTTTTTAAGAAATCAGTAAGTGACTAGACGAGGGAGAACCAGTAAATATGATATACCAAGATTTTCAGAAAGCTTTTGAGAAAGTGCCACATCAAACATTATTACTTCATTTAAATGCCCATGGTATCGGGGATAGCATAATCGACCGGATAGAACAAACGGCTGACCGACAGAAGACAGTGTGTTTTAGTAGAAGGGGAGATTTCAAATTGGAAATCAGTTTAGATTTGGGTACCGCAAAGATCAGTATTAAGACTTTTATTATTCTTAATATCAATGACCTCGACGATAATATTATAAGTACTGAAATTTGCGGAAGACTCAAGTGTTTAGAAAATAGTTAAATGGTTTGCAAATGGCAGATATTATTCAATTTTAGGAAATATAAATGCCTACATACATGACACGGGAGCTTGGATGTAAACAATAAAATGGGAGATACTGTTCTAGGTACTACTGTAAAAGAAGAGAACTTTGGAGTAACGTAAGTGCTGATATGCAAGCATTGCTTCAAAGGGTAATCAAATTATTTGGTTAATTAGGAGAAATGTAACATACAAAGAAAAAAGCTAATTATACCTTTGTATAATGCAATAGTTAGGCGTCGTTTAGAATACCGTATACAAGCGTTGAGAACATATCGTAAGAACGATATAGATAAGCGTGAACAAATTCAGAGGAAAGTAACTATGATTATTCAAGAACGGAGAGGCCTTAGTTACGAAGAAAGCCTAAAATGTGGCTTAGCAATTTTACGAACAAGGACTTCAAGAAGATATCAAATTGACGTTTTTAAACATATTAAATAGGTATACACATTTTGATAGAAATATTTTTTCTCACTCAAGAAAGACTGTAGAACTAAAGGATATGAAGGAGCTTTAGTAAAAGATTAGTCTAGATTGGATATCAGGAAGTAATCTTTTTCACAGAGGAAATTAAATATATGGAACACATTATCTACAGATTGTGTAACTGCAAGCAGTGTGAATACGTTTGACAACAAGGTTGACACATAACTCAGGACGGCGAGTTACACATAGATGAAAAATTTTGGACTCTCGATAAGCCAATGGCTTCCTTGTCCACTTGCCATCTGGTGGTCAATCTTGTTAAATCTTGTATCGGTTGAATGCGGCATTCAAAGTTAATTCCGTCCATGGTTTTTTTTATGTTGATTTGTTTTAAGTAAGTTATTAAGTATTAGTAAGCGATCTTCTAGTATTGTAGCAATTTTCCTTCTTGAAATGTTCTTGTCCCATATTGTGTTGTGAATTTCTATACAATAGAAAATATTCCAAGGTTCCCAAGACAATAATATATCTTCTTTAAAAATAATCCCAGGAAAATATGACATGACTTGAATAATTTCAAGCATATTTTGACCCTTTGCTGTCCTCATGAAGGTTGCCCTAAACATTAGCTAAGCCTTCGTAATTCTGACAATCGACTTGACATATACACAATTTTAATATGTACCGGGACATCAGAGTAGAACGAATGTGTATACCCTAGTAATGCTTCGTAAGCCCAAGGTCAAAGTGGATTTTATTCTGGGGTGACCTTCCCATGATGCAGTGCCCAGGTGTATTGCTGCGGATGTGGGAGCGACAACAGCAGTAAAACCAACGTTTTTTATCCAGATAGTTTATTGGGTAACCTTTCTATTGACAATACCGTTATTTGACTTACAATTAAAGAAATATTTTTAAGAAAACGTATATTTTGGTAATGGAGATTCATTAATTTGTTAACAATATTTAATAACAGTTTATTTTGATACCGAAAATGCATTAATTTGTGGCCATATTTATATTTTATTAATATTGCATACATTAATCGGAAAAAAAACAAGGAATATTTAAAGAAGTGTCAGATCGACAGTTGTTGAATCCATGACGCTGCATGCCACACGGGCTACCCTGTTCGTCTGTTGCCTCCACGATGTACCGTCGGCGATGGTAATTGGGTTATGGATGGGGTTGTCTTCAAAAGACGAATTTCCGCCGCTGTTAGAGCTGAGTTGTATAGACAGACCTGAGAGACATAAAACAATACACTTAGGTAGGTTTGCTAGTAATACGCACGCAAGCTCGCACGCATGTTTTGCACGCACGCACAATTCTATTTTAACGCTGTGTCCGGTCCTTTGGACCTTCGAAAGCTCTTTACACTTCACTCCCGGCAGACCTGTTCGTTCCAAAACCAACTCGACTTCTCTGCGAAGTATTTATCCACGCCGTAATTACTGTGCAAATAATACTCATCCATTGAATGAAATAAGGCAAGGTAGAATGAACAAAATTGCACAAACTTCGAAACGGCAGCAAGAGGATTCGAACCCCGTCCTCTCGAGTAATAATGTACAAACCTACATATATTCCCAGAAGGGGGAGTGTGAAGTACAACGACCCAAGACTCAACACTAGTGACACCCTATTCTACATGGTGTAAAGTGTTATTGATATAGTATATTCAATGTGTGTTATATCGTTGCTGTTGCTTTGGCATATAATGCATATTTTATCACATCAGCGTCCACATTTTGAGGAAATGTTTGTCTCCCGTATATTAAGCAATTGTCATTCTCTATTACTGTCTTGCCATGAGACAATATTAAGCCCCGTTACCTGATCGAGGTAGCCATTGAACGGACGCAGCACGCGGTTCGTTGAGCCAGCGGCTTCTCCGAACACGAGTGGACAGGCAGGACTTGCCAGCTTCGAACCTGGACATTCACAACATATCATAACTATACATTATTTATCCACTGACATTTTAAGTTTTTGGAACGCCTACGTGTTAGCACTCTGAAATAAGAATGGATGAGCTGTCGGAGGAGGTGAGAATGAAAGAGAGATTCGGGAGAAAGCTGGTGAGGAGCAGGATAACGTTGGCTGTGCTCGTGGAAAGAATGGAAGGAGAAAGATTGACCACGAGAGCGAATGAGTTCAGAATGAAGTGTAGAAGGAGAAGGGGAAGACCGCGACTGAAATGGGAGGACTGTTCGAAGACAAATTGGGCGAGGAGTTTCGATATTCTGATCGAGAGAACATTGGAGATGGCTGGGAATACGGGTTTAGTGATTGAAAGAGAACAATGCCAGCCTCACCCCGAACTTCAGCGACAAAGAGGAGAGCAACCTATAATAGACACATAACCTATTACATTAAATAGCTTTCCAATGTTTTATTCATAGCAAACCAACTGTCTACAAGTCTTAGGGGCATCCCATGTAAACATTAAACACATATAAACAATTAACTCCAATTTCTTCTTTTCAGTTGCGTATTTAGGCGGAGGCCATTAGGCTGTGATCCCATTTGGCTTGATTAAAAAAAAAACGTATATTACCTATTGCCCCACTACATGGTAGCTTGGTAAATTAATGGGTGATTACACTAGGCCCCTTTAGTCTTGCGAGGCCCTTGATATAACATATTATATGTTATCAGGATATAGTAATAGCACCAAAAACAAACCTTGCAATGTTTTAGAGCTCTTTCGAGCCCCGTCGACGTATGTCGTCATTCTCCTTCCGTCCCACGTGATTGCCACGTGATGCCATTGTCGGAGTGCCTACAGAGATACATTGTTACACCAAGCTGTTTTATAGGCCTTGTCGTCAGTTGTCATGTGTTGTTTGTACTTGGCCTCCATTGCTAGATGAACGAATTATATTGCGAGTCACGTAAAATACAGAACAAATGTGAATAGGAAATTACAAAATATTCCCGAATTTCGAGAGAAATACTTGAATAAAAAAGTAAATAACATTACCTGTAATACCCTTAAATTCCTTTAATATATTAAAGAGTGGAATTTTCTACCTCCATGCACTATATCATTGTAATCCGTTAGATACATTCCAAACCAGACTTGCCATTTAATTTTTTTCAGACCTAAAATACTGGCCGATTGGCCGCCATGCGTACTGGCGTGACGTGTCCGAATGAAATAATTTGAGGTTTTCAGTGCAGATACCTTCTTAACGAGCTAAATGATATAGTGTGCATAGTTTTAAAAGTAGCATTCTTTTTCTCGCCGGTTCTTCACTTTCCTTACGTTGTATGAGGTGCAATTAAAAAAAATGTAATGACGCGAATCCACTTATCTTGCAGAAGACACTGAAAAGTAATGTACTATTATTTGTTATGTTAATGAATTATTAACGAAACAACGGAGTAGAAGACGGACGACGTTGTAAAGGTAACTTATAAAGGTATCCCGTCCTTTAGACCGATTAAAGCGTTTTACACTCCAGCCCCTCGCAGACATGTTATTTCCAGCAATAACTCGTTCTTACCATCACCAACTTCAGCTACACTTACCATTGGCACCGTAGCAGTTGTCACATAACCCCCATTGCCCATCATTCCGACTTTCAGCTGTTCCGACCAGCCGCCATACACGAACAGCGACGGGGCTTCTCCCGGATTGCAGTCGCCGTTCGTGACGATTCCGCTCGGGCCGTCATCGAGGTTCTTCAGCCAGAAGCTGATAGAGAATTCTCCCCAAGCTTCGAAGGCTGCAGAGAAGCGGGGCACCTCGAGCCGGGAACGGACGCCGGGGAAGTAGGCACAGAGGCCGGAGACGCAGTCGCGGTTGACCAGGTCGACTGTCTTCGTCCTCGACACCCACTCTCCTGACGTGCCCGTGAAGCCGCCGTCGAACGTGAAGCAGGTGATCTCCTTCCGCTTTACTGTGTTAAATGGACATGGAAAATTACACACACACGCACACGCACACGCACACGCACACGCACACGCACACGCACACGCACACACGCACACACACACACACACGGTGGGCACGATGTAGTCATTTCGCACCTGGTAAACTGATTCCCTGGAAAGTGGGACACAGTATTATCCTCTAACATTATGACAGTAGCAGCAGCGGCACCAGCGGCCGGCGGCAGTGATAATAACATTGTTCCCATGCATACACTATATGCATCATGTGAGATATGCCCTTGTCTGTGGAAGGGCGCTGTGGAAACTCGTGGGACGATGGTTTCAGAGAAAGTAACCACGTTTATCCTATGCTACATAATACATACCATGTGGTGGTGGGTGAGGTGGAGCTGTTGGCGTCGCCGGTGGCAGCAACGTTGGAGGAGCTGGCGTCTGGTAGTACTCGTATTCTTCCGCCGTCCAATCGAACACGTTGCACGTCGGAAAGTTTCTGGGCAGTCTTGGGATGCGGTCGACTGCCTCCCTCAGCACAACCGCCATCCCTTCCATGGTGTGCATTTCCAGATGGCAATGGAACAACCAGAACCCGGGGTTATTCGCGCGGAACCGGATGACGACGTAGCCACCGGCCGGAACGATGACGACGTCACGCACAGGTGGGTTAACGAGATTCAAGGCTGGTTCACGTCCATTACGCCATGCTGCCTTCGAGCACAGCCTGTTGATGCAATCTATGTCGTTGTTTGGGCTGACGTAACGTCCCGTGGTGCTGTTGAAGGTCGGGTAGCCCATGGCCAACACAGCGAAGTTGTGCCCGTGCATATGGATCGGGTGGTGCTCCAGGTCGTCCGTGTCTATCAGGTTGTAGTTGATGAACACCATTTGGATGGTTTTATTGAATGGTAGGTCGAGAAGTTGTGTGCAGTGGCAGCCGTCAGCATCGCAGACCTTGTCGTAGCATGGCACGATGTGATCCTGTAAAAACGAAACCATCATTGTACTGCTGCATACCCCTGTATGGGGTCAGCTATGGCAGTGCTATCGTCCACTCTGCCACCTCGGCGTTTCTCACGCGCCCGACCGGGAAGAAACTCCGGCCGCGGGAGTTACACATTTACACCGTGTGTCCTTTCGCAATGGCTTCTTATGCTCCAATGGACGCGAGGAAAAGGAGTATCTATTTTTCTGCTATGTAAATTGGACAATATTGTATTAGTGCTGAATACTGCTCGCTGGCGTAGACATTATGTTAATTGTTCGAGTTGTCGTCGTGTTGGTGACCAAAAGGAAGAACATTAGGAAGAACGGCAAGCATTTGAAAGATTTGCTTACTTAGACAAACAAACGCAGAAGGACGAAAGCATCAATGGAAAATAAACAAGTGATTAGACTACGGTTGAGATATTATTGATTCGTCGTCGAGTCAGAGAATAATACGTTAGCTACACACGATAAGGACACGATTTAGTTAATCTATTACGTACTTGGTAGTCGAGGTAAAATGGCATCTTGGGGAACACGAACCGACGCGCGTTCATCGATGCACCGGCGATGGCGTTCCAGTTGAGGAAGTGTTCGGCTGCTGGCTGCTCCGTGAGCCCGTAGTTGGCTCTGAAGTCCTCGCTCGCTACATCGATGTGAGCGTCCGACACCTTCAGACAGATCTTGTGTTCGGAGTCTGGATACCCGCCGAACGGACAGTTGAAGACGCGACACGGTCGGCTGCTGGTGCAGTCCCTTGGCGTCGACGTCGGCTCAGCATCGCCGACAACGCCCCCATAACGTAGGATTGCCTTGACGCCATTGACAATGCCGTCCGGTACCGGATTATGACCCTTGCCGTGCCGGAGTGTCACGGCCCGCATCCAGTACTGGCGTCCAGCCTTGTTGGCGTCCATCTCGAAGTCGATCGACTCGCCGGGAAAGATCATGAACGAGTCGACAGACAGCGGCTCCATGTCCTTCCAGAGCCACGACCCTCATACTGTGCCGGTCGATGCTTACCACGAAGCCTCTCTCGCAGCCAGTGTTCGCCACACGGAAACGGTACGTCTGTCCGACTTTGACGTTAAAGATCGTTAGCGGAACTTGCTGATCGTTCCAGCGACCCTTGCCGTTGATCAGACTAGCGTCGTATCTGTACGGATCAACGTCATTATAACTTCAGAACTCAGACGACAAGATATATCACTGTTGTTTCATCTACACACATGATGAATAATTTCCACCTAACTTGGAAAGCAAAGGCTATGAAGCAGCCAGGTCGTATCAAAAGGGGAAGATCACAGCTGAGATGGGAGAACTGCGTAGAGAGGACTGTTTAAAAGGCAGAGGCGAATGACACGTGGAAGGAGAAGGCTGCCGATAGGTAGAAATGGAAAGAGATAACTGTCGCAGCAATTAATAACTGGAGCAAATTATACCTGCGCATCGTCACCTCACTGTTGTCTACAGCCATGTCGCGGTCTTCATCTGAGGTATATGTGTCACCGGTGCCGACATGCGCCATCCGGTTGGGGCTGAGCTGGTCAGCGTCGCCGGCAGGGACGTGGTACCAGTCTTGCACAGTGACTAGGAACTCTGGCAGCTTCGGCAATTCTCGGTGGATAATCAACATGCCGAACAGACCGTCGAGACGCGTATTGGAGAAGTGGTCGTGGAACCTGAGGTGAGGGAGAGCAGGTGTCGTGTTTCGTTTTATAATTTTAGAATGTTTTGCATTTGATTTATATAATACCTTGGCAAAGATTGTTATACATACATTTTAAACAAAACTACGTTGCTATGCAACAAACCGTAATTTGAGAGTTATTTAATATTATACAGTACAACCCTAGTTCGCACAATTTCTTTCCCTCACCAGTGGGTTCCATATGGGAACGCCTTGAAGCGGTAGGTGAAGCTCTGGTGGGGCGGTATGGGACACTGAGTGATGTAGCCGACGCCATCCATCCACGGCGTGTTGAGCATGAACAAGCCGTGCCAATGCAGCGTGATGCCGTCAGTAAGTAGGTCATTGATGACTCGTATTACAACCTATGACACGTTTGGGGTCAGGCCACTATTCACTTTCGTCTTCATATGCATAAATTGTGTACTTAATTATATAATTTGAGAGAGAGAGAGAGGGGGTAGAGGGAGAGGGAGAGAGATAAGATAGAGATGGGGAGAGAGAGTGAGAGTTGGATGGACAGAGAGAGAGAGAGAAGATGGAGATGGGGAGAGTGAGTGAGAGATGGCGGGACAGAAATAGAGAGAGAGAGAGAGAGGCAGAGTCAAAGAGAGGGAGGGAGGGAGAGAGAGAGGGGTGAGAGACAGAGAGGGGGAGAGAAAGAGGGGGAGAGAAAGTGAGAAAGAGTGTTTGTGTAGTAGATAGAGAGAGGGGGAGGGACAGAGATAGGGGGAGATGGAGAGAGAGAGAGAGAGAGAGAGAGAGAGAGAGAGAGCGGGAAAGAGGGGGGATAGATTGAATGGACTGGTGGCGTGAGTATTCGAAATTATATAAGGGACCGTCACCCCTGCATGGAACAAGGATGGCACATATAAGGGAAGTAAGCGTAATTTACAACGCGCACATCTTCATTGTTATTACCCATGGCCAGAAATAAAGCTATACCACAACACTACAGAACACGTTGTGTGCGTTGAAAAATACATTAAAACTATCATCCCCAGAAGTGTGGGGCATGCAACCCCAACTTGCCCCAGGGTCATAATACATATTACTCCGCCTTTGGGGCCACGCTAATTGAAGAATCATTGTGATACATAGTTTAGCGAATTTGTTGATACCGTTTTTATATAACACCAATAACAAAATATACTACGGTATCATTTATTTGAAGTAGTTGTCTTCCTTTCAAAAATCTTCCAACAATTTATTAAAGCTATTTTAACGCGACGTTGACCCAGAGTGCAAATTATTCAATCGCGATTGTGATATGTTTAATTGTATTACACCTACATTTAGAAGACTATCAGGAACACTCACCTGCGCCCCCTCCATCACCTCGATGTTAGGGCCGGGGAAGGCATCGTTCACGACAATGAGGTCGCGCCTGAATCCGTCAA
>BSQZ01000020.1:1666244-1686244 GCA_033239005.1 Lamellibrachia satsuma | reverse complement strand
CGGCGAATGACGAACGTGTACTCGCAGACGGCATCGCGGCAGATATCAGCCGTGACGACGGCGGCCGTTGCCAGCATAAGACAAAACGCAAGCGGTCGCATTTCTGTCGCGTCGCTCTCGAGTAGTCTAGTGCCAGCGTCGCGTCGCTCATGTCATTATCCGTGTAGTGGACAGCGAGTCACGTGGCTCGGGAACCACGCTTGACATCACAGCGACATGTCAGAACTCGGGCACACGGAATCCGAATCGTGTGAGTGGTAATTCGAGCAGGCATTGTTGTAAACCAATCCGCCTTTATTAATCTTCAATTAACTGAATTGGTCATGAATCATGAATTTCGAGGCTTAAGCAAACTGATGCGTATCTTGTTAATGTCAACACATCATACTGGTTAGATGCGCTGCCAACAACAGTAGTTGTTGTTGTCAAACGTATCGGTTGGTTATCGATTGGCTCTATTACAATACACATACAATGTAAAACTGTAAAAAGATCCTCGGGAAGCCTAAACTCAGCAGCTCACCAAAACAAAAGGGTTAGACAGTACTGTGTCTAGTCAGTTCAACAAATCCAGACGTAAACAGCTGGATCGTTACACTGAGGAGCTACGGCGGCTCAGCGAGTAGAAACAGGCTGGTTTTAGTTGACGGCGAAATCTTACTCTATTTCCTGCCGACTTAACACTAATAGGAAGTGCGTTCCACGGAGTTGGTGCGGCAACCGAGAAAGCTCTAGTTCCGACGTCTGTCTTAATACTGGGGACGAAAACTGGGTTAGATCTGGATGAGCGAAGCAGTCCGGGCTGCAATATTAGTTAGTAGACATCGTACATGAAACGAATTTTTGCCGCTATTTCATTTCCGAAATAGGACAGCTGGAAACCACATTTTAAGTTCCTTTCACAAAACAAATTCTGAGTAACGAATGTTTCGGATTGTTCATATTTCGACAGCAGATTTAGTTTTCTCGTGAGATTTACATTCGAAGTATTGATTGAGAGATGGCCTTTGATGTGCAGTTTTATTTAAAAAGACTCTGCCTGTAGACACTTGATACCATAAAGCAACGCACTGAACGCTTATGTGTCTGATGGTGGAAGTGGGTAGACACCAACACATTTATTCCTTCTATTTTATTTGTTTATATACCACACTCCCTATTTTTCGTCTTGATAAAACTAAGTCGATATATTACCTGAGGGCATACATTCCGATATGATTCGAACCTCGGTCCTTCCGATTAAAATTGGTACACAGTTGTGATTGTGTCGAACGCCGTGACGATACAAACAGGGCAATATGTTGCATTTGTCATCGATCCTATAAACAGACGTTATTACAGTCAAGTGCAGTTATATCAGCTTTCTATTAAGCGTTGTGAAATGCATCGTCACCGAATCGTACGAGACGGAGTAGTACAAATAATAGGCTTCGTCTAGTTATTTGTGTAACTTCGCCAGCCGTCGAGTATGATTACAGGGGAAGCATATCGCAAATATACCATTTTATTTTTATTTCACACGCCTTAAAGTTAATAAAATGTTGGGGACTACGCTATAAGCCGATGGAGCCGGTTGTCGTTAGGTTTTAAAAAATATAATGTTCGTCTGTGGTAAACAATAGCTTCGAAGCGCGCAGTAGAGAACGGCAATGGAAAACCGCGGAAAAAAACGAAAGGTTGAGGACCATTAAACTGGTGAGAAGGGAAGCGGAGAGAATTGACCGATACGTTTCAAACATGTGTGGTTTATGTTTACGTCAGAGAACGCGTGGATGCACGTGAATCCAATAAATGGTGTCTACCGACAGTGAAGTCAGGCGGCTTGATTTCGTCATCGCACGTTACATCCCAGTTCGTAGGCGATGGCCACGTCGAGCCGTAAATGACTAGTTCCGTCCGTATCATAAGCGTTCTCTACGACAATGCATCCCTGTCTTGCAATGCTCATTTTGAACGCGTGTACAATAATCATCAAAAAGTTGTCATTCAGGTTGAATGACTAGCTAGACACTTTCATAACAATTTTATGGTATCCCGCCAAAGAGTATGGATTATTAAAACATTAGTACGCCAGATGCATCATGCACACAGCTCCAATATTTGCGAACATTCCAATAGTTGTAAGTTATATCGTAACGCTGGTGATAAATATGGTGCTACGTTTAATGTGGGTAACATAATCTAAACCTAGGCAATTTGCATCGCGCCAACGTCGGAACACAACATAAATATGATACGTATTTATTGTAAACGCTATACATGCAAATGACATCGCATTATTGATTTAAGATATATAGCATACCTACACAAAATAAATCAAAACAAGGACCACCATGGCCATATCTGCTATGTCGAGACTAAACAGAATTTGAAAGATCAGAGGCAGTAGCTTCCAAGTCAAGCTTAGGCTCTACGTACCAATCGCATTATGCATCCTCCTATGTGGACAGGAGAACCGGACTCTGACACGAGAAACAGAGAGAGGCACGCAAGCATTCGAAATGAAATGCTTCAGGAGACTACTCCCTAGTGAGAGAGCAAGTGGATTTCCTTGCTTGAAAGCAAGAGTAGCCCTTGTTGGCAACAGCGAAACGACGAAAGCTCTCCTGGTTTGGCCACATTACCTGACATAGCATTATTTCAAAGACCATCCTGCAAGGCATCTGGGGGAAACTGGCTGGATGACACACATGAATGGACCAGGCAAAGTTTACCGACCCTGTGCGCATAGCAGAAGACAGAAGAAGCTGTCGAAGTTGTGAAGGTGAATATTACTGATCAGGCGCATTAATCTAATCCACCAGCATATTTATTATTCACTGTTCACTCTTACAAGAAAGCCTAGACCGTCTTGACCATCTAATTCTGGTCTACGTTTTATCTCAGAATGTAAACTAATAGAACCAGAGCTTTCTCGGTTGCCGCACCAACTGTTCGGAACTCACTGGTTCGGGTTTCCGATATTTTAGACGCGATAGAAACTAACGTAATAGCAAGACCACCGTTATTAATTGACATATTGTGTAGCCTTCAGACTTTTGTTAATCGCTACATGGATATGTTTGTGGTGTTCGTTGTTTTGTCAGATCGTCAGTCTGTTGGTAAATGTTATATGCAACGTTGTTGTGACGAGACATCTGCCGCCTAGCTGCGTACGCAAACCGTATTAACTGTGGTTACCTTCGGTCGTTTGTTGTCTTATATACCGATACACATTAAATTGCTCCTTTTGCGTGGAAAATGCATCCCGTACTAAAAATCCCAGATTGCGTAACTTATATCCACAGGACGAACCAAACTTCGTAAAAATGTTCATCAAGTTTGGAAGATAAATCAATGTATATTTTCTTTTAAAAACAACTACGATAATTTACTCACGCAACGTTTCAGCAACCATCGTTTTTTTTCCAACGTAGTTCTTCTTTTTCGCACCAGGTAGTATGACAATCAAACTGTCCCATACATGACTGAATCGGCATACCATCTTGTATTCATGACCAGTGTGTTGTTTTTCTGATATGTTTGTCCTTTGTCCGTCTCATAGTTATGATTTTCCCTATGAATCACTTTCACTGTGCTGCAATGTTCTAGATCTAGTAGCATTGTGCTGCAATGTTCTATGCCAAATAGCACGGTGCTGTAACAACGTTTTATGCCAAGTAGCACTGTGCTGTGGTGCCCCGTACAAAGTGACACTGTGCTGCGGTGCCCCATACAAAGTGACACTGTGCTGCAATGCTATATGTATAGGATCGTTGTGCTGCAACTGCTCTAAATATAGTGTCAATGTGCGGCATTGTTCTAGACAAAGTACCACTGTGCTGGAATTCCCTAGACCGAGTAGTGCTTTACTGTAATGTTCTATACCGAGTAACACTGTGATGCGATGCAATAGATCGAGAAATACTGTGCTGCAATGTTCTAGACCAAGTAGCACTGTGAAACAATGTTTTAAACCGAGTAGTTCTGTGTTGTGATGTTCTAGACCAATTAGCATTGTTCTGAAATGTTCTAGACCGAGTAGCACTGTGATGCGATGCAATAGACCGAGAAATACTGTGCTGCAATGTTCTAGACCAAGTAGCACTGTGCTGTAATTCTCTACACTGAGTAGCACTGTATTGCAAAGGTCTAGACAAAGTAGCACTGTGATGCAATGCTCTGATTCAGTATCACTGTGCTCAGTGCTCCAGACCAGGTAGCACCTTTCTGCATCACTCTAGATCGAGTAGCACACAGCTTTGGTGATATTGATTAATTGGAGTTAGCACATTAACATTAACATGCACCGCTTCGAGCCACAATTAAGTTAATATCTATGTTTGGAAGTTAATTAAATAATACACATTAAAATAGTCCTAATACCACAGAAACTATGGAAAGAAAGAACAGAAAGAGTGGCTGCACAATACTTTACCTGACCCTGTACAGCAGGGAACAAGGAGGAAGAGCACCACAATTATCCTATTGGCTTTGGCAAAATATTGCGCCACAAATATCCGGGGCATTTTGAATAACTGACACCAATAGTTTTCGAGGGAGCACTTCGGATGAAATAGCACCAACCTTCGGTCCACGTATGCAAGTGCATGCCTGTAATGGGTGTATGCACGTATGCACGTATACCCCTATACATATTTGTATGTATGCATGTATACTTGTATGTGTGCATGCCTCTATGCACATTGATGTATGCATACATGTATGCCTCTATGCACATTGATGTATGTATGCATGTATGCATCTATGCACGAATGAATGTATGCACATGTGTGCATATGCATTTATGCAAGAATGCATGTAGGCTTGTATTCATCTATGCCTGAATGTATGTATGCAAATATACATATATGCCTGTATGCACACAATTACTGTATATGTACGTTTTATTTCTTCATTAGTTTTTATTGAATGTTTTATTCTTCTAAGAATCTATGACATCTTGAACGTATACACGGGTATGTATTGAAATAAACAACAGTTCTATAACACATATTTTAATACTTTAAAAAGTATCGCTCCAATCCCCGATAGCCGCTAAATGAAACGACACGTGGTTTGTTAAAAATAACGCGGTGCACATTACAAGATTAGTTTGAAAGTACGAGAACGGGTTGATGATTTCTTGCTTACCTACGCCAGTTACTAGCAACGCAACATGCTACGTCCATATATATATATATATATATAAATATATATATATATATATATATATATATATATATATATATATATATATATATATATATATATATATATATATATATATATATATATATATATATATATATATATATATATATATATATATATATATATATATATATATATATATATATATATATATATATATATATATATATATATATATATATATATATATATATATATAAATTGAATGGTAAACAATATTTATACGTGAGTTTTCTTCCGGATTTGTAAAAAACGCATCAACCTTTAACACCGATGGTAACGTGTAAAATAGATTTAACAAGATTTAACAAGGTTGCCATCCAAAGCAAAGGCCCAGATGACAAGTGGACAAGGAAGCCATTGGCTTATCGAAAGTAAATTAAATTTTATTTATGTATAATCTGCCCTCCTGAGTCAGCCTTGTTTTTAAATATATTCACGCTGCTAGCAGTTACACAATCTGTAGACAATTTGTTCCATTCATTTGTTGTTCTCTGTGAGAATGAGTACGTCCTGATATCCAATATACACTGATCCTTTACTAATGTTTCCTCATGTCCTCTAGTTCTATTACCTTTCTTGAGTGAAAAAAATATGTCTATCAATATTGTCATAACTATTCAACATCTTAAAAACTTCAGTTTGATCTTCTCTTAACGTCCTTATCTCTAGGGTTATCAAAACACATTCTATCAATCGTTCTTCACAACTAAGGTCTTTTAGTTCTAGAATCATTTTAGTTGCTCTCCTCTGAATTCTGTCTTACGATATGGTCTCCAAGTTTTTTTACAGCACTCTAAACGGGGCCTAACTATTGCTTTATACATAGGTACAATTAACTTTTTTCCTTGTATTTTACATTTCTCTTAATCAACCCAAAGATTTGATTACCCTTTGAAGCTGCAAAACCATATTGCTACGAAACGTTCATATCAGCGCTTATTGTAATTCCTAAGTCGTTTTCTTTTACAGTAGTACCTAGAAAATTATCTCCCATTTTATAGTCCACGTTCCCATGTGAACATCTCCCATTAGTCAGACCATTTCACTAATATGTCTAGATTGATTTGTAAATGTCCTTTATCAGTATCATTGTCAACCCTTCTAAACACTTGAGTCATCCGCAAATTTCATAACGTTGCTTATTATATTATCGTCCAAGACATATATTAAGAATAATAAAAGTCTTAATATCCCATTAATTTCCAGTTTGAAATATTTCCATCTACTACAACAAGCTGTCTTCTCTCAGTCAGCCATTGTTCTATCCAGATGTATCTGATATGCCATCCCCGATACCATGAGCTTTAAATTTAAGTAGTAATGTTTGATGTGGCACTTTGTCAAAAGCTTTCTGAAATCTAAGTATATAATATTAACTGTTGATCCCTTGTCTAGCCACTTAGTGATTTCTTCCAAAAACATAACATAGTCGTTAAGAATGACCTCGTTTTTAGGAATCCATGTTGACACGGTTTTAATAATTTATGCATAGCAAGGTCCACCATGTGATCTTTGACTAACTTTTCTAGAGATTTCCATTGTATGTGTCCGTGACTGAAATCTGCCATTATGATACATTCCCCTTTACTCTCTTCCTTTATAGCGTTTTGTAATTTTCTGTTATCCTCTTTATTTATGTTTGGACTTCGGTAAACTATTCCAATATTTAATGTCGAATTTCATGTAACTATATTGCACCAAACAGTTTCATCGCAATTTGTTTCCCTTTCTAATTTTATTTCGTATATATATATATATATATATATATATATATATATATATGTATATCGAATCCCCACAAAATCCCTCGCTCTCATCATCACCCCCTCTATTACTAACTCAAAGTATCCCTTCCGTCGCATTTTGTCCCGCAGTTTTGTCACCTGGCAGAATATTGTCTATCTTCCTCTCGCCCATCAACGTGTCAACTTTTCCTCCCGTTTCCCGGATATCTTGCGCTCCTGGTGCCTTCGCTTCCGTCGCCTTCCCTCCCGTCTCTTCCCATCCCATCTCCTTCCCTCCCTTCTCCTTCCATCGCGTCTCCTTCATTCCCATCGTCTTACTTCCCGTTTCCTTCAGCCTCGTCTCCTTACGGCTATACTCCTTCCGACTTGTCTCACTCCATCCTGTCATCTTATCTCCTCTCTGCCTCATCCCAGGCTGAGGTGGGCTTTCCCTAGTATCTTTCTCATCACCTTCCCCACTTTATAATCCACTTCCCCACCCCCCACACCCCCACCGGAACCATAGGCACAACCCAACTCTTCCCTTCCCACCAATGCCACAACGAGCTGCCTCTGCCGTTCCATCTCCCTCTCTAGTCCCTTCATCTTCGCACATCCCCTAACATTATGACGTGGACAATAGCAAGATTGGACTTACTAGCGTCACTGCTATCTGTACTGACACGACGGTATCACTGTGAAATGTGACGACACAACAACACACAACACGACAGGGCGTCACTGCAATATGTCACGACATAGCGTCATTGCAATGTATCATGACTGCGTCATTTATGTCCAGCTGGACACGCCCAACGCGAATTCAACCGAGCATTGTTGTAACATAAAACCACACAATATCTACGTGATCACGATCTCATGCATTAATTTTGAAAGTCGTTTATTGACGACGACGTTTAGGCCTACAGATTATTCATTATATTTGGCGGACTTGTTGTTTTCCTCGCACACGTAGTAAACGCACGGATAAAGCAGAGGTTCACAGCTGTATTTTGAGAGCGTGGATCCACACGATTGCTTTACAGGAAGTTAAGTGGACGACGGATATCCCGCCGCTTATGGCTGCTGAACTTGTGGCAGTGCTTGACGATGTCATCGAAGGTTTGCAGTGTGTGATGCGCTATTAGTGACCCAGATGTCCACTGTCGTCGAGGAAAGTCTGATCCGGGTGGTTCGCTTGTAGGGTGCGGGACAACGTTCTTGTTTCCAGCATATGTTGATCCCCACTCTCTTATCAACCTCTCTTCCTCGGTGATGTTGGTTTGGATCGGAGTCTGTTTCGGTTCATCAAGACCGTCGTGGTGTCTGTGGTTCTGCGTTGAGGTTTCTCAATACTGTAGGTCTTGGGTGTGTTTACCTTTCTTGGGTGTCTTCGAGGTTCCCGCAGGGCGGTGGGCGGGGGTGGGTTGGGAGCGGGGGCGGGGGGACAGCGTTGGCAAGTTGACGTTAGCGCAACAGAAATAGATACAATTATTAAATGGCCTTTTTTGACAAATGGAAAATAATATGGAGAAATGTATTACTTGAAAACGTACATAATAAATTAAATGTAACCAGACACGTGTAGAATTCAGTTGCAAAGACTTAGTGATCGCATTTGGTTACTTGACTTTTCACTGACATATAACTCCTTTCTACTTCCCATGGCATAAGCACCATAAAGAAAGAACCGATAGCTTTTACTGTCTCTCCCGAGAGACACAGCAAAGGGAGATGGACGACATTGCCCAAGCTTCGAGACTGCGTAGGTGGAATAGAAACACCGTGCTCTCGATCGACAGGTGGGTGTGTTCCATCAGACAACCGTTCCCCACACGTAAAAAATTCGACAACCGACGGACTGTATATCATTTCCGAGTTTCATTTGCAAATTCAAAACGCGTGCATTGCTTTTTTTCGCGTCGTGTTTTTATGGGTTTCTTCAAGGCATTATATAAACTGTTGTCATGGTGACATTACTGAATAAAGAAACATTTATAAATAGTGTCGTACTTAGACGTTGGATATGTTAATAATGCATGTATGACACGAAACACTTACGCTGCTATTTTGTAGTACTTTGTGACAAGTGTAAATTTATTAGTTATTTTTACTAAATGTTGCTCGAGTTGCAATACTGTTTTTATGCATCAATGTATGTGTTTCAATGTGTACTACACAAACAGTAGTAAAACAAATATAAACAGTAATATTAAAGGTCTCTATTTTATTCGATTTTTTGGTTCCCATTTCATATTCATTTTGCGAAAATTCAAACCTACCTAATATGCACTACAACATTCTAGCTTGTTTGTGGTTTTTGTGAAATTATCATACAAACTATCAAGTTATTTAATGCTTGATCCAGAATTGATTGAAGTGAAAACGCAAATGCTTAGAACTCACGAATATTTCGTCCTTGGCTATTACGTCATAAGTGTTTCTTGTGATCGGCTTGTCACATATCGGAAATCGTGTGAGTTTTTATAGAATTAGCTTGTTTAGTGTATTCACCTAGCGATTGAATTTGCTGATTGTGAATTGTGCCAGTGGTGCCGAATAGCGGCCAATGGCAAATCAAGATTTCGGAAAATTGTTTGTTACAACGAACTAATAGATGAACGAAATGTCGGCATGTTTGGTATCATTAGAAAACTCGTTGTTTACTGATATTGTTTATTCTTGTGTTAGCATTTCATTATTGTGGAGAACAAATATATTGATATATAGTAGCAGTTGTTGATTGGTGTCGGTGACAGCAAAAGGATAAAGCAAAAAGTAAATATGTTTATGTTCTCACCTTCAACAATGGGTTGAGGTAAAGGAAATTTTTAAAGTTGAGTTAATTTGAGTTAAATCAGCATCTGATAGGTGTTTGATTATTCAAGAAGTAAATCGCCAAGTGAATCGATATATTGTATCCGAGACTTGTAAATGTGAAGCAGTGATCGTTCGAACAGAATACATTCACCGAGTAAGGTAATTTCATTATACCCAAGTCTCTTGCGTCGTCGACTATACATCGGTGCATTTTAAATATACCGATTGCCTCTTTGACAATAATTCGTTGTCCGGACTGGGCAACGATTGCCGGCAAAAGACGCAGTGAAGCCTCCTTGTAACTAGTAATTCCTCCATCCACACTCCATGCTCTACGCTTTGAATTATTATATAAACTGTGATTTGATAGCGTTGAATGATATTGGATTTTGATATATTGTAATTCTATTCAGCTTACTTGATTTGTAATTATTTACTATACTGTTAATTTTTTATTAAACGGGAAATCTATTACGTGTGCCTCTGGTGTTAATTTATTTGTAGTTGTACGACTATACACACAGTGACCCATAACCATTGGCTTACCACATCATCCCTGCCCAACTGTAAATCTGTGACATGAAAGTCTCATAGCCATTAACCCGCACATTGTTTACCATTTGGGATATCCACTATTTGTTACGATTTGAAAAAAAATACACACTTGTTTATTAAACCGACGGCGGACATTGCTTAATATATTCATTCACTACATAATCATTCGCGACAGGCTAAACCAGTTAATGAAGGAGTTTTAACTACAACAATTAAAACGCTTTCTGTAGTATGACTGATATTTGCGATTAGTCTCATCCAACTCTCACTCGCCTTCGTGAACTCGCCGAGAATGGAGTCTGGTCGCGAACCAGTATTTTGATAGTTACCATTAGGTTGCATCACTGGTCTGATTGATTCATGCCGTTTGAGGACTGACAGATGACGGATAGTCAGTAGATGGCGTCGGACGTACGAGACGAGGCCGAGGCGAGCGTCTACTAAAAAGCTGTATCAAACAACACATTTATCCTATTATTAGTAATATAGTAAACTTTTCAATGCAAGGCGAAGTTGTTCCAGGGGACTTCAAACAAGCTCTTGTGAAACAAACTCTGTGTAAAAATTACTTAAATAATTATCGTCCTATTTGCTATATAAGTCTTCTGTCAAAGACATTGGAAGAAGTAGTTGTTAATCGCCTTCGTGAGCCTATTTACAAATATCACTTTTCATATATTAATAATATTTATAATTATAATTAATTTCAATTGCGCTGCATCCTCATCCTCATCCTCATCCTCAACGACGCAAAAAAACAAAACAGAATTAAGCATAATCGTGAACAGGGACGCACAAAAGTCATTATCAGAGCGAGGGACAACCGAAGGTTTATGGTGGAAATGCAATTTGGAATAAATATGTGTTGAGTTTTTTTTCGGAAGATAGCTATAGATTCATATGTTTTCAAAGTGATAGTGAGTTCATTCCAGACCCTAGGCGCAGCGACAGAGAAAGCACGTTTACCCATGTTAAGTTTTGTTTTAGACGCAATAAGTTGTTGTGAAATTGATTATCTGAGCTGCCTATGGATATTTGAAAGATGCAGGAGACTAACCAAATAGGGTGGTTGTTGTGTAGATAGAGCACGATATGTAAGAGTGGACAGCTAAAAATTAATCCAATAAGTAACAGGAAACCAGTGTAATTGTCTATGTGGTGAAAACCGAGGCGCCCTGAGTACCATACGTGCCATACAATTTTTATTCGTTGGAGTTTAATGAAGTATTTTTAATAATGTTATTTAGTAGTGAATTACAATAGTCACGGCGGCTACTAATTAATGCTGTTGATGTTGCTTTAGCAGTAGATATAGATATGTGACGCCAAATTCGACGGAGACATAGGATTTACGTTCTTCAGAAATATGCTGGCGAAAGTTGAAGTCACTTTCCAAGACAACACCTAGATTATGAACATTATATGTTGGGAATTGCCACGCTGTTTAACTGGAAAATGGCTGATGACCCTATTTCGTTGTTGCTTAGTGCCAATGATAATAAGGTCTGTTTTATCTGGATTACGTTTTAGCTTATTTGATTACATCTAAAACAAGATATCAATAAGACAATCACTTAAAATCGAAACAGATTATTTTGCATTTGATTGTGAAAGTGTTATATGTGTCATCGGCATGCAGGTGATGACTGAGATTATAATTAGTAATGACTTAGGAGACGTAGCATATGGGCTAAACAGAACAAGGCCAAAGACAAATCCTTGCGGCAAACCGAATGGAAGGTGTTAATGCTTTGGTGTCTCTCTGAAAAATATGACTTGAACCAACAAAGAGCTGTGCCAGAAATGCCAAAATGTCTATGAAGGCGTTGTAAAAGGATTAAATCAGTGGTTTTCAACCAGGGGGTTGCTACCCCCGGGTGTTCGCGAGAACATTTCAGAGCGGTCGCGGACTCGCGGGTTCGCGGCCAGCAACATGCAAAATTGTATATATTATAGGCCATATTGACCGTATTGTATATATTTTTAGTATAATACATTATTTTTCAGCTCATTGTTATGCCTTGTGGTTTTGGAATAGCACTATTTTTACGAAAGGGAATACGTATTATTTCATAAGAGTAACATTTTGCTACACATCGACCTGATCGCCGACTCACTCGTCGTGTCCGTGGCGTTCGCTTATCAGAGGGAGAGAGAGGTACAAAATCCCTATGTTTCGTGAAATTGTACGCTCCTGTACGTTAGGCACAATGTATCAGTTCCAACATGAATACATGTTGTATCAAGTGAAGATGATTCAACTAATTATTAATAACTATGGTGAATATAATGTCAGTAATTTAAGCATCGACGAAGGCGATCGGCAGAATAGTCTGAATCAAATGTATGAAGCGCCCATCGTGTAATAATTAACGAAAATACAATACCAATAATTAAGTAAAGCTAACATTGCAGAATGAGCTAATATAATTCACAGTTATTTCGTTTATGGTGATTTATGCATCTGATACTGGTGAGCATTATGATGATAATGATATGCGGCTTCAAAACTGCGAAGGCGACTGTAGTGCAGTGTACCGTAAATCAGTTGCATGTGGCGACACGTTTTGTTTTAATTGCAGCTAACCGTGCTAATGTCATCAATATTACGATATCTAGAGCCTGTGGTGCACCTGCAGCGAAGAAAAAAGGAGCTATAGTGAGGAGTATCTACGATTCGGTTTTTCGTTCCTGGAAGAGAAAGGAGTGCAGAAATCGCAATGCGTCTTGTGCATGAAAGTTTTATTTGCAGAGTCGATGAAGCCATTTTAGCTTAGACGTCATTTCGAGAAGGTGCACCCCACGTACAAAGAGAGAAACATATCTTTCTTTCAACAAAAAGTGAAATCTACTCGCATAGATAGCACGGGTAAAACCTCTCAGCAATCGAAAGCCGCTGTCGAGACGTCATACGTCGTATCAGTACGCATAGCGAAAGCAAAGAAAGCGCGCACCATTGGCGAAACATTTATTTTCCCATGCGTTAAATATGTTGTGCGACTCATGATTGGTACAGTAGCTGTGAATAAACTGAATGCACTCTCCATTTCTGACAACACTCTTCTGCGTAGAGTAGTGGATATGACCGACGATATTAAGAGCCATGGTGGAGCAGATCAAAGATTCGCCAATCATTTGCTTGCAGTTGGATGAGTCAACGGACGTTTTTTCATGCGCCCAGCTAATTGTCTATGTGCGCTACATTCACAATTGATATTTTAAGGATGAGCTGCTGTCTTGTCACGCCTTAGACACCACCATGCGAAAAATGTATGTGTTCTGTACAGTACGTACTCTCTTTGAAACAGACTGCAGTCAAAGCAGTTTGCACAGATGGAGCGCCATCTATGCTGGGGAGAAATTGTGGTTTCCAAACTCTGGTTAAGGAGGCCAGATGTCATCGCTAACCACTGCATGATACATCGGGAAGCTCTGGCAGCGAAGACTCTGCCGGATCCTTTGAATAACGTCTTGAAGGATGTTGTCAAAGTCGTTAACTACGTTAAATCGAGTACACTCAACACACAACTCTGCGAGAGCATGGAAGCTTCCTACAAGAATCTGTTCTTCCACACAGAGGTTCGCTGGCTTTCACGTGGAAATGTATTGCAGCGGGTCTTCGATGTGAGGGTTGAGTTGAAGGAGTTCCTGATGGTGCATGGCAAGGCCGTCTTGGCGCCTCTGTTTCTGGATAAAGACTGGTTGAGCAGGTTGTGTTACCTTAGTGACACCTTTGAACGTCTGAACGTGCTCAACCTCTCTCTCTCCAAAGCAGAGACAGCAACATATTGGTGTTTTTTGACAACCTGTCGGCCTTTCAAGGATGCCTCGACCTATGGGCGAGCAAGGTTCCGTCAGGATGTCATGCCATGTTTCCAAGGCTTTCTCTATTTGTTGATGATGGCGAAACGTCACTTAGTGAGGTCTTAAAGGCGTTGATAGTATCACATCTCACATAGTTGAAGGAGGAATTCCAACGCTATTTTCCGGATCTTGACACCACAGCATTTACACTGGTGAGGAATCCATTCACAGCTGACGTCAACCAGTGTGTTCCGGATGATGAAGATGCCGCTGAAGAGGAGCTGATCTCCCTTGTCACTGACTCTGGCGCAAAAGACCTGTATTAGCATGTCAGTTTGTCACAGTATTGGTGTGGGTTGATGCAGAGCTATCCGCGTATCTGTGACATTGCGGCGAGGAGGCTAATGCCATTCCCTCAACCTATTTGTGTGAAAGCGCATTTTCGACAATGCTCACTATAAATAGGCTCGCAACAGGCTGCAACTTGAGCCCGATATACGGTGCTGCCTGCCGTCCACGCAACAAAAGGCGAGATTAATCGTCATTAACATTGCTAGCCAGTTACGTTACTTTTTTGCAATGAATGATTATAAAGTGATGTGTGATTTTTTGGGGAGTGGGGTGGGGGTTGCGACCTTATCTTCTGACAGAAAATTGGGTCGAGTGGTGAAAAAGTTGCAACCCACTAGATTAAATGATCAATCGCATCGAAGTCATATAATATAATTGTATATCTTGAGAAGAACCGATTCGATACAGTTGATCGCATTATCTACAGATTGTGTAACTGGTAGCAGGGTGAAAACGTACAAAAATAAGGTTGGCACATATCTCAGGAGGGCGGGTTACACATAGATAAAAAATGTTTGACTCTCGCAATCTTGTTAAATCTGGTTAGATCTTGCATCGGTTGCATGTGGTAATAACGGCGTTCAAAGTTAATTCCGTCCCTGGATATGTTATGCGTATTTGTTTCAAGTAAGTTATTAAGTATTAGTAAGCGTTCTACTAGTATTGTTGTACGTTTCCTTCGTGAAATGTTATTGTCCCATATTGGTTTGTGAAATTCCCTACCATAGAAAATATTCCAAAGTTCCCCAAAACAATAATATGTCCTCTTGAAAAATAACATGACATGACTTCCATGATTTCAAGCAGCTCTTAATTCCTTGGTATTCTCATGGAGGCTGCACTAAAAATTAGCTTAACTCACGTAATTCTGAAACTCGACTTGTCATGTACGCAATGTTAATTTATATTGGGACATAAGACAAGAACGAATGTGTATACCCTAGTAATGCTTCGTAAGCTCACGGTCAAAGAGGATCTGATTCTTGGTTTATCTTTCCATAATGCATTGCCAGGGTGTATTGCTGTGGTGGTGAGAGAGACAATAGTAGTAAAACAAACTTTGTCCAGAAAGTTTATTGGGTAACCTTTATAGTGACAACACCGTCATTCTACTTACAGCAAAATACATACTAGTTTACCAAAACGTATATGTTGGTAATGGAGACTCATTCATTTGTTAACAGTATTTAATAACATTTTATTTTGATACAGAAAATGCATTAATTTTTTTGGCATGTGTAGATAATGCCATGTTTGCGAGACATATTATTAATCTTGCATACTTTAATAAAAAAAGAAACAACGAATAATTAAAGATGTCAGATGAACACTAGTAGAATCCATGACGCTGCATGCCACACGGGCTACCCTGTTCGTTTGTTGCCTCCACGATGTACCGTCGGCTTTGGTAATTGGGTTATGGATGGGGTTGTCTTCAAAAGACGAACTTCCGCCGCTGTTAGAGCTGAGTTGTAGAGACAGACCTGTGATAAATAAAACAATACACTTATGCAGGTTTATGAGTAATACGCACGCACGCACGCACGCATGTTTGCACACAATTCTGTTATAGCGCTGTATCCCGTCCTTGGGACCTTTGACAGCTCTTTACACTTCTCTCCCCGGCAGTCCTGTTCACTGGAACACCAACTCGACTTCTCTGCGAAGCATTCAGCCATGCCGCAATTACTGTGCAAATAATACTAAATAAATAAAATAAAGATGATTCGAACTCCGTGCTCTCGAATAATAATGCAGAAACCTACATCTAGTCACATAAGGGGCAGTGTGGAGTACAACGACCCAAGACTCAATACTAGTGACACTGTATTCTATAATGGTGTAAGGTTTTATTGATATCGTATATCCAATGGGTGTTATATCGTTGTTGTTGTTTTGGCATATAATGCCTATTTTATCCAGTCAGCGTCCATATTTTAACGACATGTTGGTCTCCTGTATATTAAGCAGTTAGCATTCTCTTTTAGTGCCTTGATATGACGACATAAGTAATCCCCGTTACCTGATCGATGTAGCCACTGAACGGACGCAGCACGCGGTTCGTTGAGCCAGCGGCTTCTCCGAACACGAGCGGACAGGCAGGACTTGCCAACTTCGAACCTGGACATTCACAACATATCATAATTATACATTATTTATCAACTGACATTTTATGTTTTTGGAAACGCTACGTGTTAGCACTCTGAAATAAGAATGGAGAAGCTGGAGGAGAAGGAGCTGACGGAGGCGGTGGGAATGAAAGAGAGTTTCGGAAAAAAGCTGGTGAGAAGCCTATTAACGTGGGCTGGGATCTTTGAAAGATTGGAAGGGGAACGGTTGACCAAGAGAGGGATTGCGCTCAGAGTTGATGGTACAAGGAGAAGAGGAAGACCGCGACTGAAACGGGAAGAAAAACTGAGCGAGTCGATATTCTGATCTATAGAAGGGGGAGGTGGAGATTGGTGGCGGAGACGGCTGTGAAAACGGGATTAATGATTGAAAGAGAACAATGTCAGCCTCACTCCGGGCTGCAGGGACAAACAGGAGAACAACCTATAATTGACACAGAACGTATTGCATTAAATAGCTTACCAGTGTTTTATGCATAGCAAACCAACTGTCTACAAGTCTTAGGGGCATTCCATATAAACATTAAACAAATATAAACTATTAACACTAATTTCTTCAACTTTATACGGCAGTTGCGTATTTAGGCGGAGGCCATTAGGCTATGGTCCCAATTGGCTTGATTTAAAAAAATAACGTATATTACCTGTTGCGCCACTACAAGGTAGCTTGATAAATTAATGGGTGATTACTCTAGGCCCCCTTTGGTCTTGCGAGATCATTGACATATTCCACTCTTATCTTGTTATAGTAACAACACCCAACACAAATCAACTAACAAACCTGGCAATGTTTTAGAGCTCTTTCTAGCCCCGTCGACGTATGTTGTCATTCTCCTTCCATCCCACGTGATTGCCACGTGATGCCATTGTCGGAGTGCCTACAGAGATACATTGTTACACCAAGCTGTTTTATAGGCCTTGTCGTCAGTTGTCATGTGTTGTTTTCTACTTGGCCTATATTGCTGGCTAAACGAATTATATTGCGAGTCACGTAAAATGCAGAACAAATGTGAACAGGGCTAATGCAATGCAAAATGCCGCAAAATAAAATAAATATGATATGAAATAAAAAATTGCCTTAAATTGTTGCGTTTTTGCGCCAATGCAGTTTTGGAATTTCTGATTAATTTACAAAATATTCCCGAAATCCGTTGTAATTTATTAGATACATTCCAGACAAGACTTGTCATTTAATTTCAGACCTAAGACTAGCCGACCAGCCGCCATGCGTACTGGCGTGATGTGACATCCGAAGGACATTACTTGCGAGTTCCAGTATTGATACCCTCTTTACGAGATAAATGATGCAATATGCATAGTTTTAAAAGTAGCATTCTTTTTCTCGCCGTTTCTTCATCATCGTTCATTTTCAAAATTGAAATGACATGAATCCACTTGTTAACAACACTATTTGTTATGTTAATGAACTATTAACGAAACAACGGAGTAGAAGACGGAATATGTTGTAAAGGTAATTTATATTGCGCGGTATCCTGTCCTTTGGAACGCCAAAGCGTTTTACACTCCAGCCCCTCGCAGACATGTTATTTTCGTCAATGACTCGTTCTTACCATCACCAACTTCAGCTACACTTACCATTGGCACCGTAGCAGTTGTCACATAACCCCCATTGCCCATCATTCCAACTTTCAGCTGTTCCGACCAGCCGCCATATACGAACAGCGACGGGGCTTCTCCCGGATTGCAGTCGCCGTTCGTGACGATTCCGCTCGGGCCGTCATCGAGGTTCTTCAGCCAGAAGCTGATAGAGAACTCTCCCCAAGCTTCGAAGGCTGCAGAGAAGCGAGGCACCTCAAGCCGGGAACGGACGCCGGGGAAGTAGGCACAGAGGCCGGAGACGCAGTCGCGGTTGACCAGGTCGACTGTCTTCGTCCTCGACACCCACTCTCCTGACGTGCCCGTGAAGCCGCCGTCGAACGTAAAGCAGGTGATCTCCTTCCGCTTTACTGTGTTAAATGGACACGGAAAATTACACATACACGCACACGCACACGCACACGCACACGCACACGCACACACACACACACGGTGGGCACGATATAGTCATTTCGCACCTGGCAAACTGATTCCCTGGAAAGTGGGACACAATATTAGCCTCTAACATTATGACAGCGGCAGCAGCGCCACCAGCGGCCGGTGGCGGCGGCGGCGGCGGCGGCGGCTGCGGCTGCGGTGGAGGCGGCGGCAGTGATAATAACATACCGTGAGAATGGCATACGCTATATGCACCATGTGAGATATGCCCCTGTCTGTGAGAGGGCGCTGTGAAAACTCGTAGGAAGATGTATCTCGAGTAAGTAGCCACGTTTACCCTATGCTACATAATACATACCATGTAGTGGTGGGTGAGGTGGAGCTGTTGGCTTCGTCGGTGGCAGCATAGTTGGAGGCGCCGGCCTCTGGTAGTACTCGTACTCCTCCGCCGTCCAGTCGAACACGTTGCACGTCGGGAAGTTTCTAGGCAATCTTGGGATGCGGTCGACTGCCTCCCTCAGCACAACCACCATCCCTTCCAAGGTGTGCATTTCCAGATGGCAGTGGAACAACCAGAACCCGGGGTTATTCGAGCGGAACCGGATGACGACGTAACCACCGGCCGGAACGATGACGACGTCACGCACGGGTGGGTTGACGAGATTCAAGGCTGGTTCGCGGCCATTACGCCATGCCGCCTTCGAGCACAGCTTGTTGGTGCATTCTATGTCGTTGTTTGGGCTGACGTAACGTCCGGTGGTGCTGTTGAAGGTCGGGTAGCCCATGGCCAACACAGCGAAATTGTGCCCGTGCATATGGATCGGGTGGTGCTCCAGGTCGTCCGTGTCTATCAGGTTGTAGTTGATGAACACCATTTGGATGGTTTCGTTGTAGGGCAGGTCGAGTATGTGCGTGCAATGGCAGCCGTCAGCATCGCACACCTTGTCGTCGCATGGCACGATGTGATCCTGTAACAACGAAACCATCATTGTACTGCTGCATACCCCTGTATGGGGTCAGCTATGGCAGTGCTATCGTCCACTCCGCCTACTCGGCGCTTCTCACGCGCCCGACGGGGAAGAAACTCCGGCCGCGGGAGCTAGAGTCGGTGGGTTGGAGAGAGAGAGAGAGAGAGACCTCCAGTCTGTGAGTCCACGACAGGTTACACATTTACACCATGTGTCCTTTCGCAATGGCTTCTTATGCTCCAATGGACGCGAGGAAAAGGAGGATCTATTTTTCTGCTATGTAAATTGGACAATATTGTCTTAGTGCTGAATACTGCTCGCTGGCATAGACATTATATTAATTGTTTAGGAAGAACGACAAGCATTTGAAAGATTTGGTTACTTAGACAAACAAACGCAGAAGGGCGAAAGCATCAATGGAAAATAAACAAGTGATTAGACTACGGTTGAGATATTAT
>BSQZ01000020.1:1648744-1658744 GCA_033239005.1 Lamellibrachia satsuma | reverse complement strand
TACTCGACTGACTCATACAAAACGCCTAAAGGAATGCGGCTTAACGACACTAGAAACAAAGAAATTAAGACGATATGTAACACAATTTTTTTTACTATTAAATGGTTATACAAATATTGATAGAAGTCTTTTTTTCTAATATAGCGAATGAAAAAAAGAATTCGAGGACACGAAGTGGCTTCATGTGAATGAAGGAAGGAACAATGTAAATTTTACATAAAAAGTTTTGCTTTGGATGGCAATCTTGTTAAGTCTTATTGAAGGTGATAAAAGTGTAGTGAAATGTGATTATATCTGTTTACATCTGCTAGAATCTAGTTAATAATAATAGTTAAATATAGGTAATAATAACAGTAAAATCTAGTTAATAATAATATAATATCAATAATAAGGTTTTCGTTGGAGACAACAAACATTACGTCCATAGAAAATAAATAAAAAAATAAAAACAGTACATTTAACAATTAAACAAGGATGCAATCCACGGAATTCGCAATTTCGACGTACAATATATGTCGTTAATTGCAATATTCTGAATAATAGCATTCAGTGGCTTGTCAATTCTAGTCATTAAGCTATATAAATAACATATCTGAAGGTTATCTTACAAGTGATGACATTAGCTCTAACAAACATTTGGCTTGCACTACGTCTTATAGGCAGCACATTAACAAACCTGTATACATTGTAATAGGCTGTAAAGTGCTGAAAGGGTGCTTTTCTACTATTCATACATAAGGCGCACATATAAAAATTACTGAAATAGGCAGTGAATAGCATGTTCTTTATAGCAGATGAACAAACATAATTTTTTTATGCAACATGTTGCACTGAGCATAACGAGTCTCACTTTGGCTCGAATGTCAGCCTCTACGGTTAACATTATAATTATAACAAATAACATGCCCAAGGTATATATTTACACGAGGTGACGCAGATTAACTTCATTCCCCCAATGTCATATCTCTGGCACGATTTGCGTTTCTAGAGTAAAAGTACATGATCAGAGGTTTATATCTTAATACCCAACAAATGTTAGGTGGGTTTTGAAAAACAAATTCACCTGCATATGTTTTCCGTTCAACGTGACGTTGTAGGGACCATTGGGCGCTCGGTACGCCATTGACCGCACCCGGCGAATGATGAACATTCGAGGTACACAGCAGTTCAGTATATATTTTAAAATGTATTTTTTTATACGCAACCAAATGACATAACTTTCGTGCAACTTTTCACCAAAACCCGATATGTTGATACATAGAGTGTTGACAACCAAAACAGTTTTAATGATGAATACTCGTGATGTACAATGTCACGAACAGCCCTATCAACTTCTCACTTCCACCACAAACAATCCAGCCAAGACACATAAATAACCACCAGGTCAGCACTAAGCAAACGAATTTCCACGTACAATACTTCATGACCAAAGTACATCTCAACCCCTTCTTCCTTTCCGCCATTCATTTCGTATGCAATTCTATTATGTCTGATGCACTAGTTGCATCCTTTATTGACGCTTTCAAGTACAAACTGGGTGGAAGAGCAAAGAGCCACATAATTACTTGCACTCGAATAACTGCTCACATCACGTCCGCAACTAATATGTGAGATATTGCCAGACATCGGGTCATCCACAGTACCACTGAAGACGAAGAATATGTTCATTCAATTACGGCCTCACCTGCAGTCGTGTTCCGTTCAGCGCGACGTTGTAGAGATTGCCATTGGGCGCTCGGTACGTCATTGACGGCGCCCGGCGAATGACGAACGTGTACTCGCAGACGGCATCGCGGCAGATATCAGCCGTGACGACAGCGGTAGTTACCAGCATAAGACAAAACGCAAGCGGTGGCATTTCTGTCGCGTCGCTCTCGCCTACTCTAGTGCCAGCGTCGCGTCGCTCATCTCACTATCCCTGTTGCGGACAGCGAGTCACGTGGCTCGGGAATCACGCTTGACATCACAGCGTCATGTCAGAACTCGGTCACACGGAATCCGAGCCGGCCGTGTCAGTGGGAATTCGAGCAGGCATTGTTGTAAACCAAATCTTTTTTTTTAATGTTCATTCGATGGTCAAAATGCATGAATTACGAGGCTTAAGCAAACTGATGCGTATCTTTGTGGGTTAATGCCAACACATGATAATGGTTAGATGCGCTGTCAAATTGTCAACGACAGTAGTTGTTGTTGTCAAACGTATCGGTTGGTTATCGATTGGCTCTGTTACAATACACATACAATGTAAAACTGTAAATAGATCCTCGGAAAGCCCAAACTCAGCTGCGCACCAAAACAAAAGGGTTAGACAGTACTGTGTCTAGTCAGTTCAACAAATCCAGTCGTAAACAGCTTAATCGTTACGCTGAGGAGCTACGACGGCTCAGCGAGTAGAAACAGGCGGATTTTAGTTGACGGCGAAATGTTACTCCATTTCCTGCCGACTTAACAGTAATAGGAAGTGCGTTCCACGGTGTTGGTGCGGCAGCCGAGAAAGCTCTAGTTCCGACGTCTGTCTTAATATTGGGGACGAAAAGTGGATTAGATCAAGATGAGTAGACACACGTGATATGATAAAGCAACGCAGTGAACGCCTATGTGTCTGAAGGTGTAAGTGGGTAGACACCGACACAGTTATTCCCTCTATTTTATTTGTTTATATACCACACTCCCAATGTTTCGTCTTGGCAAAACTGTGTTGGAGAGGAAGTGGATATATTACATGAGGGCTTACATTTCGAGAGGATTCGAACCTCAGTCCTTCCGATTAAAATTCGTACACATTTGTGATTGTGTCGCACGCCTTGACGATACAAATGGTGCAATCTGTTGCATTTGTCCTCGATCCTATAAACGTACATTATTACAGTCACGTGCAATTACATCATCTTTCTATTAAGCATTGTGAAATGCATCGTACGAAACGGAGTAGCACAAATAAGTAATAGGCCTCGTTCAGTTATTTCTGCAACTTCGCCAGCCGTCGAATATAGTGCGAATCTATTGTTATTTCACACGCTTTATTTATAATTAAAAGTTGGGGACTACGTCATAACTCGGTGCAGTCGGTTATCATTCGGTCTAAAAAAAGTAATGCTCGTCTGACGTAAACAATAACTTCGTCGTCATCGGACAGTAGAGAATGGCAATAGAAAACCGCGGAAAAACGAATGGTTGAGGACAACTAAACTGGTGCAGAAGGAAAAGGAGAAAATTTACCTATTCGTTTTAAACATATGTGGTTTATTTTTACGGCAGAGAAAGCGTGGATGCACGTAAATCCAACAAAAAGTGTCCACCGACAGTGAAGTCGTGTTGCTTGACTTCGTCATCGCACGTCCCATTTCGTAGGCGATGGCCACGTCAAGCCGTAAATGACTAGTTTGGTTTTGGTAACATAATCTAAACCTATGTAATTTGCGTCGCGCCAGTGCACAAAACAAATTTGATATATATGCTATGACTTTGCGTACTGTACACGCTATGCATGCAAATGAAATCGCATTATTGATTTAAGATATGTAGCATACCTACACAAAATAAATCAAAACAAGGATCACCGTGGTCATATCTGCTATGTCGAGACTAAACAGAATTTGGAAGATCAGAGGCAGTAGCTTCCAAGTCAAGCTTAGGCTCTGCGTAGCACTCGCAGTATCCATCCTCCTATGTGGACAAGAGAACCGAGCTCTGACAGGACAAACAGAGAGAAGCATGCAAGCATTTTAAATGAAATGCTTCAGGAGACTACTACCTATTGAGACAGCAAGTGGATTCCCTTGCTTGAAAGCAAGAGTAGCTCTTGTTGGCAACAGCGAAACGATGACAGCTCTCCTGGTTTGGTCACATTACCTGACATAACATCATTTCAAAGACCACCCTGCAAGGCAACAGGGGGAAACTGGCTGGATGACACGCGTGAATGGACCAGGCAGAGTTTACCGACCCTGTGCGCATAGCAGCAGACAATAAGCAGCCGAACCTGTGAAGGTTAATATTACTGATTTAATCAACCAGCGTATTTATTATCCACTGCTCACTCCTACAAGAAAGCCTAGACAGTCTTGACCATCTAGTTCTGATCTACTTTTTATCATAGAATTAAAAAAAACGTTGAACTAGAGCTTTCTCGGTTGCCGCACCAACTCTTCGGAACTCACTCTTTTGGATTTCCGATAATTTAGCCGCGATATAAATTAACGTAATAGTAAGACCACTGTTATTAATTGATATATTTTGGAGTCTCTAGACGCTTGTCAATCGCTACATGGATATGTTTTTGGTGCTCGTTTTTTGTCAGATCGTCAGTCCGTTAGTAAAGGTTATATGCAGTGTTATTGTGGCGAGACATCTGCCGCTTAAGTGCGTGCGCACAACGCATCATTTACTTACTTCGTTCGTTGTCTTATATGGCGATGCACATTACATTGCTCCTTTTGCGTAAAAATGCATTCCGTACTATATCCCCAACGCAGTGTCTCCATGAAAAAAAACCCAGATTGCGTATCAACTGTCAACTGTCAAGTATTAATTACTGGGCCAGGTATGTTAACCATGTTGCTTGTACATTGACGATGGGATAATTGGTGAAGAAGCGCAGCTGTAGGCGAGTGTGCACACGGCCGGAAGTTACAAAGGTTCTGATATAGCATGAATGTGTGATCAAAACCATGAGGATATATTTGTCCTCGACAAATTTTTGTACTTAAACGCATAGATCATATTGACCCCTTTGCTGTTCTCCGGGAGGATGCAACCATCTATCCTGGTTTATTTGCTGTATGCCGCTCTGCCGTCAAAGGCATTAGCCCATTGTCTTTTCTGATCTGATCACTCCATCTCTTCATTAGCCTTCCTCTCTTCTTCTTCTTCTTCTTCCTCTCTTCTTCTTCTTCTTCCTCTCTTCTTCTTCTTCTTCCTCTCTTCTTCTTCTTCTTCTTCCTCTCTTCTTCTTCTTCTTCCTCTCTTCTTCTTCTTCTTCCTCTCTTCTGCTGTCCTTTGAAATCCATATATAACAATTACTCATTTTAACTTAAGTTCACAATGACCTGAAGCGGCATTACACTGGACGCTTATAGTACTGATAACGTAGTGTTGCGACAATGACACAAAACATTTTCCAACTGTGTGACTACTTTACTGAAGTAGAGTGACATTTAACTTATATCCACATGACCAACCAGACTTCGTGAAAATGTTCATCAAGTTGAGAATACAAATCAATGTAGATTTTCTTTTAAAAACAACAATAATAATTTACTCACGTTTCAGCAACCATCGGTTGTTTTTTCAACTTAGTTGTTCTTTTGCTCGCCAGGTAGTATGACAATCAAGCTGTCCCACACTGAATCTGCACGCCCTCTTTTATTCAGGACCGGTGTGTTGTTTTTCTGATCAATTTGTCCTCTTTTATCCATCTCATATGTTACTTTCCCTGTCAACCACTTTCAGTGTGCTGCAATGTTCTAGATCTAATAGCTTTGTGCTGCAATGTTCTGTGTCAAATAGCACTGTGCTACAACGTTTTATGCCAAGTATCACTGTGCTGCGGTGCTCCAAACAAAGTAACACTGTGCTGCAATGCTATATATCTAGGATCATTGTGCTGCAACTGCTCTAAACCTAGTATAAATGTGCGGCAGTGTTCTAGATAAAGTACCACTGTGCTGGGATTCCCTAGACCGAGTAGTACTGTATTGTAATGTTCTAGACCGAACCGATGTTAAGTTAATGTCTATGTTGAGATGGATTTAATAATTTATGCCTAACAAGGAAGTCCATCATTTGATGTTTAATAACATTTTCTAATAATATACAAATAACTGATGTTAAAGTCACTGGTCGCTTGCTTATTTTGGAACCCTTTTTATATAATGGCATGATGTTTGTTTCTTTCCAATCAAAAGGAAACTCTCTCTGTTTTAATGACAAGTTGAACACTCTTGCAGGTGTTATAAACTAACATCCTCTCTGGTAAACATTGAACTGAAGTTTATATTTCCAGCACTGTCTTCTTATGGTCCCACTTTGTCTCGTACGTTTTGTTTACTCCTGATATATGCATAACAAATTTTACTGTTATTTATTATGTTACATGCTAATGTTTGCTCATAGCTTCTTTTAAATTTAATTTGTATCTGCATTAAGTGCCTGTTTGTAATTGATGTAGTCTTCATCCTTTCTTGAACGCTTATACACCCTCCACATAGTTTGCCTGTACACTAATTTTCTAATAGCTTATTTTGACAAGTGTTTCTCTCTAATCCATTTTCCTTGTTTTGGGGAACAAATTGATAAATGATACTCTCAGTTACATATTTTATAATGTTCCAACATTCAATTGAAGTCTTATTCCTCAGCATGTTATTCTAATCTAGCTTTGCTAAGTATTTTCTCATATCTTTATATGTACCTTTGTGGACCTTTCTCTTGTATGTTTTATTTGTAATTTCTGATTTTACTTTAATGTCAAATTGTATTTAGTGATGATCACGGTTACGCAATGGCTGGTGTATTCTGACATTGTCCACTAATTCATTTTGTGAAGATGAATTATAATACATTCTCTCCCCAGGTTGGATTAGCACGTGTTGAATAAGGAAGCTATCATGAATTAAAAGTAGAAAATGTTGCTTCGCACACTCTGTACCCTCTAGAGATTTCCACTCTATGTGTCCGTGGTTAAAATCCCCCATTGTAATACATTCCCCTTTACTCACTTCCTTTATAACGTTTTGCATTTTTCTATTATCCTCTTCGTTTATGTTTGGACTTCGGTTAACTAATCCAATAGTTAATGTTGAATTTTCTGTAGCAGTTTCTTTCGCAATTGCTTCCCTTTCTAATTTTATTTCATATGTTCTTTAATATTTAAAATGAATTCGATCTCTCCTAGAAATTACGTATCCTGCCAGTCCTAATTCAGCATCTGATATGTCTTTGTTGGCCCATCATTCGGTTATACCAGTGATGTGAGGGTTAATATTGCTTTATTATTACTATGACAGTTGTACCCATTCTCTCTGCGTTGTTATTCCTAACGTGTACTAAAATAGAACCTCCTTTCTCCGGACCCACGATTTTTCTGCCCTCTCTATGATAGCGTCTGTTTTGCCCATTGAAAGCAAACCACTACGTCATCCCCTTGTTTAGTGTCTTCCTGATTATCGAATCCCCACAAACACCCTTGCTGTCCTCCTCACCCTCTCTATCACTACCTCAAAGTAGCTCTAGCGTCGGATCCCTTCCGTCGCGTCCATCTTCCTCTCGCCCATCAACATATAAATGTTTCCTCCCGTCTCCTGGTTATCTAGCGCTCCTGGTGTCTTTTCTCCAGTCGCCTTCCCTCCCGACTCCTTACCTCCCGTCTCCTTCCCTCCCGTTTCCTTCAGCCCCGTCTCCTTACGTCCATTCTACTTCCGTCCTGTCATCTTATGTCCTATTTCTCATCCCAGGCTAAGGTGGGCTTTCCCTGGCATCTTCCTCATCACCTTCCCCCACTTTATAATCCACTGCCTCCCCCACCGGAACCACTGGCACAATCCAACTCTTCCTTTCCCCCAATGCCACAACGCGCTGCATCTGCCGTTCCATTCCATCTCTAGTCCCTTCATCTTCGCACATACCCTAAAATTATGACGTGGACAATAACAAGATTGGACTTACTAGCTAGCTATCTGTACTGACACGACGGTATCACTGTGATATGTGATGACACAACAACACACAACACGACAGGGCGTCACTGCAATATATCACGACATAGCGTCATTGCAATGCGTCATGACTGCGTCACTTATGACCAGCTGGACACGGCCAACCGCGCGCGAATTCAACCGAGCATTGTTGTAACATAAAACCACACAATATCTACGTGTTCGCGATCTCATGCATTAATTTTTAAACCGGCTAAGTCGTTTGTTGACGACTATGTTTAGGCTTACCGAGTTTTCATCGTAATTTGCGGACTTGCTTTTCCTCGTACACGTAGTAAACGCATCGATAAAGCAGAGTTTCACAGTTATATTTTGAGAGCGTGGATCCACACGATTGCTTTACATGATGCCGCGAACTTGTGGCAGTGGTTGACGATGTGGTGAAAGTGTTGAAGCGTATGATGCGCTATTAGTGACCCAGATGTCCACTGGCGTGGATGAAAGTCATATCCGGGAGGTTCACTTGTAGGGTGCGTGACAACGTCCTTGTTTCCAGTATATGTTGATCCCCATTCTCTTCTCTACCTCTCTTCCTCGGTGGTGTTGGTTTGAATCGGAGACTGTTTCGGTTCAGCAAGGCTGTCAGGGTTGCTGTGGTTCTGCGTTGAGGTTTCTCCATATCTTGGTTATGTTTTCCCTTCGTGTGTGTCCTCAAGGTTCCCACGGGGCGGTTAGACGGGGGGGGGGGTGGATGAGCGCTGTAGCCAGCAGGTTGACGTCAGCGCAACAGAAATTGTACGCATCGCGACGTTATGTTGAGTATCAAAGTGGCTGGTCCTGGGGTGGAGTTGCGACCTCTATTACTAGAAACCTGGTGGGACAAATTATCATCCCACCTTCGCTACTACTACATGTAATAAGTGTTTTGTTCTCGATGAGAATACTTTTTAGCCGTTAAGCTGTCTCTCAACGATATACATTTGTAACACTGCTTTCTCGATGAGTACGTCGGTGTTAACTCTTAAACTAACTTATCGATATACATGTATATTTGATGTCGGTACAATTATTAATTTTCCTTTTTAAAAAATTACTTGTTGTCAATGTGTCCTTCCGTAGAAAAACGAGCTCACGTTCTGCCATTAGACCTCAGCAGGGTATCAATGATTTTTTACAAGAAGGTTAAAATAGTTTGCATACAATGTGAGGTGAAAATGTGTTCTGCGTGCGTGATTGTTCGTTGTGCGGTGATAGTCTATAATTGGTCAGTAACACACAAACATTTATAGACAAAAGTAAGGCTACGATGATCGCCCCCCCCCCCCAAGGGGCGGCAAAGCTGATCGTCGTGAGACGTGTTGCATCGTCAGCTGGTCCCCGCTAGCTCGTGGATAATGTTACTGTTGCGTGTTTACATTTGTTTTACTCACCTGTAACATTTGCTGCTTGTAGACAACACTGCCGTCGAGAACGCCGCCGAATAATTTGGCAGAGACAGCCTTGAGGCTTGTGAAACTACCATCACGGCGGATCAACGATGCAAACATTAAGAGTGCCATTAGGTGCACCAGTACTAACAATTAATGTCGTAATAGGTTAAGTGGCTTGACGTCATCTAACTGGACAGGTTTCATTACTGGCATGACGAATGTACTTGAGAAAATCGAACAGTTCAAAATGGATGTGTTATTTTATACAGGTGACTTCGTGTTGAACCCGCATTAGGTTGCAGTTATCGTAAACCAGTGCGCCCCATTTCAGATCAGGGCAGGCGGTGGGCGGTGGCGGCGAGGGAGGGGCGGCGGTGGATGGGGGAGTGGCGGCGAGAGGGAAGCGGGGGGGGGGGGGGCGGCGGGATTAGCACAGCGGTGCAATGGTAGAAACAAGTTATGTGCAGTAGGCCGAGTGGAAACTTCACCCCCACAGCTGTGCCAAGTAACTGACGTTCACTATGCACCGTGAGAATCGAAAAGCTCTGCACCAAGATAACCGCAATTAACACTAGTGGTCCGTCATAAAAAAACGATTCACCATACCTGATGGTTTTAACGATAACTATAAACTATTGGCATTTTTTACTTGTAAAATATATCTTTTAAATAGGTATTTTCGTTCATTATGTGCTCGAATTGTGACAATTACCAAACAATGAATTAAATAACACTGCCAAAGTGTTTAGATTAATAGATAGGAATTATTTTAATGGATATTGTACGCATTGTACATAGATGAGCGATAATGGGGGACCGTTCCTTTAACGCATATTATAAACAATGCAACAGGCAAGGAACAATGATACTGTTCAGCCAAGCCTCCGTTGTCCAGTCTGCAAAAACGTGGTTGAA